>VSWD01000010.1:48599167-49042931 GCA_033119305.1 Pinctada imbricata | reverse complement strand
GAGATTTCACAAGTAAGTTGAGGAACTAGATTGGTCACATGCGTATACTATACATGTAAAGCACTCGCATAGTTCGAAAGGCTTGTTTGAAATTTTACGTCTGTAGACCGAGCAGCTCGTCTATCTTGTTCTCAAAAAATTTTGGGAGGATATTTACAAGAGAGAGAGATAATTATCAATGTACCAATAATACGTAATACAAAGCCAACGTGAATGAAAGACGGGTGTGGGGGATACAGCAAGATTTCTTATAATAATGTAGGAATGAGAAAGCTCACAAAGTTGATTTACAATTCTATTTGGATAGAATATTGTAACGTTGAAACTGAAAATGGACATGGCCATGATTCGATTTCTAGACCAACAAAAAAAAAAAAAAAAAAAATATCGGACTTTTTGGCTATAAAAAAATCTGACTCGGCAGTGTTTTTCCTGACCCGGTCGGGGCGAGGGGAAACAAACAATTTTTTAATTATGGCCTAATCAAATATATTTTGAAAATATGCATACACATATCTTATTCTTTAAGACATTGTAAATGAAAGTATTATTGTGACAAGTGCAAAATTGGCTTCAAGATAGTAAGATGAAATATACTTCAATAAGCAAACGATTATGATGATGCATAGAACATTTAATGCTTTTAATAAGCTCAGAGACTTTCCCTGTGAAATTAACAAAATTTATCTATATAATTGGTCAATAATTGAATTGTGGTATTTAGAGACTTATCAAAAATCAAATGACTACTAACCTTTGCTCGAACATTCTCAAAACTTGCTGGACTGATCAGTGAGAAGCATATAAGGAAAACATCCTAAAAACAACAATATTGTTACATTGTATTAATAAACAAGCCAGACTGAGTGCAAGTAAATGAAGTCTCAAAATACAATTTTGTAAACAAGATAGCTTTAATATAGGAAACAAGAGCCCCAGGGGGCACAATGCTCACCCGATACCCATGCATGCTCTAATTGACATACTGACATTGAATACTGATAGTGCCAGTACCAGGATTTTAGCCCACAACCTTTCTAAAAAGATTTTTGCCGGATGAAGAGAAGTTTTTTTTTTCAGACAACCTTTAAAATTACAAACAAGAAAAAATAGTCACATTTCAAAACAATAACTGTTTTACTGATCTGAAAAGACGGAAGTGGTCCAAAGTCATATGCCCAGCTAGTATATAGTTCAATTATGCAACATCAAAAATAAAATCATTTCGTAAAATTCCACATTAATGTGCAGCAGAAAAAGAACTAGAAGTCTCTGATGAGACTGAAGCTCTCCTGGTTGTTTAGTAAAAAATATAACTAAATGACACAACTATTTTCTAGGACCCAAGGGTAAGGGGCTAAACAAGTATATCAGATGCGCAAGTGTAACATTAGGTGTAAGTCTGAACATAGTGCAAAAATCTTTTTATCAGTCATACTTTTTAAGTAATAGTGTTCAGAAGATTACATAGAGTTGTACACTGAAACTGACCACACCCATTTTCTAAGACCCTGGGGTCAGGGGCTCAAACGAAATATCTTATGTACAGCTTGATCATAGATCTATAATATATAAAAAAGAATTAACTTCCTATTATTTATACTTTCTGAGAAATTGTGACCACAAAGATTACATTGAGTTATATACATGTATAAAGAAGAAAGTGACCACACCCAATGTCTAAGACCCTGGGGTAGGGGGCTCAAACAAAACTACAGGTGCACAACAAGCTCATAGACCTTGAACATTGCAAAAAAAAATTAACTTTCTATCATTTACACTTTTTGAGAAATGGTGAGCACAAGATAAAACAGGGTTATATAAGAGGAAATGACCACACCTATTTTCTAAGACCCTGGGGGTCAGGGGCTCTAACAAAATATCTTGTGCTCAACTCAATCATAGACATATAATATAGCAAAAAGAATAAACTTTCTATTATTTATACTTTCTGAGAAATGGTGTCTTCAAGATTACATTGAGGTCTATAGGAGATAATGACCACACCTATTTCCTGAGACCCCAGGGGTCAGGGGCTCAGATGTAATATCAGGTGCACACCTAAATCATAGACCTTTAATATTGCAAAAAAAGTAACTTTCTATCATTTATACTTTCTGAGAAATGGTGAGCACAAGATTACATAGTTATTCGGGAGAAAATGACCACACCCATTTCCTAAGACCCCAGGGGTCAGGGGCTCAAATGAAATATCAGGTGCACAACTAAATCATAGACCTTTAATATTGCAAAAAGAAGTAACTTTCTATCATTTATACTTTCTGAGAAATGGCGACCACAAGATTACATAGAGTTATAAAGGAGAAAATGACCACACCCATTTCCTAAGACCCCAGGGGTCTGGGGCTTAGATGAAATATCAGGTGCACACCTAGATCATAGACCTTTAATATTGCAAAAAGAACTAACTTTCTATCATTTATACTTTCTGAGAAATGGTGACCACAAGATTACATAGTTATTCGGGAGAAAATGACCACACCCATTTCCTAAGACCCCAGGGGTCAGGGGCTCAAATGAAATATCAGGTGCACAACTAAATCATAGACCTTTAATATTGTAAAAAGAATTAACTTTCTATCATTTATACTTTCTGAGAAATGGCGACCACAAGATTACATAGAGTTATTCGGGAGAAAATGACCACACCCATTTCCTAAGACCCCAGGGGTCTGGGGCTTAGATGAAATATCAGGTGCACACCTAGATCATAGACCTTTAATATTGCAAAAAGAAGTAACTTTCTATCATTTATACTTTCTGAGAAATGGCGACCACAAGATTACATAGAGTTATAAAGGAGAAAATCACCACACCCATTTCCTAAGACCCCAGGGGTCAGGGGCTTAGATGAAATATCAGGTGCACACCTAGATCATAGACCTTTAATATTGCAAAAAGAAGTAACTTTCTATCATTTATACTTTCTGAGGAAAATGACCACAAGATTAAATAGAGTTATATAGGTGAAAATGACCACACCCATTTCCTAAGACCCCAAGGGTCTGGGGCTTAGATGAAATATCAGGTGCACACCTAGATCATAGACCTTTAATATAGCAAAAAGAAGTAACTTTCTATCATTTATACTTTCTGAGAAATGACGACCACAAGATTACATAGAGTTATATCGGAGAAAATGACCACACCCATTTCCTAAGACCCCAGGGGTCAGGGGCTTAGATGAAATATCAGGTGCACACCTAGATCATAGACCTTTAATATTGCAAAAAGAACTAACTTTCTATCATTTATACTTTCTGAGAAATGGTGACCACAAGATTACATAGTTATTCGGGAGAAAATGACCACACCCATTTCCTAAGACCCCAGGGGTCAGGGGCTCAAATGAAATATCAGGTGCACAACTAAATCATAGACCTTTAATATTGCAAAAAGAATTAACTTTCTATCATTTATACTTTCTGAGAAATGGCGACCACAAGATTACATAGAGTTATAAAGGAGAAAATGACCACACCCATTTCCTAAGACACCAGGGGTCTGGGGCTTAGATGAAATATCAGGTGCACACCTAGATCATAGACCTTTAATATTGCAAAAAGAAGTAACTTTCTATCATTTATACTTTCTGAGAAATGGCGACCACAAGATTACATAGAGTTATAAAGGAGAAAATCACCACACCCATTTCCTAAGACCCCAGGGGTCAGGGGCTTAGATGAAATATCAGGTGCACACCTAGATCATAGACCTTTAATATTGCAAAAAGAAGTAGCTTTCTATCATTTATACTTTTTGAGGAAAATGACCACAAGATTAAGTAGAGTTATATAGGTGAAAATGACCACACCCATTTCCTAAGACCCCAAGGGTCTGGGGCTTAGATGAAATATCAGGTGCACACCTAGATCATAGACCTTTAATATTGCAAAAAGAAGTAACTTTCTATCATTTATACTTTCTGAGAAAGGTGACTACAAGATTACATAGAGTTATATCGGAGAAAATGACCACACCCATTTTCTAAGACCCTGGGGGTCAGGAGCTCAAACAAAATATCAGGTGCACAACTAGACCATAGACTAATCATGTTGCAAAAAGATTTAACTTTCCATCACTAACAGTTTCTGAGGACTGGAAACCACAAGAAATGTTTAACGGACAGACGGACGGACGGACAGACGCCGGACACCGGACACAGGGCGATCGCATAAGCTCGACTGGTCATAGACCAGTAGAGCTAATAAAATAATGAAATGATTTCATAAATGAAGTTTATTTAAAATTGAACACCAAACCTTTCATTATTGAGAGCTAGCATGCCAGAAATTATAAAGCCTGTGTTTGTGAAACAAGAATGCCCCCGGTGGCATCTTTGTTAGTATAAACACCATTTTCTGTTAAGTATGTGAGAGGTCAGGGTCAGCATAATGTTGGTATCAATGGAAAGATCTTGTCACAAGGAATACACATGTAAAATATGAAAGCCCTATCACTAACCATTCAAAAGTTATGTCCAATGTTCAAGTTTTTGAAAAGTACGTCAAAGGTCAAGGTTATGGTCACGAGGTCAAAAATTTTGGTTTCAATGGAAAGGTATTGTCACAAGGAATACACATGTCATTCAAAAGTTATGCCCAATATTAAAGTTTTTCGGACAAACAGACAGACAAACAGACAGACGGACAGGCAGGTTCAGGGACCGTTCAAGAGATATAACCCGGACACAATGTGTGACAGACGGACTGACGACGAAGGTAAAACCAATATGTCTCCTCCCCGTTGGAGGGGAGACATAATTTCATTGAGTTATGGAACTTTGAAATTGGATGTTTTCACTCGTTGGTACTCCCGGCCATTTTCCCTGAAAGACGTAGATAGGTCAACGCTCTGACCCGTTTTCTCAAACAAGACATGATAAACACATGGAATATTGTTATCAAAATAAAGACTAAATTCTTATGCGTGCATTCAGACCATTTTTGTTTGATTAATCCGACAATTTAATTGTATAACAGAGCTACAAACATAGGGTCATCAGAGATGACAGCGCTCACCTCGATGGCATCATTGCCACATGACGAGCATCTGTACCTACACTGTAATAAAGCCTACGCTCACGCAGCAAGATACGCCCGTTGGGATTTTTTTCACAACACCAAAATATCTAAGTCCCATAACTCCATAAGGACAAATTGGATGAACCTTAAAATCGAAAGGCGGCTTCCTCTTCAAAGTCTGATCAAAATGTACAAATATCATGAAAATCTGTTGACACATATTTTTCACATTTCACATTTTCTAAGACCCTGGGGGTCAGGGAGTGAAACTAAATGTCAGGTGCACAACTAGACCATGGTCCAAGTAAAATGCAAAAAGAATTAACTTTCTATCTCTTACAGTTTCAGAGGAGTTGTCCGGACAAGAATTGTTTACGGACAGACGGACAGACAGACAGACAGACAGACAGACAGACGGACGGACGCCGGACAAAGGGTGATCGCATAAGCTCGACTGGTCTGAGACCAGTAGAGCTAATAAAATCTATGTTTCTCAGACACCGCCGCGCGCTATAATTCGCCGCCGACGAGACGTTTTTATTGCAACTTCAGAAAAAAATATATGCCGTGTCTCATCCTCGATCGTCGATTAAAAACGAAATATCCATTGATTTCATTGAACATGTTTATTGTCCTTTAAAATCGTCAAAACTGTACCAGTTGAATAAATAATTTTAAAAGCCCGTATAAATCACGGCGCGTTCCGTATTTACGTTACGGGTAAAGAATTATCCACGCGTCGTTTAAAGGGAATTGTATAGGATATACTGACAACGTGCCGCGGACACTTGGACGGGTGGCTATTCGCGTGTTTAATACATCGAGTATTACACGTATAGTTTTCTTTATTGATCTCCACAGCATATGTAAATACCTATGCCGAACAATAGCAAGTGTCCATTGTAATGCTTCCGAATCTATTAATAATGACATTCACGTTGTAAAAAGTATAAGCAAGGACCGCCGACGAACGCAAGAGAAACGTAGTTAAATCCTTAAATCTGTGAATAAAAGAATGTATATTGTACATTATTTTATCAGACGATGGTTAATGCTGAACACTTCATTCGATTTCTAAAGATTCTGCTTCATCCAGACTTGACTTCCGAAGATATACGCTATCGGCCAAATTTTTATTCACCATATGAACGGATCCATCCGAGGAAGTGAGGGGTCGTATTTAATTTGAACTGGGTTTAAACAAGATGTGAGCAAATACTATAACAGCCGTCGAGTCTCTTACGCGATTCTGCTAAATACTCACGGCAATCAAAACATGTCATACTTCGTATATCAAATTTTGAATCGATTAGCTTCTTCCATTCAGACAGATGAGCTACGACTCCCCGTTCTCAGAAGGAATATGTTATTTTACTTTTAAAAAATCAACTTATTTGTAGGAGAAAGCCATAAATTTTAATGTACCATTATTCTGACTGACGGTTCAAAGACAGTTTTCTATGAAGAAAAACGGGGGGGGGGGGGGGGGGGGGGGAGTGGGCAGGCATAAGATTTTTTGCCTTACACGAATAATGGGGGGGGGGGGGGGGCAGGACAGACGACTTCTTTGCCTTGCATGAATAATAAGAGCACTCTTGATGAAAAAAAAAACAAAAAATAAAAACCCTACCTACCTTGCCACTTTTTTAGACCCAATTATCTGAGAAACATAGAATTTATTTTACATGGCCTAACGTAAAATAAATGCAAATGCTCTACTTACAGTTTGAGGGTAGGACAAAGGTCTCAGTCTATCATAATCCTCTTGTCCTGCTGTATCCCATAATCCCAAGTTGATAGGCTTCCCATCAACCATCACATTGGCAGAATAATTGTCAAACCTAAAAATGGTATAAAAAAATTCACAGTAGATGATACACATCTTCCATTTGAACTCAGAAAATTATTTCCCTTATTTCATAAGTTATAAACTGTTTTACAGTGGGATACAGATATATACAGGGTCAATGAAACAAGAGGCGGATGAGCCACATCACTGTCCCGAGAACACTGGAAATCTGACAGTGATCATGAATGTGTTTAAAACTACACATTAAATCAAGGTGTATCACAGATGCAAAACTTGGAGCGAGATCCTACACTATTCTAAGGCAGATTAGAGTTCTCTACATCTAGCACACTTGCATGAATTTTCAGTCTATGGTCCAAAACAAAACCCTTTTCAATCATAAAAGTCCTATGACCATTTGATGTCAAATCATATCATAATCCTTGATGCATGGAGATTATTTCTGGTAAGTTGTTTGGAATGTATCAAAGGAGCTGAAAAGATAAGGCATAAAATCTGCCCTGAAAAAGTGGAATTTTCAAAATGGGAATTTCAAGAAAATTCTTTCACAGAATTGATGCCAGTTCTTGATTTCATCATAATCAGCATTTGCATAAGATTTATTGTGCATCGTTTTCCTAAATTTTGGGGCAAAATATGTCTGTTTTCTATAGAAATAAATGGAAACATTTCTGGCATGTCTAATGATTATAGGTGCAATACAGGCTCAAATATGATCCAGAAACCATTTTCAATTAAATCAAATGTTTTTCAGAAAAAAACAGATGTCTCCCCCCTCCCTCTAAGTTACTTTGAGCTTGGGCCAAGATGATGTGAAACCTTTGAGTCATGGGCGCAACATCATACTAAAACATGAAAGTGATTCATTGTATTGTTTGAGGTAAAGCCCAAACATGATTAGCATATACAATTTCATATTAAGTAAAATTGACTTTGGTCACATGACCTTGGATATAGGTGATCTGAAAAATACATTGTATGGATCATGCGCAACAAAAAACTGAATTAGTGATTGGATACACGATTCAAAATATAAAGCCTAAACATGATAAGCATAACAATTTCAGCCTGGACATGATTAGCATATACAATTTCATTACCAAAGTAAGAAGTGACCTTAATCATGTGACCTTGGGACAATATGATAAGAAACATTTAGTCCTGAGAAACAACATATTAAAATATGAAAACAATTGTAAGAAGGGTTCAGCAGATATAGCCCAGACAAGATTAGTACGTACAATTTCATTAAAAAGAACTAAATGATCTTGACCTTGGGCACATGACCTTGGGTCAAGATGATAAGAAACCTTCCAATCCTGAGCAACAGCATTCTAAAGTATCAGAGCGATCCAGTATACGATTCCACAGATATAGTCCAGACTCAATAGTATTTACAATTTCATTAAAAAATGCAATATTTGACCTTGACCTTAGTAATATGACCTTGGATCAAGGTGGTGTGAAACCTTTGGGTCATCAGCATCATCATACTAAAATATCAAATGATCCGATTACAGTTCAAAAGATTAAGCCTGGACATAATACAAATAACAAATACAATTTCATTTAAAATACATGTATACTAATTGACCTTGACCTTGGTCACGTGATCTTGAGATATAGCCCGAACAGGAATGCATGTACAATTTCATTAAAATTGTACTACATGACCTTGACCTTGGTCACATGACCTTGGGTCAAGGTGATGCAAAACCTTCGGGTCATAAGCAACAACATACTAAAATATGAAAGTGATCCGGCAAACGGTTCAAGAGATCTAGCCTGGACATGAATGTATGCATAATTTCATTAAAAATGCACTAAGTGACCTTGACCTTGGTCACATGACTTTGGGTCAAGGTGATGTGAAATCTTTGGGTCATAAGAAAAAACATACTAAAATATGAAAGTGATCTGGCAAACGGTTCAAGAGATATAGCCCAGACAGGAATGTATTCATAATTTCTTTCAACATGCAGTAAATGACCTTGACCTTGGTCACATGACCTTGGGTCAAGGTGATACAAAACCTTCAGGTCATAAGCAACAACATACTAAAATATGAAAATGATCCGGCAAACGGTTCAAGAGATCTAGCCCCGACATGAATGTTTGCATAATTTCATTAAAAATGCACTAAGTGACCTTGACCTAGGTCACATGACCTTGGGTCAAGGTGATGTGAAACCTTCGGGTCATAAGCAACAACATACTAAAATATGAAAGAGATCCGGCAAACGGTTCAAGAGATCTAGCCCGGACAGGAATGTATGCATAATTTCATTAAAAATTGACTAAGTGACCTTGACCTTGGTCACATGACCTCTGGTCAAGGTGATGTGAAATCTTTGGGTCATAAGCAACAACATACTAAAATATGAAAGTGATCCGGTTAACGGTTCAAGAGATACAGCCCGGACAGGAATGTATGCATAATTTATTTTAAAATGCACTTAGTGACCTTGACCTTGGCCACATGACCTTGAGGTCAAGGTGATGTGAAATCTTTGGGTCGTAAGCAACAACATACTAAAATATGAAAGTGATCCAGTTAACGGTTCAAGAGATATAGCCCGGACAGGAATGTATTCATAATTTCTTTAAAAATGCACTAAGTGACCTTGACCTTGGTCACATGACCTTGGGTCAAGGTGATGTGAAACCTTCGGGTCATAAGCAACAACATACTAAAATATGAAAGTGATCCGGCAAACGGTTCAAGAGATATAGCCCGGACAGGAATGTATGCATAATTTCATTAAAAATGCACTAAGTGACCTTGACCTTGGTCACATGACCTTGGGTCAAGGTGATGTGAAACCTTCGGGTCATAAGCAACAACATACTAAAATATGAAAGTGATCGGGCAAACGGTTCAGGAGATATAGCCCGGACATGATGTGTGACAGACGGACAGACAGACAGACGGACGACGAAGGCAAAACCAATATGTCTCCTCCCCGTTGGGGCGGGAGACATAATCATCTTAGTCCTATGACCTTGACCTTTGACCTTTTGATCCCAAAATCAATAGGGCTCATCCTTGATTCATAGGAAATATTTCTGGCACATTTCATGATCATAGGTGCAATACATGCTCAAATATTGTCCGGAGACCATTTTCAATCATCAGAGGGATATGATCTTGACCTATGACCTCATGACCCCAAAATCAATAGGGGTCATCCTTGATTCATTGGAAATATGTCTGGCAAGTTTCATGATTATAGATTCTATGGTCCGGAAACCTTTTTCAATCATCAGAGTCCTTTGACCTTGACCTTTGCACCCCAAAATCAATAGGGGTCAGCCTTGATTCATGGGAAACATTTCTCGCTAGTTTTATGATCATAGGTGCAATACAGGCTCTAAATAAATTTATGAATCGCAAGCGATACAAGTCCCCTACCGACATTAATCCATGTCCTTCAACTCTGCCTTGACCTTTACCATGTTTACTTACATCAAAAGATACATCCAACATCAAAATCCAGGGGCCATAACTCCTGTAGAAATGGGTCAATCAAATTGAAACACGAACTTGATTTGTATCACACTGAGATATATTCACATACCAAAAATGATTTCAATATCTGCAATACCATGGAAGAAAAGTCTGGAAAACTGAGAATTTCATGAAATTAGCTAAGTCAAAGGGCCATAATTCTTATGAAAATAGGTCAATCGAAATCAAACTCGAACTTGATCTGTAAAACACTATGATGTAATCACATATAAAAAAATATTTCAATATCTACAACAACAGCCGAGAAAAGTCAAGAAAGCTGAGAATTTCATGAAATCCAGGGGCCATAACTCTTGTAAAAATAGGTCAATCGGAACCAAACTCAAACTTGAGCTGTATAACACTAAAATGTATTCACATATAAAAGATTATTTCAATATCTGCAATACCTTGAAAGAAAAGTCCGGAAAACTGAGAATTTCATGAAATTTGCTAAGTCCAAGGGCCATAACTCTTAATAAAATGGGTGAATCAAAACCAAATTCCAACTTGATCTGTATTACATTGAGATAAACTCACATGCCAAACATAGTGTAATCAAAGATTACGAAGCTCACCTCACGGCAGCAAAGTTCAATTTAAACATACATGTATCTCTAAGTACATGTATATTAAGAAAATCACTCAAGTGGAAAAAAGTAGGTCAAGGTCATTTCATGAAAGTTTGATCAAAGATACATCCAATATGCAAGTTTGGTACATGTAGCACTTATACTTTGCTCAATATTGGCCTTTAAAGGCAAAATCACTCAAGTGGAAAAAGTAGGTCAAGGTCATTTTATGAAAATTTGATCAAAGATACATACAATATGCAAGTTTGGTACAAGTAGCACTTATACTTTGCTCAATATTGGCCTTTAAAGGCAAAATCACTCAAGTGGACAAAGTAGGTCAAAGTCATTTTATGAAAATTTGATCAAAGATACATCCAATATGCAAGTTTGGTACATGTAGCACTTATACTTTGCTCAATATTAGCCTTTAAAGGCAAAATCACTCAGGCGAAAAAAGTAGGTCAAGGTCATTTTATGAAAGTTTGATCAAAGATACATCCAATATGCAAGTTTGGTACATGTAGCACTTATACTTTGCTCAATATTAGGCCTTTAAAGGCAAAATCACTCAAGTGGAAAAAGTAGGTCAAGGTCATTTTATGAAAATTTGATCAAAGATACATACAATATGCAAGTTTGGTACAAGTAGCACTTATACTTTGCTCAATATTGGCCTTTAAAGGCAAAATCACTCAAGTGGACAAAGTAGGTCAAAGTCATTTTATGAAAATTTGATCAAAGATACATCCAATATGCAAGTTTGGTACATGTAGCACTTATACTTTGCTCAATATTAGCCTTTAAAGGCAAAATCACTCAGGCGAAAAAAGTAGGTCAAGGTCATTTTATGAAAGTTTGATCAAAGATACATCCAATATGCAAGTTTGGTACATGTAGCACTTATACTTTGCTCAATATTAGCCTTTAAAGGCAAAATCACTCAAGTGGAAAAAGTAGGTCAAGGTCATTTTATGAAAGTTTGATCAAAGATACATCCAATATGCAAGTTTGGTACATGTAGCACTTATACTTTGCTCAATATTGGCCTTATAAGGCAAAATCACTCGAGCGGAAAAAGTAGGTCAGATGCTGCATCCGATGTATGGGTTCACCTCAGCATCCCAAGATGAATCACTTGTGCAAGTTTGGCTACTGTAGCATCAGTACTTTGTCAGATACTGAGTTACCCAAAAAACTTTAACCGGAGGTGGACGGGGACGCGGACAGGGACGGGGACGCGGACGCCGGGGTTATAGCATAAGCTCATCTCAACTTCGTCGAGGTGAGCTAAAAATGATTTCAATATATGTAACGACAGCGAAAAAAAGTCTGGAAAACTAGTGTGACGAACAGACAGACGGATGGACAGACAGACAGGTTGGAAACTATAAGTCCCCTCTGGCGAGCTGGTAGGGGACTAATAAGGCTGGAAACCATTTTCAATAATCAGAGTCCTGTGACCTTTACTTTAAGACTTTTGGACCCCAAAATCAATTGGGTTCATCCTTGATTCATGGGAAACATTTCTGGCGAGTTTCATGATCGTAGGTGCAATACAGGCTTTAATATGGTCGGGAAACCATTTTCAATAATTAGAGTCCTGTGACCTTGACCTTTGACATTTTGACCCCAAAATCAATAGGGTTCATCCTTGATTTATGGGAAACATTCTGGCAAGTTTCATGATGGTAGGTGCTTTACAGGCTCTATTATTGTCCGGAAACCATTTTCAATCATCTGAGTCCTGTGACCTTGACCTTTTGAGCAGTATGGTGAGTAAGTGTATAAAGTTTCATTGCACTAGCATGTATCATAGTTGACTTATACTCCGGAAACCAATTGTTGACGCCCGCCCGCCCGCCTGTCTCACATCAAATCAAGAGCCGAGTTTTGCAACTCGACTTAAAATTAAGTCTACATCATTTATAGTGTCAGAGGGGATGCGAGCACAAGATAACAGAAATATATAGTAGTTAATGACCACACCCTTTTTCTAAGACCCTAGGGATCAGGGGCTCAAACAAAATTATCAGGTGCACAACAAGACCACAGACCCATCATATTGCAAAAAGAATTAAGTATCCATCATTTATAGTGTCAGAGGAGTTGCTAGCACAAGAACTTAGAGACTTATAGGAGAAAATGACCACACCCTTTTTCAAAGACCCTTGGGGTCAGGGGCTCAAACAAAATATCAGGTTCACAACTATACCAGAGACCCACCATATTGCAATGTATTTTTTTTTATTATTGCTGATTCTGTCTTTGGTCAAAGTTTGGGATCACAGAAAATAGAGAAATAAAGTCGTAAACAATTAAATAAAAGTTGTGTTCCTTTCACCAAATACAAACAAACAGTTGAAACTTGAAAGAAAAAAAATAAAGCCTGTGTTTGTGAAACACAAATGCCCCCGGTGGCATCTTTGTTAGTATGAACACTATTTTCTGTTAAGTACATGTATGTGAGGTCACTGGGTTAAAAGGTCAAAGGTCAAGGTCACGAGGTCAAAAGTTTTGGTATCAATGGAAAGGTCTTGTCACAAGGAATACACATATGAAATATGAAAGCCCTATCACTTCCCATTCAAAAGTTATGCCCAATGTTAAAGTTTTTGAAAAGTAGGTCAAAGGTCAAGGTCAAGGTCACGAGGTCAAAAATTTTGGTATCAATGGAAAGGTCTTTACACAAGGAATACACATGTGAAATATGAAAGCCCTATCACTCCCCATTCAAAAGTTATGCTCAATGTTAAAGTTTTTGAAAAGTAGGTCAAAGGTCAAGGTCACGAGGTCAAAAATTTTGGTATCAATGGACAGGTCTTGTCACAAGGAATAAACATGTGAAATATGAAAGCCCTATCACTTCCCATTAAAAAGTTATGCCCAATGTTTAAGTTTTTGAAAAGTAGGTCAAAGGTCAAGGTCAAGGTCACGAGGTCAAAAATTTTGGTATCAATGGAAAGGTCTTGTCACAAGGAATACACATGTGAAATATGAAAGCCCTATCACTTCCCATTCAAAAGTTATGCCCAATGTTAAAGTTTTTGAAAAGTAGGTCAAAGGTCAAGGTCAAGGTCACGAGGTCAAAAATTTTGGTATCAATGGAAAGGTCTTGTCACAAGGAATACACATATGAAATATGAAAGCCCTATCACTTCCCATTCAAAAGTTATGCCCAATGTTAAAGTTTTTGAAAAGTAGGTCAAAGGTCAAGGTCAAGGTCACGAGGTCAAAAATTTTGGTATCAATGGAAAGGTCTTGTCACAAGGAATACACATGTGAAATATGAAAGCCCTATCACTTCCCATTCAAAAGTTATGCCCAATGTTAAAGTTTTTGAAAAGTAGGTCAAAGGTCAAGGTCAAGGTCACCAGGTCAAAAAATTTGGTATCAATGGAAAGGTCTTGTCACAAGGAATACACATGTGAAATATGAAAGCCCTATCACTTCCCATTCAAAAGTTATACCCAATGTTAAAGTTTTTGAAAAGTAGGTCAAAGGTCAAGGTCAAGGTCACGAGGTCAAAAATTTTGGTATCAATGGAAAGGTCTTGTCACAAGGAATACACATGTGAAATATGAAAGCCCTATCACTTCCCATTCAAAAGTTATGTCCAATGTTAAAGTTTTTCGGACAAACAGACAAACAGATAAACAGACAAACAGACGGACAGGCCAAAAACTATATGCCCCCGAATCTTTGATTCCGGGGGCATAAAAAAGAAAACTGCCAAGATTCATCAATACAAGCCAATGTGAAACATTAAAAAGATGTGAAATGTTACCAGGGTTTTTTCTATTATTCGTGGAAGGTGCCTGTGTCTGACCCAATTGGGAAAATTTCTGAAATTGTTATTTTTCTTAATACAAATTCTAACCAAAGTCTAAACCTATATGTATCCTTTATTAACACTGCTAATTCATTTATTTGCTTGAGCTGAACAGGGGATGAATTAAATGCATGTAGACATTTTGTGCTGACTTCCAGGTTTTCATGTGATTTTTTCTTTAATAATTTCTCTTTGATTTTGGAGGAAAAATATAGGAAATTTGGCATTTGGACGGTCAGAACTAACAAAAAAATGTCAAAAGATGGGAAACTAGCTGAGTTCAGTCAATTAAGAAGAATCATGTTGTTTTGAAGTTAATTATGAAAACCGTTGCGAAACAATTTAGATTATAAATGAGAGATCGTCATATCGTCAGCTCATATTTCCTCTGACTGAGAATGTCAATCTCTGGTTGCTCAATGAAACGCCATAAGAACATATATTTTATTGAAATAAGGATGAATTCGATTGTTGAAACGTACTTTTGTTTGTTGTTTTTGACCAATACTTTCTATGCAACGATTACTCTGTAAAGTAAAATATTGAACTCGAACCGGTATTTCAAAAATGTACCAATTTATGTATTGGAAACGAAAATATCGCGGTGCACCGATATAACAATAAAATTGCACAGCCCTAGCCATAACTCAGGTTTAATTTTTTCGACAGCAATCCCCTTTCTTCATGCACATCTATATATCATGATCTTTCATTGTGTAAATTTTCAATGAAATCCATCAAATGATTTGGGAGGAGTTGCGATGACAAGCTTTCGTCTACAGACGGACGGACGGACGGACGGACGGACAGACAGACGGACAGACAGGGTGAATCCAGTATACCCCCCTAACTTCGTTGCGGGGGGGTATAATTATGAATTGTCTGTTCAAAATTGAAAAAAAATATAAATTGGGAATGTGTCCTTATAAACACACCCAAAGTGGCTAGAAAATGAACACTGAGCTAGTCATGAACCAGAAGTCTCTAACCAGACTGTAGCTCTCCTGGTTGTTTTTTTTTAAACATCAATTTCCTTTCTTTTTTTTTTAAACTAAGACCATAGGGAGCAGGCGCTCTAACAAATTATAAGTAGCATGACAAAACTACATATCCATTAGACTGCAACTATAAAAACACTCATATAATTCATAATATCCGAGATAAAGTATTTCCAAAAAGAATGCCACACCCATTTTCCAAGATCCTAGGGGCCAAGGGCTGCTAGCTCAAATGAACTATCAATGACACATCAAGACTACAGATCCATAATATTGGATAAATAATTAACTCCCCATCATTAATAGCTTTAAATGAGTAGAGAGCACAACTATATAGGAACCAGAAGTCTCTGACGAGACTGTAGCTCTCCTGGTTGTTTTGTTTTAAAACATAAATTTCCTTCAAAAAAACAGCAACAACCAACGACCATAGCGAGCAGGCGCTCTAACAAATTATAGGTAGCACAACAAAACAACATATCCATTAGACTGCAACTAGAATATCACTCATATAACTCATAATATCTGAGATATAGTACATGTATTTCAAAAAAGAATGCCACATCCATTTTCCAAGACCCTAGGGGCCTTGGGCTTTTAGCTCAAATGAACTAACAATGACACAACAAGACTTCAGATCCATAATATTGCATGAAGAATTAACTCAAAATTACTAATAGCTTATGAAGAGTAAAGAGCACAATTATATAGGAAAAAAATGACCACACCCATTTTCTAAGACCCTGGGGATCTAGGGCTCAAACAAAATATCAGGTTCACAACTACACCACAGACCCTTTATATTGCAAAAAGAATTAAGTCTCCATCATTTATAGTGTCAGAGGAGTTGCTAGCACAAGAACTTAGAGACTTATAGGAGAAAATGACCACACCCTTTTTCAAAGACCCTTGGGGTCAGGGGCTCAAACAAAATATCAGGTTCACAACTACACCACAGACCCTTTATATTGCAAAAAGAATTAAGTCTCCATCATTTTTAGTTGCGAGCACAAGTATATTGGAGAAAATGAACACACCCATTTTCTAGGACCCTGGGGGTCAGGAGCTCAAACAAAATATAGGGTGCACAACTAGTCCACAGACCCATCATATTGCAAAAAGAATTAAGTCTCCATCATCTTTAGTGTCAGAGGAGTTGCAAGCACATAATTACATAAGAGTTATATAGATGAAAATGACCACATCCATTTTCTAAGACCCTGGGGGTCAGGGGCTCAAACAAAATATCAGGTGCACAACTTGACCACAGACCTATCATATTGCAAAAAGAATTAAATCTCCATCATTATTAGTGTCAGAGGAGTTGCGAGCGCAAGATTACATGGAGTTATATAGGAGAAAATGACCACACCCATCTTCTAAGACCCTGGGGGTCAGGGGCTCAAACAAAATATCAGGTGCACATCTAGACCATAGAACTATAATATTGCAAAAAGAATTAAATCTCCATCATTTATAGTGTCAGAGGACTTGCTAGCACAAATTTACATAGAGTTATATAGGAGAAAATGACCACACCCATTTTCTAAGACCCTGGGGGTCAGGGGCTCAAACAAAATATCAGGTGCACATTTAGACCACAGACCTATCATATTGCAAAAAGAATTAAATCTCCATCATTTATAGTGCCAGAGGAGTTGCGAGCACAAGATTACATAGAGTTATATAGGAGAAAATGACCACACCCATTTTCTAAGGCCCTGGGGGTCAGGGGCTCAAACAAAATATCAGGTGCACATCTAGACCACAGAGCTATCATATTGCAAAAAGAATTAAATCTCCATCATTTATAGTGTCAGAGGAGTTGCGAGCACAAGATTACATAAATTTTAAACACCACACCCATTTTCTAGGACCCTGGGAGGCAGGGGCTCAAACAAAATGTCAGGTGCACAACTAGACCACATACCAAGTAGAATGCAAAAAGAATCAACTTTCTATCTCCTATGGTTTCAGAGGAGTTGCGAGCACAAGAATTGTTTACAGACAGACGGACGGACGGACGGACGGACGCCGGACGAAGGGTGATGACATTAGCTCGACTGGTCAGAGACCAGTAGAGCTAAAAATTACCACACCCATTTTCAAAGACCCTGGGGGTATAGGGCTAAAACAAAATATCAGGTGCACAACTAGACCACAGACCAATCATTGCAAAAAGAATTAATTCTACATCATTTATAGTGTCAGAGGAGTTGCAAGCACAAGATTACATTATCTTATATAGGAGAAAATGACCACACCCATTTCTGAGACCCTAAGGGTCAAGGGCTAAAACATAATATCAGGTGCACAACCAGACCACAGACCCATCATATTGCAAAAAGAATTAAGTCTCTATCATTTATAGTATCAGAGGAGTTGCGAAAACAAGAATACATAGAGACTGAGTTATATAGGAGAAAATGACCAAACCCATTTCTGAGACCCTAAGGGTCAGGGGCTAAAACATAATATCAGGTGCACAATTAGACCAGAGACCCATCCTATTGCAATAAGAATTTAGTCTCCATCATTTATAATGTCAGAGGAGTTGCGAGAACAAGATTACATAGAGTTATATAGGAGAAAATGACCACACCCATTTCTATGACCCTGGGGGTCAGGGGCTAAAACATAATAACAGGTGAACAACTAGACCAAAGACCCATCACATTGCAAAAAGAAATAAGTCTCCATCATTAATAGTGTCAGAGGAGTTGCAAGCACAAGATTACATAGAGTTATATAGGAGAAAATGAACACACCCATTTCTACGACCCTGGGGGTCAGGGGCTCAAACAAAATATCAGGTGCAAAACTAGACTACAGACCCATCATATTGCAAAAAGAATTAAGTCTCCATCATTTATAGTGTCAGAGGAGTTGCGAGAACAAGATTACATAGAGTTATATAGGAGAAAATGACCACACCCATTTCTAAGACCCTGGCGGTCAGGGGCTCAAACAAAATATCAGGTGCACAACCAGACCACAGACCCATCACATTGCAAAAAAAATTAAGTATCCATCATTTAATATAGTGTCAGAGGACTTGTGAACACAAGATTACATAGAGTTATATAGGAGAAAATGACCACACCCATTTCTGAGACCCTAAGGGTCAGGGGATAAAACATAATATCAGGTGCACAACTAGACTACAGACCCATCATATTGCAATAAGAATTTAGTCTCCATCATTAATAGTGTCAGAGGAGTTGCGAGCACAAGATTACATAGACTTATATAGGAGAAAATTACCACACCCATTTCTATGACCCTGGGGGTCAGGGGCTCAAACAAAATATCAGGTGCACAACCAGACCACAGACCCATCACATTGCAAAAAGAATTAAGTCTCCATCATTTATAGTGTCAGAGGAGTTGCGAACACAAGATTACATAGAGTTATATAGGAGAAAATGACCACGCCCATTTTCTAAGACCCTGGGGGTCAGGGGCTCAAACAAAATGTCAGGTGCACAACAAGACCACAGACCAATCACATTGAAAAAAGAATTATGTCTCTATCATTAATAGTGTCAGAGGAGTTGCGAGCACAAGATTACATCGAGTTATATAGGAGAAATGACCACACCCATTTCTGAGACCCTGGGGGTCAGGGGCTCAAACAAAATATCAGGTGCACAACCAGACCACAGACCCATCACATTGCAAAAAGAATTAAGTCTCCATCATTTATAGTGTCAGAGGAGTTGCAAGCACAAGATTACATTGAGTTATATAGGAGAAAATGACCACACCCATTTCGATGACCCTTGGGGTCAGGGGCTCAAACAAAATATCAGGTGCACAACAAGACCACAGATCTATCACATTGCAAAAAGAATTATGTCTCTATCATTTATAGTGTCAGAAGAGTTGACCGGACAAGATTACATAGAATTTAATGACCACGCCCATTTTCTAAGACCCTGGGGGTCAGGGACTGAAACTAAATGTCAGGTGCACAACTAGACCATGGACCAAGTAAAATGCAAAAAGAATTAACTTTCTATCTCTAACAGTTTCAGAGGAGTTGTCCGGACAAGAGTTGTTTACAGACAGACGGACAGACAGACAGACAGACGGACAGACAGATGGACAGACAGACGGACAAAGGGTGATCGCATAAGCTTGACTGGTTTGAGACCAGTAGAGCTAAAAATAGAGTATGATACTTACACTGTAGGGATGTACTCTCCTGGGAAAGCATTTGTTGTATAACTGATGAGCAAACATGTCTTACCAACAGCTCTATAATATAGAAAATGCATCGATATAAAGTAAACATAGGTAATCACAGATTACGAAGCTCACCTCGAGGCAGCCAAATTCAATTCAATCATATTTCTTAGTACATGTATATTGGCTTTTAAAGGCAAAATCATTCAAGTGGAAAAAGTCATTTTATGAAAGTCTGATCAAAGATACATCCAATATGCAAGTTTGGTACATGTAGCACTTATACTTTGCTCGATATTGGCTTTTAAAGGCAAAATCACTCAAGCAGAATAAGTAGGTCAAGGTCATTTTATGAAAGTTTGATCAAAGATACATCCAATATGCAAGTTTGGTACATGTAGCACTTATACTTTGCTCAATATTGGCTTTTAAAGGCAAAATTACTCAAGCGGAAAAAAGTAGGTCAAGGTCATTTTATGAAAGTTTGATCAAAGATACATCCAATATGCAAGTTTGGTACATGTAGCACTTATACTTTGCTCAATATTGGATTTCAAAAGCAAAATCACTCAAGTTGAAAAAGTAGGTCAGATGCTGCATCCGATGCATGGGTCCATCTCTGCATCCAAAGATAAATCACTTGTGCACATTTGGTTACTGTAGCATTAGTACTTTGTCAGATACTGAGCTACCCCAAACTTCTTAACCGAGTCACTCAAGCGGAAAATGTAGGTCAGATGCTGCATCCGATGCATGGGTCCATCTCGGCATCCAAAGATAAATTACTTCTGCAAGTTTGGTTACTGTAGCATCAGTACTTTGTCAGATACTGAGCTACCCCAAACTTCTTAACCAAGCCACTCAAGCGGAAAATGTAGGTCAGATGCAGCATCCGATGCATGGGTTCACCTCAGCATCCAAAGATGAATCACTTGTGCAAATTTGGTTACTGTAGCATTTAGGGCTGGGACAATACATCGATATATCGATAAATCGCGATACGTTGTTCCACGATACGCGTATCGATACGTTGGAGCTATATCGCGATATCCAGACCCATTTTTAACTCCATTCAAAGGCATGAAACATTCTGTAACTACGTCGATTGAAAGCTTCTGAAATGTGTGACTTATTTACTTAAAAGGGTAAAGATGTTTTTCTTGACTAATCTTCCTATGTTTGCTTCGAAAAATATGCAATTCGCACAATGCTTTACAGTATAATTGTCAATTTTACATGCATATAGGTTGCGGTACAGGCTGAAAGATCACCTGGATATGCGTATGCGCTTCTAAATTTTTTTTTCAGAAATGCATACGCATATCCAGCCTGTGGTTTGCGGAATCTAGCCACAGAAACGGCCAACGGCACTCGGATATTTTGTTGGTCAGTTTCCGCTGCTAGTGCCGGGGAATCCTACAGATATTTGTCTACTCAAACTCATGTTCGTTTAAAAAATTTAAAGCGGCGAAAGTAAAGTTTTCAGAATCCGTTTCTAACGCGATATAAATATTTACAATTTTGTAAGATACTATTGTCCAGAGAAAGTACCTGATGTCTGGATCACAGAGTGGATGAGAGTGAGAGCGACATGAAACACGGCATGAAATAACTTATGTCCAGTAGCTATTCATGCGTGCATGATCCATTCATTTATCATCAATTTTTTTAGATACTGGCGTTCGACCTAAATCTCTTCCATTTAAGATGATTTCATATATTTATCTGAAATAAAGAGTTCTGAAATCGTATGTAATGCTAATTACTTAACTTTGTTAATTTTTAATACAAAACCGACTCGTGTCAATCCTTGATTGAACGTCGGAAACAGCCTTTTGAAGAAGAAGGAAAAAAAGTCTGTCTACTACGATCTTTATACATGTATATATATTATATTTTCTATTCACGTCAGCGACAACTTTAACTCGAGAATAAAATCATAAAAGTTAGTAGATAACGTCCACGTGGTTAATGCACATGCTCTCTCTCTCTCTCTCTCTCTCTCTCTCTCTCTCTCTCTCTCTCTCTCTCTCAAAATTTTGTTAAAACATGTACATAAAAAAAACGTACAGAGATGGAAAACTGTTTGTCCTAAAAAAAATCAAAGTGCAGGATGTATCCATCGAATAAAATCAAACACATTTAATGAACAATTATGCTGTAATCCTTTCAATATTGTAGAGAAAGGAGCATGTGTTATGATTGTTATACTTTTAAATAGGATTTCCTCATAAAAAAAAATAGCAATCCAAGGAATGCTTGTGTCGCCTGCGAAGCGGCCTATTCTAGGAGGTAAATCACATGGTTCAAATTTACTGGTATCACTATAAAAGTCTTGTCTAATGAAATTCATATGTGAAATATCAGACCTCTTATTTACCAATTGAAAGATATGGTCAATCTCAAATTTTCAGAAAATAGTGTCAATCAACTAGGTCAAGGTCACTACCTAAATACTTTGGTAACAAAACAAAGGTCACATCATAAGAAATATATGTGTGAAGTATTAAAGCCTTATATCACTTAGCATTCAAAAGATATACGCAATCCTTAGAAAAAAGGTCAAATATGTAGGTCAAGGTCACTAGGTAAAAAATTATGGTATGTTTAAAAAAGTCTTGTCACAAAGAATACACATGTGAAATATCAAAGACCTATCACTAACCTATCAAAAGATATAGCGAATCCCAACTTTTTTGAAGAATAGGTCAAATATCTATGTCAAGGTCACAAGGTCAAAAATCATGGTATGTGCAGAAAGGTCTTGTTACAAGGAATGCACAAGTGAAATTTCAAAGCCTTATCCCTTGCCAATCAAAAGATATATACAATCTTAATTTTTTGTTAAAGTAGGTCAAATATATAGGTCAAGGTCACTAGGTCAAAAATATGGTATGTGTAGAAAGGTCTTGTTACAATCAATACACATGTGAAATATCAAAGCCCTATCACTAACCATTCAAAAGATATAGCAAATTTTAACTTTTTTTGAAAAGTAGGTCAAATATCTAGGTCAAGGTCACAAGGTAAAAAATTATGGTATGTTTACAAAGGTCTAGTCAAAAGGAATACATGTGTGAAATATCAAAGCCCTATCCCTTACCAATCAAAAGATATAAGTAATCTTATTATTTTTGAAAAGTAGGTCAAATATGTAGGTCAAGGTCACTAGGTCAAAAATTATGGTATGTGTAGAAAGGTCTTGTCACAAGGAATACACATGTGAAATATCAAAGCCCTATCACTTACCATTCAAAAGTTATGGGCTGTGACACCCAAAGTGTGACAGACAGACAGACGGACTGACGGACGGACGGACGGACGGACGGACGGACGGACAGACGGACAACGGACAAAGTGATCCCTAAGTGTCGCTATGCTTCGCAGGCGACACAAAAATCAGTGTAGGATTATTCAAATAGGAAGGGGAACCGAAAAGAGAGATATAACATGTAATTCCAGGTATTGAAAAAAGGAGCAGGGGGGGGGGGTTACATAAATTCATGAACTTTTCATTTTCAAACTGAGAGCACGAGGCCCTTCTTATTTACCAATTCATGGCTTGTCTTGTTGATGCAGTTACTGAGAAAATGAACATACAAAAAAGAGTATAAATACATGTTAAGGTGAAAACATAATCGCAAAGGGTACAGATTTGTTCTTGTAGCTTGACTTATAGCTAACTAGCCTCTGTCTATCAGTGATAACTTGTGATGTTATAATTCAAAGTTTGAAAAGTTTGTTTAATTGCTTGAGAATTTTTAAATCTTGATTATTCCAGGATCTAGAAAAATATAGTCTTTATCAAAATATTTTAATGTTATACTTGAGTTTCGTTCTATACAGCCTGAATCCTCATTATAGCAATGTACATTAGAAATATCTCGATACATATCGTATCGTAGGCACAATATTGTGATACATATCAATACGCTCGAGACCCGTATCGTCCCAGCCCTAGTAGCATTAGTACTTTGCCAAATACTGAGCTACCCCAAACTTCTTATCCGGACGCGGACGGGGACGCAGATGCGGACGCACGGGGGTATAGCATAAGCTCACTCAACATCGTCGAGGTGAGCTAAAAAGTAGGAACAGTAGAAAGCCTGCAAACTTCTTAACTGGACACGGACGAGGACGCGGACGCGCAGGGGTATAGCATAAGCTCACTCAACTTCGACGAGGTGAGCTTAAAAATCAAAGCACTGAAGGTACTCAAGAGCCAAAAGCTAAATATCAGAATATTAAGGCTGGGACGATACGGGTCTCGAGCGTATCGATACGTATCATGATACAGTGCTTACGATACGATATGTATCACAATATTTCAGATGTACTTTGCTGTAATGAGGATTCTTGCTGTATTGAATGAAACTCGAGTATAACATTAAAACATTTTGATAAAACTATATTTTTCTAGATTCTGGAGACATAATCAAGATTGACCAAAAACCCCCAAGTAATTAAACAAACAAACTTCTGAAGCTTTGAACAGTAACATCACAAGATATTGTTGATAGACAGAGGCTAGTTTAATAGCTACAAGTCAAGCTACATGAACAAATCTGTACCCTTTGCCATGATATTTTTGCCATATAAACATGTCATATTTTTACTCTTTTTATATGTTCATTATCTCAGTAACTTCATCAACAAGGCAAGCTATGAATTGGTAGATACGAGGGCCTCATACTCTCATAATAACTTTCACACTCTTTGGTCATTTACATTGTTTAGATTGAGGATCACTGACGAGGGTTAAGTACCCGAAAAATGCATGTTTGGTCCATGCTGAAAATTTATCTGTTTCGAAATGATGATATAGAATTTGGAGACGTTTAAAATTGCAAATGAAAAGTTCATGAATGTATCATATGTAACAACCTCCCTCCTTTTTTCAATACATAGAATTACATTGTAATTATCTCTCTTTTCAGTTCCCCTTCCTATTTAAGCAATCCTAAGGCACGGTCCATTTGATATTCTGGGGGAGGCTTGGGTTTTTTTCGAAAAAAATAATTTTGCTCTGAATTTTGATGAAAAAAAATAAATTTGCTTATGGTGTGACAGAAAAAAATAATCTTGCTCTTACAAGTAATCTGAATTTGAAGAATAACCATAAAATTCACTTAAAATTCCTGAAAAATTTTCAGCTCGCTTCGCTCGCCGCAGTTTTTACTTTCTATAAAATAAATTTGTCTCGCTTCGCTCGCCATACTTTTCTTCTGTAATGGCAAGTTCATATTCGAAAATATCAAAAGAATGCATGTGACTGAAACAATTAAAATGCTTAAATACATTATCAATATAATTTATTACTATTAATAGATACATGTACATGTATCACCATAGTGTCTAATTTTATATACCGTGCAAGCTTGGAAGGCGAATTTAAATAAGTTTTTCACTAGTTTTCATTTCTACATGTAAAAACTTGCATCAGGCCCTCTTACATGTTACATGACCTTATATACATTTTGTTTACTAAACATTATATATCGCATATTGTAAAAATCTTTCATCTCTCTCAGCTAGTTTAGAAGTGAATACAATTTACATGAAAATAATGTTTGGAATAATTTAAGTAAAACTAAAGAATAACACAAACATTCTTAATATTCACATCAATTGTTATAAAAAAGATTTCCTTGCTCCAACTTTGCAAGAAAAAAATAATTTTGCCCCGGACTGGGGCGAAAAAAAATAATCTTGCTCCGACAAAAAACCCAAGCCCCCCCCCCCCCGGATATCAAAAAATGGACCGTGCCTAAACTGAATATTTTTTCCGGAGAAAATCGTTTTTAAAAGTGTAACACATTATAACATACGCTCCTACCCCTGGAATATTGAAAGAATTGCAGCATAATTGTTCTTTAAATGTGTTTGATTTTATCTGATGGATACATCTTTAACTTGTTTAAGGACAAAAAGTATCCTGTTCCACATATTGGAGAGAGAGAGAGAGAGAATGTGCGTTGATCATGTGGACGTAATCTTTTATGATTTTGATTCTGGAGTTAAACTTTTCGCTGTCAAGATGCATTTTTAATGTATAAAAGAGAATAGAAAATACACATCGTAGACAGACGTTTCTTCAAAGGCTGTTCCCGACGTTCAATCAAGTATTGACTCGAGTCAGTTTTTATCAAAAATTTACAAAGTTAAGTGACTATAAAGTTCGCATACGATTTTAGAAAGTTCTCTTTCTTTCAGATAAATAGATAAGTCTTAAAATTGAAGAGATTTAGGTCGAACGCCAGTATCTCAAAATCGATAAATAAATGGATTAGGCGCATGAAAAGCTACTAGACAATAATAACTTCATATTGTTTTTACGTCGCGCTTTGCAAACAACGTCTACCAACTATTATCTCATAAGCGTTGATAACAACAGGTAGCTTCTCTGGACAATGTTTTCTTACTTTGTAAATTAAGACCACGTTAGAAACTTGACTTCCGCCGCTTTCAATTTTTAAACGAACATGAGTTTAAGTATAGACAGATATCTTTGTGTTTTCCGCGAACTATAGAAAACTGACAATTATACTGTAATGCATTGTGCAATTTGCATACTATCCGGAGCAATCAGAGGTAGATAAGTCAACAAAAATAAGTCTCCACCTAGGCGAATAAGTCACACCTTTCAGGTAGCCTGAAGCTTTCAATCGACGAAGTTGTCGAGCGTGTTCATGCCTTTGAACGGAGTTAAAAACGGGTCCGGATATCGCGATAAAGCTTCAACGTATCGATACGCGTATTGTGGAACACTGTATCGCGATTTATCGATGTATCGTCCCAGCCCTACAGAATATGTATCATTTATGCTGTATGCCATCAAACTTTACTTCGTAGACACTTAGACAGGTTTATGCAAGTAAAATATTACTGAAATGCAAATCCATAACCAGAAGTCTCTGACGAGACTGTAGCTGATAAAATTCTTTTAAAATTTGACTATCTATAGTAAACAGATTTTTGCCCTTAGGAAGGATATTTACAAGTTTTGCAGCCACATTTCTAAAGAAATCATTGAAATGGTCTGCTATGCCTTTGGGATCGTGGCATATTTCATCTTGTATTTTCAATACTACTTTTGCTCCATCATTTTTACCTTTGCAACTACCCTACTGTCCGCGTGGCTCACTTCGGAAACTGAATAAACGCAACTTTGATAACTTTGTCATGCAAAAATTTAAATTATATCTTTATCATTCAATAGATCTCGCTTAGTCGTAAATTTTGGTATATGTTACCAGTGGCGTAGCTAGACCCAAAAAGATGTGTATGCTTGATTTTACAGTACAAATCTAAAAATTAATATTAATAACTATATGTATGGAAAATTTTAATCCAGAAACATAAAACATCAGTAACAATATCAGCTGAGAACACAGTGCCATCTTGGCCGCGAAACAGACCCGAATCTTAACAGCTACTAGGCTATTGTTGGTCAAAATAGCTGAAGTTATTGCGTCACCGTGGGAGGGGGGTTTGCTGATTTTATTTTGGTTTTTATGTTCATCTTAGTCTTTTCATCCTTTTTCTGGATATCCCTCTCAGGTTTTGAAACAGACTCCGACTTGCCGGCCTCTGAAAAGAAATCTGAAATATTTCGCGCTCCGGACATTTTGTTTACTTTATTTATAAAAGGAAAGGCGCAAATACACGATACATATAGAAGGAAAGACGGGTAATCCTTATCCAGTTTCCGAAGTGAGCCACGCGGACAGTAGATTCTTTAGTTGTTGCCACAATTTCTTCAGTAGTAGGAATTACCGAAAAGACAGCATTTACCGAAAAGACAGTGATATTTACCAAAAAGACAAATATATTTACCGAAAAGACCTTTGAACTTAAGAACAAATTATTCTATTATTCATTTTATGTCAACAAAATATGATATTCAATCAAAATTCATAATTTAACTGCAACTTTGCAACAGATATACAACTGCATGTACATGTACCACAAATCAAATTACCAAATACATATATTTCGTATTTGTTTTCAGGGATTTTTTTTGCCCCTTTTTGGGGCCGTTATTCGGCCCCATTCCCAATGAGAAATAGTATCTTTTTTTCCCAATTGTGGCTCTAAAATTTCCAAATCACATAGAGATGGAATAATAACTGAAATTAGGAAATTTACTAGTTCAAAAGAAGCAAATTTACTAATTATTTGCCATATTGTTGTCAGCATAAGAAATTAAATCTTATTTGAAAGAAAATTATCTGATTAAACATTCAATTCTGAACTTTTTATTGTATAAACTGTCATTTAACTTCTATTTAAGTACTTCCCAAAATATTCCCAAACGTCGTTAATTTTCCCAATTGCGTGGGCCCCGACCCCATTCCCAAATTACTGAAAAAAATCACTGATTTTTATGAAATATGCACTTTATATAATTAATCAGTTATTCACACTATACTTCATAATAATTATGACATTTGCTACAATATTCTTATCAATGTATCATTATTGAAGTAAGTTTTACATTCTCTATCAGAGGAAACTACGACAAAGTCAAACCTTAAATCAACTAGCTTTTTTGGTTTTGACGATACATTTTATTGTATGACCACGTTTCCAATCATAAAATGTGTTTAGTTTTAAAATTTAAGGCGGATGGGAACTTTCGCGCATCCGGTTCAGATTTTACTATGCGTCGCCGGTTTCCTAAGTAGCAATAACAGGTGGTCGCAGGTACAGAAAATGAGATTATTTTAGACAAATATGGTGATATTTCACAATTCAAAGGGGCATTTTGCCAAATTTGTCTATTTCGCGACGTCAAGAAGCCAATGTCTTAAAGGCGAGATAAACCAAAAAAGCGTAAGTTCTGAACATTTGTCATTTAGTTACACAAGGAAATTCGGAGTTGTGACTTGTGTTTAATGGGCTTTTAGTTTAATTTCCATTTTCCAAGTTTCTATCAGTATGGTGGTTGAGGTGATACATCCTGGCTTAGATGATCGGAAATGTATAACAGAATCTGAGCTGTGAATGGTCCATGTCAAACACTTCTACAGGCGAGGTAACTTGTGAACCTAGGGGTTGGGAAGGGGTTAACGTGGATAATTATTCTAGCATGTCAACTCTTGAACTGTGGGCTGCTCTGCTCCATCCATGACAGCGCCAAGATTTTGATGTGATAAAGTGCATGTTGCATATATTGATCTGGATTTGTTTTGAATATTATGGTTATTTTCTTTATTTCTGTTGGTTTAATCCTCGTGGTTATAGTCGAACATTGAAATTATCTAATAAACATGGTTTGATTATAATCTTATAGTAACATGTATAAGGACCGAGTGATCCTAGCTATCATTATCGGTGCAGACTGTGTAACTCTGTGTCTATATAAAGACTAACGTACCGGTACAGACGCGATTCACACAATTGGATGCACAGTGTATTTATAGTGAGGCAGTTGGAGACTCTAAGATACAAAGATTGATAGAATCCCTAATGTGAAAAAAAAAACAACAACAAAATAAACAAACTAAGAATGTTACTCAGCATATTAACTCTTGTAAGGAGTTTATAAATGATTCATATATAATGTTCAGTCTTCTGTCATGAATTTCCATGAAAAATATGGAAATTTCATTTTTTGCGGCAATGTTCCTATTCAAGAAGTACAATGATTTACAAGTCTTACATTATACTTGAGGAAAGGCTTTTATCTATTATAAGTTTTGAAAAAAACATAACTATTTATAAGAATTAACTATTTATAATTACACATGAGATTTCAAGAAATTTTGCATGAACAGTGATGATGATGAAAGTACGTGTTATGACAAAAATATTGATGTTTCAAATGAAAGGGTATATATATATATATATATTCAAGATGCAGTCATACATAATTGGTGTGGGTAGGCTTCTTCTTTACTAAATAAAGAGTTTAGTGACTTTATATAAACTAAATATACGTTTATTTTTATTTATGAGATAAAGATAGCATCTTTACACATCAGATTCTACAAAATTTTGAATGAAAGTGAACATATTTAATATAAAATTGATGTTTTATACAAGGGGGTATACGTATTCAAGGTGCAATTAAATACAATAAGTGAGGGGAGGCTTCTATTATTGTGACTTTTTTAAACTTTGATATATCACTCCCATTATTTATGAAATAAAGTATACATCATTACATATAGATTTGAAAAAAAATTGCATGAAAGTGAAAATTTTACGACAAAATTGATGTTCGAAATAAGGGGGTATACATATGCAATATACAATTGCACACAAATTCTGTGGGTAGGCTTCTTCTAGTAAGTCTTCTTATAGACCTAAGATATAGTTCTTAATATTTATGCAAATTAAAGTATACCTAAATACCTTAGATTTTGAGAAATTGGCATGAAAGTAAACATATTTACTAAATAAATTGACGTTTTAATTAAGAGGGTATATGTAATCTTAGTGAAGTCATATACAAATGGTGAGGGAAGGCTTTTTCTATTGTTACTTTTTTGAAACATAATATATTATTCCTATTATATACATCATTACACATAGATTTAAAGAAGTTTTGCATGAAAGTGAAAAATTTTACATCAAAATTGATGTTTGAAATAAGGGGGTATACATATTCAATATGCAATTGTACACAAATACTGTGGGTAGGCTTCTTCAAGTAAGTCTTTTTATAGACCAAAGATATAGTTCTTGATATTAATGCAAATAAAAGTATACCTTAACACCTTAGATTTTGAGAAATTGGCATGAAAGCGAACATATTAACTAAATAAATTGACGTTTTAATTATGGGGGTATATGTATTCTTAGTGCAGTCATATACAATAGGTGAGGGGAGGCTTCTTCTATTGTTACTTTTTTGAAACATGATATATTATTCCTATCATATATGAAATAAAGTATACATCATTACACGTAGATTTAAAGAAGTTTTGCATGAAAGTGAAAAATTTTACATCAAAATTGATGTTTGAAATAAGGGGGTATACGTATTCAATATGTAATTGTACACAAATACTGTGGGCAGGCTTCACCAAGTAAGTCTTTTTATAGACCTAAGATATATTTCTTGATATTAATGCAAATTAAAGTATACCTTAACACCTTAGATTTTGAGAAATTGGCAATAAAGTGAGAAATTATTACTTTTTTTCAATGAACGTTATGGATTAAAAATACCAAAATTTGATATTATCATGAGAAATTTCTGCATTTTTTCTATTGAAAATGTATACTGAGTTATTTTCTATAAAACTGATGTAAAAGAATATGTTTCAGAACATTTACCAATAAATAACAGTACATGTTATAACTATGTTCTGAATTTGTTGAAAATGGCCATTTTGTATTTTCAATGGGTGGCCTTGAACTGTATTTTTTCAGAAAATATGTGGATAATCTCTTAGATTAAGGTTTCAATTGCAAGATATTAAGTTGTTCTTTCAATTTTAACCAAAAAAATACAGGGTAAACAGTCTAATTTCAAAAGTATCCATCGGCCTTAAGTGTCTTTTCGGTAAAATTTTGTGTCTTTTCGGTAAATATCACTATCTTTTCGGTAGAGTAAGCCCGGCTAATATCGGACATCAGGGATTTTCGGACATTTTCGGTTTGATCTATATATTTTATGGTCATTTCGTCTTACTGTTATGTCGATATTCAGTCATTTTGTCTATCATTCGTATTTCGGTTTGAGATATCATAATATAGTGTACAGCTTGTAAATCAGGATTATTTCATCGTTATCGTACGGCTATTTCGTTTAAAATATGGTCTTTCCGATTTTCACTCAACTTCATCAAAGTCCGACATTGAAATTGACCAAGTATAATTGCTTCTATTTTGAAGTTATCTTATTCATGAACTACGAAAATAATGAAAAGATTTCAAAAACAGCTTGTTCAACAGAGAAAACTAATCAGTTACTTAAATTTTAACCTTTATCATATTGTTTTTCATTAAAATTTGATGTCCGATGAACCCCTCTCATGAAATTTGACCTCAAATGAAAGTCAGGGTAAAATTGGACAGCATCATTCCTATCAGCATGATCAGTTGGAGACTTAATTGTGCATCCCAGTTATTAAAATTGATGTTCTTCGTTTACTTATTACTTGTATCTGAAATATTGAAAGGGGGGGGGGGGGGGTGTTAGTCCTCGCCCTAGTTCCCCATCCTACCCCTTCCATCCTTCCTCCCCCTCCCACCCAACTTCCAAATCCTCATTCTCCATCATAGAAACGAAATAATTAGATATTTAATGTTATTATAATTAACCAGAAGTCTCTGACGAGACTGTAGCTCTCCTGGTTGTTTTTTCTAAAACATCAAATTCCTTTCTTTTTTTTTTTTAAACCAAGACCATAGGGAGCAGGCACTCTAACAAATTATAAGAAGCATGACAAAACTACATACCCATTATACTGCAACTATAATAGCACTCATATAATTCATAATATCCGAGATAAAGTATTTCTAAAAAGAATGTCACACCCATTTTCCAAGATCCTAGGGGCCAAGGACTGCTAGCTCAAATGAACTACCAATGACACATCAAGACTTGGATAAAGAATTAACTCCCCATCATAAATAGCTTTAAACGAGAAGAGAGCACAACTATATAGGAAAAATTACCACACCCATTTTCAAAGACCCTGGGGGTATAAGGCTAAAACAAAATATCAGGTGCACATCTATGCCACAGACCAATCATTGCAAAAAGAATTAATTCTACATCATTTATAGTGTTAGAGGAATTGCAAGCACAAGATTACATTTACTTATATAGGAAAAAATGACCACACCCATTTCTGAGACCCTAAGGGTCAGGGGCTAAAACATAATAACAGGTGCACAACTAGACCAGAGACCCATAATATTGCAATAAGAATTTAGTCAGAGGAGTTGTGAGCACAAGATTACATATAGGAGAAAATGACCACACCCATTTCAATGACCCTGGGGGTCAGGGGCTCAAACAAAATATCAGCACAACCAGACCACAGACCCATCACATTGCAAAAAGAATTAAGTCTCCTTCATTTATAGTGTCAGAGGAGTTGCGAGCACAAGATTACATAGAGTTGTATAGGAGAAAATGACCACACCTATTTCTAAGACCCTGGGGGTCAGGGGCTCAAACAAAATATCAGGTGCACAACAAGATCACAGACCCATCATACTGCAAAAAGAATAAAGTCTCCATCATTTATATTGTCAGAGGAGTTGCGAGCACAGATTATATAGAGTTATATAGGAGAAAATGACCACACCCATTTCTAAGACCCTGGGGGTCAGGGGCTCAAACAAAATATCAGGTGCACAATTAGACTACAGACCCATCATATTGCAAAAAGAATTAAGTCTCCATCATTTATAAAGTCAGAGGAGTTGCGAACATTTGGAGAAAATGACCACACCCATTTCTAAGACCCTGAGGGTCAGGGGCTCAAACAAAATATCAGGTGCACAACAAGACCACAGACCCATCATATTGCAAAAAGATTTAAGTCTCCATCATTTAGAGTGTCAGAGGAGTTGCGAACACAAGGTTACATAGAGTTATATAGGAGAAAATGACCACACCCATTTCTAAGACCCTTGGGGTCAGGGGCTCAAACAAAATATCAGGTGCACAACTAGACTACAGACCCATCATATTGCAAAAAGAATTAAGTCTCCATCATTTATAGTGTCAGAGGAGTTGCGAGCACAAGATTACATAGAATTTAATGACCAGGGATCACCCTAGGCAGCGATTTTGCGATATTCTCGCATTTTTTACTCAAATATCGCATTTTTGCTGCTCTGTCGCGCTAAAAAATCGCGTACCTCCTTTGCATAAATCGCACTTAAATTAATACAATGCGACAGAACAAGAGTTTCGTCTTTAATTTTCAAAATTAAAGTGCAAAGGTATTGCCGACTCTGTATATATACATAATAAATACCCAATCTTTTCCCCGAAATTCCCGTTTCTTGTATTGATGTTTGTATGTGGGCATTTTTTTTCATCTGTAGATGCGAGCATTTACCGTAGTTTTACATTTTCTAGCAGTTGTCAGCGGTACGTGTGCTCTTTTGTCATTATAATACCAAAGACTGCAATAGAGTATGAAATATTACAATGCAGTCTAGGTATTGACTTTTGTTTGCATAGAAAATGACCGGAAAAGAAAATTATATACAAAAACAGTTGCAACACTTATAGTATTGCGCACGTGAGTAGACCGGCTATGTACCGGTACTCGAAACGTGTCAGTTTATGGCCAGTACTCAGCAATAACTATACGGGTTAGTATCTTCAATGACTTGTAAACAGTTTATAAGTCCTTGAAATCGTCAATGTGAACAATAGCTATACAAATTCCTTAAAAATATTTACAATGCGTGAATTAAAATTATTGACGTATACCCCATACTCGCAGATTAGGAGTTTCCGTAAAATGACTTGTCACGACGCGCTGAAATCCGTTGGAATATTTAAAAAAAAACATTCACAAGACAATGTAATTTCCTTTGAATGAATATATATAGATACTTCATATTTAACAAGCGATATTTTTTTCTGCAGTTGTGAAAAAAAGTCTTGCCGGCGACAAATTATAGCGGTGTATAAGAAACAAAGAATTAAATCTTATTTGACCTCATTTGTCATTTAAAATGGCATTCAAACAATGGAAAAAAATTCCATGGCCATTCTCACATTCAAATAATGTGTTGCTAGATGTCCACGGAAATAAAGGGAGACGGAAGTTTGACTTCTATTTCACTTTTTGTTTTCATTCAAAATCTCATTGAAATAAAAAAAATCTCATTGCTTTTTAGCAAATGAGATTTTTATCTCATTACTCTGCAGGGCTAGGGTGATCCCTGAATGACCACGCCCATTTTATAAGACCCTGGGGGTCAGGGACTGAAACTAAATGTCAGGTGCACAACTAGACCATGGACTAAGTAAAATGCAAAAAGAATTAACTTTCTATCTCTAACAGTTTCAGAGGAGTTGTCCGGACAAGATTACATAGAATTTAATGACCACACCCATTTTCCAAGACCCTGGGGGTCAGGGACTGAAACTAAATGTCAGGTGCACAACTAGACCATGGTCCAAGTAAAATACAAAAAGAATTAACTTTCTATCTCTTACAGTTTCAGAGGAGTTGTCCGGACAAGAATTGTTTACGGACAGACGGACAGACAGACAGACTGACAGACAGACGGACAGACGGACGCCGGACAAAGGGTGATCGCATAAGCTCGACTGGTCTGAGACCAGTAGGCAGTAGAGCTAATAAAACAAATAATATTAAATATTGATTTATTTAATAAGCTTAACGATGTTTATTTGTTAAAACGATTTAATGTATGATGATCCCCGCATGCTAATTATGTGTCCGACATAACCCTAAACGCGTGTCCGATAAAACCTGCCTACGTCCGATATTACCCGAAGTCAACTTGACCTGCATTTTTTGGTCATGCATCACACATGAATGATAAAATCCGAGAATTATCGAACGGAAAATGTAGATAAGACTTATACAAAGCGGCCGAGGTATCACATATGTAACAGTATATCCATTTCACTTGGAAAATTACAAACAAGGTTGCGGCCGAAGGTGTCCGATAATAGCCGGTCTTATTCTAAATGCTGTCTTTTCAGTAATTCCTACAACCCCAATTTCTTTGGTTTATTTTTGTTTTCAGAGCCGTGCAACATCAATTTTCGGCAAAAAAACCTCTGATTTTGGTCTTCGACAAAATAAAACAGTTATTCAGATTTGTTACTGATCGTCCACAGGCACAGAGATTTGTCAAGTTGATCGACCGTGGCGAGGAGGGGGTGTATCATCATTTACTTACTTTATCACAGAGTTTTTTAAAACGTCTAACCAATCTTATATGCAGATCTAATTGGATAGTTTAAGATTACAACCAATATTGAACCGTTTTGTGAAATAAAAACTTTCATCTTAATCACCAAATTGTTCATAAAACTGATAAAGTTTCCGCTTTTATCAACCATAAAACAACGAGTCCTGCCACTTACCCGTCACCTACGACAACACATTTAATTGCCTGCATCTTCTTACAATTCTCTCTTCACAATATCCAACGTGTTGGTCGTGGAACAAAACAATTATTTGTGTACAAACTGATCGACCTCTCCCACTTTTATACCTCTTCCTCAAAATATGGCTGCTAAAGATAAGTTTTCTATTTTTAGACTATGCGAACGACACCGACATTTTACGGAAGGTAATTTATGCAAAACCGTAGAGGACCTTTTGGACCGATACTTTTTCATACTGTAATTTTTTCTACTGGGAAGAGAAGTGGAAACAAATAGTGAACTGTGAAGTCGACAGTAAACGCAAAATGGATAGAAACAAATAAACTACAAGCGAAAGGAAAATCTTCAATGAAACATCTCAGTGACGATCAGTACAAAGCAGGAAAAGTACATTTCATATGGCAAGATGTTGGTGATGATAAAGGCCAAGCTTAAATTAAGGAGCTGTTAAGATAAGGCGTAGAATCTGCCCTGAAAAGTCGAAATTTCAAATTGCAAAAATTGAGAATCTTTTTCGGTTGAAATTTGAAGTAACTTGGTCTGCATATGAATCTGCTTTCAGATGGGATAATTTATGTAAAATAAGACCGATATTTGGGTCAAAATAAGCGTTTTTTTTTTACACAGAAATCAATGGAAAACGGAAAAGTTTTATACAACATCGTTCCCCCCCTCGCTTTACAATGCCACTTTCACCAAAGGTGTATATAAATAAAACACATTTTCTGGCCAAGTGGGGTTCTGAAGCGAGGGGGGAACAATGTCCCACAGGCGAAAAACGAAATAAGGGGGGGGCTGACTATTTTTAAATTTGCCTCTAGAGCGTTAAAGTACGTAATATTGTCGTCTTTTTCTTTTTATATCACGGAACAATCTATTCAGAGTGTGTTCCGATCAAATATCTAACCGTTTGGAAGGAAATAAACGAGAAAGTTGTCTATTTCTACACCGTGTGTATTTCGCGCCAGAAAGCTACATAAATGGCTGAGAAGAACGAAATAAAACCGTTTTTCGGTTTCCGGATTGCAGAATTTGCCGATTATATTGATATAATAACCTCAAAGTTAATTTTGCTTATCCAATTTTGACATTAAAAGGTAACAGAAGCATAATAAACGTAAAAATGTTTAAAATATTGCATTTTTGTGCATTTTCGAGCGAAATTCAACGTTTTCCGTCATCTGTACCCCTACCTCTTCAACCCGTAATTATAACATCTTTCATCGAATTTATTTAAATAAAACACCTACTAGGAATCTTATAATACTTTATATTTTTATCCTGACTAACTTTTATCTAAATTGGAAGGGCAGCGCCCGAGAAATAATCGAGTGATTTCAGGGCTAAATCCGGCCCTTATCTTAACAGCTCCTTAGTCAGTGGAGGTTACCAACTTCAGGAAAATATATATAAACAGAACAAGAAAAGAGAGAATGCTCTGTGCAAACTCTATAATCAAGAAGATGAGGACATTTATCATTTCATCCTAGGATCCAGAAACATCCAATGTACTGGACCTCATCGTTACTAACGAAGTAGGAATGGTAGAAGAACTGGAACACAAATCTCCACTAGGGAAAAGTGACCACGAGACACTCGTTTTTAAACAAATGAACAAACAAAGCGGGCAACAAACAAAAAACAAACTACTTCAAGGGAGATTACGAAACAATCAACAAAAAGCTAGAAGAAATCAACTGGAAAATAGAGTTCAATGGGGAAAGCGTGGAGCAGTCGTGGCGCAGATTTGTAGAACAAATACAAATAATAACAACAAGAAAACTAATATTGACGCAAGCGTCAAAATTTCGTACCGTAGAATATGCTATATTCAATACTTGGAAATATGTTTGCAGACGTCTTTTTGTTCTCTTACTTCAGTCTAAGACCTGTTTTGTGGACATTACATGCTGTTGTTTATTTTCAAATTGTTCAAAAAACCATTTAGATGAGATTAGATTGAGAGAATTTTACATAATTTTTGTAGGTAGTGGTCAAATCTGGTAACAGAAACCCCTCGTTTAGTAATATAATCCATACGTACTAGTAGGGCAAAAAAGGTCTTTTCTAGTATTAGAAATTCGGTTCTAATATTGGGAATTCTTTTTTTTTTTAATATTAGAATTATTTTCTAATATAAGAATTTTTTCTAATGTAAGACATTCATTTCCTGATATTAAGAATTTATTTTCTACATTAGAAATTCATTTTTTTACATTAGAAATTCATTTTTTACATTAGTAATTCATATTTCTAATATTAGAAAAAATGAATTTTATATAATAGAAAATTAGTTTCTTATAATTGAAAATGAATCTCTAATATTTAAAAATGAATTTCAAATATTAGAAAATGAATTTCTAATATGAGTAAATAAACTGAGTTTCTAGGAATATAAATTGAATTTCTAACCCCAGAAAATCAATTTCTAATGTTGGAAATTCATTTTCATTTTCTGCGTCAGCCATGTTGAATGGACTAGTCAGACTAATATATCAGAAATGAATTTAATCAATTTCTGAGATAAAATATTATTTGTTTATATGAGAAAAAAGTAGGCATTCCTATAATTAGAAAATACTTATATAAAGAGTATAAAAGTGAGTAAAGTACCCGAAACGTGCGTGTCTGCATGGTCCATGCTGCAAATTAATCTGTTCTTAGAATTTGAAGAAGTTTTGTTCGCTTTTGCTTGTCATATACTAGTCCTTCAATTGAAAGTTACATGAACTGAAAATGCATCAAGACGCCAAGGTAAAACCTAAGAAATGTACCATACATCGGGATGCCCTAACAGTTATTTATAGATACGCGTTAGGAGGCTAAGCACATGTGCCTGTTTACATACTCTGTGCTAAAGATAGAGCATCGGCTGCATATATATACACATTAGATTAAAATACAGTAAACTTTCTTAAATCTACCTGGTAATCATTTTAATTTCAAAATAAAAGAAAATTTTTTAGGTCTTCCGACTTCCGTCGGAAGACCTATTGTTTTCGTAACCGTGGAAAATTGGATCAGCGATTTCTCAAGAACCCTGTAAGCTAGGACAATGAAAGTTCTCCAACGTTACGTTTGGAGTAAAAGCTAGATTGGTCTTTTTTATTTTTGGTCTCTGTTATTCTTTTTATCATGTTTTTTAGTAGATTCAAATATTTGACGGGAGCGTCGAATTACTCAAAAGGACCGAAAAGGAGCTGTTAAGATAAGGGCCGTATTTAGCCCTGAATCTCGTGACTTATTTTTTGCACATGGCGAATCGTATACAGAAAAACATGAATCATTATTGAAATATAATGTATTTGCAGAACTTTCACATGTTTTACATTATGTTAAGGAACTCTTAAGGTTGTAAAATTAAGGTCGAAAGAGGTAGGGGTGCTCGGATAGAAAATCCGATAATATCGACAAAAAACGTATACATTTTTGAATATTTTGTCTAAAATGGATAAATATATGCTAAAAGACATCAAATATGTTTACATTGTGTATCAGAAATAGATTTCGAACGTTCTACCTCCTTTAATCGGTAAATAATGAAATCCGGAACTTAAAATACGGTCTTATTCTTCATTCAATCGCTACAATATAAGCCTTTTAGCGACAAAATACACATTGACGGAGAAATGAACATCACTCTCGCTTATTCCGTTCCTAATTCTTGTATCTTTCATTCAATCATATTGAGTACACAATGTTTGATGGATTAAAGAGGAAAAATAGTCAAATGTGCAATATTTAATGGTCAAAAAGATCGATTCTTAAAAAATGCACCCCCTTTCCATTTTTAGTTTTTCGTCTCTGGGGTAGTGTTCCCCCCGGAGATACAGAACCCCACTTTGCCAAAAAATTTGTATCATGGATACACATCTCCAGTAAAAGTGGCTTTCTGTATATCCGGGGGGAACAATGTTCAATAAAACTTTTCCGTTTTCTATTGATTTCTATGACAAAAAGATAAGTTTTGACCCCAAAATTATAGCAATTTTATGCAAAACAGATAAAAAATAACTTCATATTCTGATAGGTTGCCATATAGGTATACATTTTACCGAAAAAGGTTCTTGAGATTTCAATTTTCAAAATTCCACTTTTCAGGGCTGATTTTACGCCTTATCTTAACAGCTCCTTTCATGTTTTGCTATTTGTAAGCTTAAATATTTCGTATTTTGCTATCTACAATTTCCATTCTTTTTGAATGTCGACAGCCATGCAAGATATGAAATGCTAGATGCACACTGTAACGATTTATTACGATGACGTCCTTCACCGTCCTTCATATTTCCAAATTCAGAAGTTCATAGGAGGAAGACACTTTTTTGCTTATAATAGTAAACAAAAATTAAGTTTATGAAGTTTCCTAAAAATTTCAATATTATTATTTTTTATCCATATATCTGTCTTATTTAGTCTTTCTGATTTTTCCTATCTCTTACTGTTGAAAAGATATGAGCATCGAAATTTTGAGTTGGGTATTTCGATACACCTTCACGCCAACAGATCGGGCGCACACTAAAATTGGTAGTCCGAGTCCGACTCGAGAAAAGCAGTGTTGAGATTTTCAAATTCCGATTTCACGGCAATGATGAATATGCATTTCATAAATACATTTCGATATACACAATTTGATTTTAAAACAGTTGATTAATTTAGAAGAGATCAGCTACAAACCAGAATTTACACACAAAAAGTGGTAGTTTGATTCCGATTTCTAACCTACAAACCTGTTTCTAAACTTCAATAACTATATTTTGAACATCAAGTTTAATTTCTAATTCTAGCAAACGTTCGAACATAATTTTCGGTTGGTTTATTTACAAATTGATGAACAATTTCTCCAACATTCTTCCCTCCCCTCGTTTTTCGAAAACAGTTCTGTTTATATTGAACGATGTCGCCACTGATGATGGAAATTCAAAATAAACTTTGAAAAAAGGGAAGGGGGGGTCCAAATTTGAACCTGCACAGCGAGAACCTCATGGTATTTATATATATATATTGAACGTAACTTGTTATTACCATTTCTCTTCTCAAGAAAATTGGTTCTACAGCTACGAGCTCGCCTTTTTTATGGGGGAAGGGGGCAGGAAGAATTTGCAAAAAAAAAAAAAATCCCGGCTCCGAAAAATGCTGAAAAAAATATTCCGGCCCAAAGGGCCAGCAATTTTTTTTTCCCGGACCATGCAAAAGTAAGGATACATTGCATGATATGGAAATTTTTGCTGGCCCTTTGTGCCAGACAATTTAAAGTCAAAAAATTAATTAATATAAATACAAACTGTTCACATAGCTGTATCTACCAGAGACCTAATACGCATAGGCACAAAAATCTAAAAAAGGTTCTATTTAAACATCATACAATCTGTCTGAAATTCGCTAATTGCAAAGAGACATCTGAAGGAACGGTTATTAACTCATACTCTGTAACAGCGGGGAGTTTAACTTACACAGACATTCACAACATTTGACAATTTGTTTAAATCCGGCCCGAAGAACCGGCGAAAATTTTTCTCCGACTCTGGTAATGGCTGAAAAAAATGGCCTGCTCAGAAAATTGCTGAAAAAATTTTACCGGCTGGCAATAGAATTCCTGCCCCCCCCCCCCCCCCCAAATCAAATGGTTTCTCACCAACAATTATCGGTTTGAAAATTTAATGTTACTGCTATTTGAAAACTTAAATATATAATATAAATACATGTAATGTGACGTCCTTCATATTTCCAAACCAAAAATTGTATAGGAGGAAGACACTCTTGTTGCAACCGCAACAAGAAACCTTTCTAGTTTTTATTATTTTCCTGTAGCAAGCTTAAATATTAATCCTGTATTCATGACTATCCCGCGGGTACCTGTAAAATGCGAAACGAAAAGAAACGAAACGAAACGAAATGACAACGAAACGAAATGGAAACGAAACGAAATTGAACAAAACGAAACGAAAGGAAATGAAAACGAAACGAAATGAAACAAAACGTAATGAAACGAAATGGAAACAAAATGAAACGAAATACATGTACATGTAAAAAGAAACGAAATTTATATACTGGTTATTTTTTATATGGGGGAGGGGTGAGAGGTGTATGTTGGGGGGGGGGGGTTGAAATATCTGTTTTAAAAGAGAGAATGAAAGATCCATAGGTAATTTATATAAAAAGAGACTCATTAAATTTAACTAAATCCCTGAAAATCGCCTGATAAGACTATTTCCCTGCAAAGGGGTGCGTTAGTTGAGAAGACTATTTCCCTAGGGAATTAGTTTCAAAATGGGGCGGAGCTTCTTTGGGGGTGTGTCAGTATCAGCCAATCAGCGCCGTTGAAGGTTGATCGGATGGTGTGAAGGTTGATCGGATGACGCTATCAATACGCGAGCAGAGTAATCCGCCTCCTATCCGCTTAGCACATAAATTAATCCGCAATAAAATAAAACACTAAAAAATTAAACATGTATGAGTATGATAAATGATGTTTCTGTTTATCTTATCATCAAAAATTAATATTTTCCGTTACTCAGTCATTCAGTCGAGAAGGCAAGGCAAAATAATTAGAATTTCATTTGAACCCTGTGAACCTAAGAGATAGACATGTTCGTTTCAGTACAATGTTTGTTTCTGTATACCTAAGAGATATGTTTGTTTCAGTATAATGTTTGTTTCGGTATAATAAAACAGTTAAAGTATACCATTGAGGGAGTTAGCACGATTCTGGTTCCCCTCGACCAGAATAGGTCTGGTCTCGGGGAACCAGAATCGTGCTAACTCCCTCAATGGTGTACTTTAACTGTACAGTACATTTTGGGGTTCCGGGTCGGCTTGGGTATTCAGAATCAAACCTAAATTTTCACTTAACTAAGATGGAAAATGACATTTGGTATTTTTCTACAAAGAGAACTATCAATATGGAATAATAAAATATTAACTAATTACGAAAATCAGTTCTCATTTCAAAATAACAAACAGTTATGTGCGACCCGGAACCCCCAAAACAGGCGACCCAGAACCCCCAAATGTACTGTATATAAACGTTCCTCTTAAGTTCATTGAGATTTATGGATTGATTCAGATAATATTGAGAATTTAGATTTGGTAATGTACTTAGTCACCATTGATGTTTATATTGTTTATTTAGTATACTTATGAAGTGTAATGTGTTACAGGGCATTATGCATGTGAGTGCATATAGGGTGCATACATTGAGGCGTAAGAAAGATATGGAACTGGTCGTCGGTGTACTGTCTTATGTACAAACCCCATGTTGCGTCCATCATCTATAATAATCACCGTATACAACGTCACATTAGGGGAGTCAGCCATGTGCGGCACGGGGAGTCGGTCCCGAAGCGGACGCACGACAAGATCGGCCAGTATTTCTTAAAATTCCTCGGATATTATACCATATTTCTCCAAAATTCAAATTGCATAGAGTGTGACAACCATTTCTTGATCTATCACGTTTGTCACTGGACTTCAGATATACATCTACATACCTCAAACACTTCGTCCGCGTTTTACGAGTAGACCTAAATCATGGAAATCAACGATTTCGATCAGTCTTTTTCGCATATTTCTCTTCCATACTCACCTAATGTGCTGTGTTAGGAATGACAATAGCATCCTGATACTGTTTTAAATGTGTATTGAGTATGTTTTGTCTGTTTAATGCATGGATTTTGATAAAATATCGCAAATTGTAATGTGTCACACGGGGAGTCGTTTTCAAGTATGCCGCGGGGAGTATTCTCAAAATATGATGTTTTGAAATAAGCCAAAGAAACGATGGGTATAGCGTTTGTAGGGATCACAGTGACTGTCTGATTGTCCGTCTGTAAGGGTGTGGAAAGGGGATAACACTTTCATCCCTTCTTCCCCATATTATCCACATCCCATCCCATCTCACTTTTTAGACACATTTGATGGTTAACTAGCTAGCCGTGTCGCATGAACTAATCAAATTATCATCAATGGACGGAGCTACGCTGACTGTAAGTTTTTTGGAGATTTTACACCAGGCGAGTTCTATATCACATATAGGGAGGAATTTCAAGTCATGTCGGGATAAATGCCTAGCTCTGATGAAAAAAGAGGCAGGGGCTTCTGACTATTGTTAAACAAAATGAAATAATAATATGCATGTATCTATATAAGATAAAATAAGATCAAGTAAGTAAAAGAAAACATAGGGTTTTATTTTATAATGGCTTATTGTTAAATCTTTTGCTTGGTAATAATCTACCTGCCATCTATAGACATATCTAAATGAGCGATGTATACCCGATAGCTTATCATCCGTAGTTCGTTCGTCCCTCCGTTGACTTACCACATTATTTTAAAAAGTACTTCTAGATTATTTACCAATCGCCGATCGTGGTCGATGTGTATTCAAATTCGATTCTGTAACTGCTGCAGATTTTCAAGAAACCTTACTGTTCAGGAATTGGGTAATTACTCAAGGTCCCGGCCGGCCCTAGCTTCGGCACACTACTTAACTCATAATTGCCCGTTTATTGATATTTTCAATGATTTTACCGTTTTAGACGTTTTGAACCTCTTAGTATACAATGTACATAGGGCTTTGAAATCAAACCAATCTTTTATCATTTCGATTTATCATACCGTTGACTTTTAATGTAAACTATTTTAAGGAATATCTTATCGTCTTTAAAATAGGGCCAAAATTGCAGGCATCCCAAACGAAAAAAAAATCTTAACAAACCACATGTAACTTATAGGTAACTCATACAAAACCATCAGATCCATGGGTTATTACAATGGTTTTTATATGTTCCATTTATCAACTCATATCCAGACCATTTGATTACATATAAGGTCATATGATCCTGATGCGAGTTGTTTCTTAAATGTGAGTCGATTGAGAGTTTAGTATGAGTTGCTTGTGGTTTGTTATCTTCGTCAAATAGAAAGAATGAGTTATGTATGGTTCATTAACTTAGTTCTAATTGTTTGTATGAATTTTATGTGGTTTGTTGACTTTGTTGACCAAACGAAGTGAGTTATATACGATTTGCTATCTTAGTTCGAACTGCGTATATAAGTTTTGTGTGGTTTGTTAACTTTGTTGGCCTAACAGACTGAGTTTGGAGTGATTTGTTTACTTTGTCTTTTTGAGCAGTGCTACTTTATCATACTTAGGTTAAACCCTGATATGAATGAATGAACGAACGAACGAACGAACGAACGAACGAATGAATGAATGAATGAATGAATGAATGAATGAATGTTCCTTAATGATGGAGTGGAACGCCCCGACCACACCCCAATTAAAAAAAAAACTTCTTGAAATCTTTATCTTAGATCGATTTAGATCCTCAATGCAATACCACTTAGTACAAAAGCATAGTATTAATAAAGCTTTATTTCAAACGTTTATGATAACAGCATTTACCATATAAATAATGTTTAGAAGTCTTGAATTGAGGGCCCCGAATTTTATGGAGCTTCAAAATGACGAGCAAAAAAAAAAGGGAAAAAAAAGAAATAATTCAAAGTGCATAAACATCAAATATGTCGTCGCTAAAAACAAAAGAAAATAAGGATAACAACAAAAAACCCTGCTTGAACTGTTCATAACATGCTGCGTCGGAGACTGAAAAGTACGAAACAGAAGGTGGACGAGTTGTTCGAGACGATTTATTTTTCTCGGCCAATGAAAATCTGTGAAATTTCGAATGAAAATCTCAGCCGCCCAGTTCGATCGGAACGAGAAGGAAAAGATCTTTTAAAGAGTAGGTGTACGTTAATCTGTTAGTCCAACTGGAACACGAATCAAACGTATTTAAGGCCTATTGTCCTAAGATGGTTTCAGAATCACGTCGACGGAAAGGTATGTAAACAGTACGAGAACACTCAAGAGATAGAGGAAATTCAAGCTAATTTAAGAAATTCTCTTTACTAACAATTTATTGTGCACTTCAAATCTGTTTTGCATCGAGATGAATATACACATTCATGATTGAAATTTCCATTTTGTAAGTGATGACATGCATTTTAATGTCTAATACATGTATTTTATTTACAGGTAATCATTGGTCAGCCAATTCTAGTGTCTGCATGGGAGGTCCAAATGTGTACGTAGAGCTTTAACGGCTTAGAATTGAGATGGATTTCTTTCCTTGAAGCAAGTTCAACCTGGCCCTGATGTTTAAATTGAGTTTGAGGTAATACTGCTACATATTTAGAACAAATAACCTCATTTCAGAAATCAGAAAATAGTCTAGTAGTTTTAACTCAATTCGATATGTCGTAATATTTTCTGATTACAATGTAGCCATTTTGGGGAAAAATCTGATAAAGGCCTTAACAGTGTAAGTTTTATGTCTGTAAGTCAAATACTATGCTCACATATAAAAGTGAGTTTTTATCATACAACACAATTTCTTATTGGCAAATCCGATATAACCGTCACTTTTCAGGAACTCCGCACTGTACAACAGTAAAACAGTGTGTGACAAACATTCATACAAATATATATGCGGAGATGCATTGGCCATTTGGTTGAAGAATACATGTAGTAAATGATATGAATAATCACATCTCAATGTAAATCTAATTATATAAAACAGGTCCGATGCGTTTTGCCTATTCACAGCATACATTGTATGTGCCATGCACTGCATGACATGTACGCATGTGTTCTGCGAGCTTGTCACATACAAATTCATTAGAGTGCATGCCAGGGTCCAAATATAGAGGAGGAAGCTGAACTCCTGCATTTAGGAACTGCATAAGATGGATATAGGTAGGTATATGTGCATTATGCATATGCTACAAATAGGCAAAATATATCGGACCTGTCCAGTAAACAAACGATTGTAATGAATGTTACTGTCAGTTCTCAATTGGAAGCTAGATTAACGTTATTTAGCTTATAGTTATACGTGTACCACTAACTACATGTATTTGATCATAAAATTGACAGACCACGATTCTCTCTTTTTACATACCTGTACAATGTAGTATGAGCCTATGACCATAATGACACTTTATTAAAAAAAAATAATATGAAGTTTGATTTTAGTTTAACCTTGAATTTGTTACAGGAAATACATATAGTGAGTCTGTGATATTAACGAGGGATGAATCAGAATGTACAGTCACTTTGTGCTGAACGGGACTGATTATGTGGCCACGGATAAAGCTCTTTAGAGTATGCAGTTCTGTTATTTAAGAAGTTATGGAGTAACTACATATATAGATAAGGCCTTCTACCCATTGTGGCAGTCGATGCACAAACCGTATATGTGTGTACATATTCGGACCAGATGTTACAACGTGCAGAAAATTATGTTCCACTTTTTCAATGTTTTATTTGTTTACTTTATAATAATTTACAATTAAATGCATGTTCATGTAACTTGATGAATAGGGTTGAGTCAAGTAAACATTCACTATTCACCTGTACTATTATGTTAATGCAACTACATCATGTACATGTACATGTAACTTACAATGCCTTGAAAATCTTAAATTTATAAAAGATGTGATTTCAATGTTTTGAAAAGTTTCAAATATTTTGTATCAATAATCATTGTACACGTATTGGTACACTCTGAATACAATGTATATATACATAATAACTTTGCTTGAAAGTGTATGTAACATGTGATAATTGTTTTACTTGCTTTGAAACTTAAAATTTTATATCGCCTACAATTCGAGATCAACATACATGTAATAGGGATCTGTTTGTCCGTCCAACTGTCTGGTAATTGGTTTTTCACACAAAAATGGCTATAACTTAATTGATATACATTATAATTCTACCATATAAAGCTTGCAATGGTTGTAAAACACCTTATGAACTTTCAAAGTCACCTTCAAGGTCACATTGTTAAGCATACTACGGTACAGGTGACACACCTCTTAGTTTAATTTTCAATATGAATATGTATACGATATGCTCTTGAAACAATATATTACATTGTACATTGTATTATTAATATCGAAATACACACATGTACATGTATGTTCTATTGTTAAAATTTTGACGCATCATCATGATCATGTTTGTAATTAATAATATAGATTTCCTTGATTATACATGTATTAGAAAATGATTTACTATTAATGTCAATTGGAAAAAAGGATTAAAATGCATTTATATGAAATGAAATAAAAGTTGATTTTGATTTCAATACGTAAATGTGTATATATATGGAAAAATGAATGTTGTTGCAAATTAATATCGTTTTGTATTATTTTCACTTAATATGTAACATGTGTACCGGTACATGCATGGGATGATGACCTAAAAATTTGTGACAATACATGTATGTATACAAGGTTTTTATGCAAGTTGTTATTAATATAGATAATAGATCATATCTGGATCATATGATTTTCATGCAGTTGTTAGGTGGTTTGATTGTGAGTTGTTAGGTGGTTTGGTTGTGAGTTGTTAGGTGGTTTGGTTGTGAGTTGTTTTGTGGTTTGGATGCGAGATGTTTCTAAATGGATCATACTTGGATTGTACATCTACATGTTCACAAACTTGCAGTTTTCATACGATTTGTTGATATCCAAATATGTATGCGATCCGTTAGCTCATTTGCATGTGAAATTTCAACCGGGAAACTCGCATCAAAACCATGGATCGTAGAAGAATCATATGAGCTGTATACGAGTTGTTTTCAATGGATCGTACTTGGATCATAACATATATTTAAGGTTTTCATGCGATCCACCAATATGCAAATTTAATGATGCGATCCGTTAGCTCATTTGCATGTGAAATTTCAACCGGGAAACTCGCATCAAAACCATGGTTTGTGTATGATCTGTTTCTACGAGTTGTTAGGCTATTTTTTTCGTTTGGGATGTGTTAACACGCGTTGGTGCAGTGTAAGCTAGTGCGTGTGTTTTCATCCTGTTGAGATGATTTGATCCGAGAGGATATCTTATATGTAAGGACTTTTTGTGTCAGAACACCCAAAACATATCAACTCGCTTAAAAACCTTCATTCACCATAAAAAGAATTACATTCAAGGATGGTTCCAGTATTTCAAGAAGATAAAGAAGGTCCTGACGACAATCTGAGAACAGCAATCACAATAGAGAACCAAGTTGAACATTGACGGACCAATAGCAAGCAAGAGGTGAGACGCCCGGAAGGAGCAAACATCCCCCGTTTGACCAGCCGCACCCGCCGTCGAATATGAAAACAATATCCACAAAACATGCACTGTCTGAGGTTATTTTCTATAGTACAAAGTGCTATGGCGACTATGTCAGGGTATTAACATGTGTAAAACACTTACTGTCAAACCCCTCGCCTAATAGCTGATTTTCCAATAGATTCATAAGGCGGACAGACACCAGACATCACAAAATTTGGCAATATTTTCATGGTGACGTCACAATAGAAAGCATGACAACCGATCAAGGTACTTCAAGACAGTGCGATCAGATTTGATGTCACAATTGAAAATTTTGCCAAATGATGTGATGTCTGCATCTTGGTGCACCAAGGGTTTCATCGCATTCCGCCAGACGCTTCATCGCAAAGTACCCTTGGATTCAGGGGTCCCCACATTCGGATCCTCTCGCCCTTTATTTGTAACGGCATAAAAAGACTCGGATGCCAATGGTGGAAGGTTTTACATCAAATCGATGTAAAAGTAAAAAGGCACTTTTTCAACATTCAAAATTCTTCAACTTGAGTGAGTAATGTTGTGAGTAACATATTTGTCAATTACGATCCAGTGTTGGAATTTGTATTTCATTTTAAATTATAACAAAACTTATAGATCAACGAGGAACTATTTTTTAAATGGCGCCGTCTGACGCCCGAGTCTTTTTTCGAAGGAAAAGGTCGAGGCTGATCCGAATGGGGTCCCCAGTTTCGACAGGATTTCTGTCGGCGGTCCTATTATGACGTCACGTCATTGTAGTTTTTAAAATGACGTCGGAAAACAACAAATGCGATTACTTTTAATTTTCGGCGCCATAATTTAGAACAGTTATTCTAACTTTATCCCTATCTTCAATCTGAATTTATGTAATTTCAAAGTGAAGAAAAGCGGAACTGAAATCGGACGCATGCGTAGGAGAATGTAAGTTTGGTAGTATGGGCATGTTTGCAAAGATCCAAGACGCAAAATGAAACCTAAAATCTATTGCGAAACTGCTATCAATTATATCGCTACATATCTGTTTTAACCAATGGTAGTCAGACTAGATTCAGTTTTTGGAAATATTCCCAACTTCCAGTTCGCAAAGCTCCGCACATTGTCTTCTGCAGAACAAGCTAGCCGCTTTGCGGCTTGGTGATAATTTGATTGGTGCATGCGATTCGGGGAGTAACTGGACAATAAACCACGGCTAGCTAGTTAAACCTCAAATGTGTCTAAACAGCTTATTGAAAATAAAGGAGGTGGATAATATTGGGAAGAAGGGATAAAAGTGTTCTCCGCTTTCCGCACCATTACTGACGGACAATCAGACAGTCACTGTGATCCCTATATACACTATAACCATCGTTTCCTATGCTTATTTCAACACATTATATTTTGAGAATACTCCCCGCGGCATACTTGAAAACGACTCCCCGTGTGACACATTACAGTTTGCGATATTTTATCAAAATCCATGCATTAAACAGACAAAACATACTCAATACACATTTAAAACAGTATCAGGATGCTATTGTCATTCCTAACACAGCACATTAGGTGAGTATGGAAGAGAAATATACGAAAAAGACTGATCGAAATCGTTGATTTCCATGATTTAGGTCTACTCGTAAAACGCGGACGAAGTGTTTGAGGTATGTAGATGTATCTGAAGTTCAGTGACAAACGTGATAGCTAGATCAAGAAATGGTTGTCACACTCTATGCAATTTGAATTTTGGAGAAATATGGTATAATATCCGAGAAATTTTAAGAAATACTGGCCGATCTTGTCGTGCGTCCGCTTCGGGACCACTGGGGACCGACTCCCCGTGCCGCACATGGCTGACTCCCCTAATGTGACGTTGTATACGGTGGTGAAGTTGGGGGAGATAATATATGTGAAAAATACTGAAATTTTATGTAGAGAAGGTTAAAAGTATCTCCCTCATCCCATAAAAACTTAAAAGGCTTAATTCCTGAAGAAATATACATTGAAATTCACGTTTAATACACCGGCCATATCCTCTTCTTGGAGTATGATTTTTTTTATTTCTCCTTCGCAGCTACGTTAAGGCACTCCTCGTTTTTACGTTGCAATATTAGTGACATTTTTAAAAGACATTTTCAAAAATGAAAAAAGGACATCCTCCAATAAAATTTCTTTATGTATTTGGTATCAGTGTTTAACACTAAGCTTGTACTACACATTCAGCATTCGGCTGCCAATAGTGATGACATGTGCCGCATCACAAGTCACGTGACAACTATTTATAACATGCAAACAATGAATTGTAAAAAACGAACTGGCGCAACGCCATATCTGCAGTTACAGTTCTATGCTTTCTACCAAAATACCTTGTAGGTATTGCCATTTATGAGTTCAAGTGCGCACTTTTCTTCTTTTTTATATTTTTGGAATAAAAGACGATTTTTATCTAAAAAATGACAAGAACAGCACTAAACTCCCAGTATTGTCATATATTTTAAATAGTCATAGATAGAATCGACAAAGTGCCTACTTAGATCATGGAGGACAACCATCTATCGGACTAGTTTAACGCGACCCCAATACATAGCATTGTAATTTCAGCCTGCTCCATGCAATTTTATACCATCACCCTACGACGATATCTTTTTCAAACGTATATGTGACTAGCGAAGGGAAGCAACTCGTAGTTTATAACAATCAAGGTCGACTTCGCCGATTTCGTTCTCATAGTTTTGTGGCCATTAAACACAAATGTTTACCTGAAAAGATGAAATAAATACTATGTTGTTTAATTGAGGAAAATTTCTGTAATCATCGTATTTCAATCAAAAAAGTGAAAAGATTAAATCTTTGGCAATCAGTGAAATGTATTTTACAATTTCATCCTCCTGTCGCCACGGTGTGGTGGCGTAGTGGTGATGACGCAGGACTGCAAAATCCATGATCGCGAGTTCGAACCTGGCAGAAGAGAATATTTTATTTTTCAAAAGTTTTACGAAGTTCTTGCTTTTTTTAATTGTTGACTCAGTGAGAGGCACCATGATATTAATAGGCATTGTTTCCGTATATCGTATATGCTTGTACTTATTAAAAGAGCTTTGTACAGTACAGACAAAATGTGTGATATCAGGAAAGAGATGATTAATTCTGTAACATTTCGTTACTAACATATAAATTATAATTTTTATTTTAGCTTGAGATATTCAATTTACGTGGTCAAAGAGAGAGAGAGAGAGAAAAAAAAAACAAACAGGGAGACGTGAAAATTTTATATCATTATTTTTTTTTCATTCTAATTTCAATCTTAAAGAATACCACGAAGAAAATGCATTTATAGTCGACAAAGTCCAATCTGAATGTTACGCACGCCACCTTACTTAGTAACTTCCAGCATTTTAATTTTTCAGCCCTTTTTTTCAAGTTGTCGTCGGTAGTATTTTCTCTCCCGTCTTTAAATTTGGCCTATAGAGAATAATATATAATATCACATAGAGAATTTATTATGATCTTATCATTATTATTTCCTTGCTTTCAGTTTGTTTAGATTGAAAGGCTGTATCCTCAGTTAGTTTAACGTCAGTTTAAAAAACGAATCATCTATTTTAAAAAAGAATCCATAAAGCCTTCAAGCTTTTCTAAAACTTTGAGTAACATCCGCACGTGGTTGCTAGGCAAGCATTTTCATCAAATATTTGTATAGTACGTTATGCCATTCAAGTATTTTTACTATAGATAAAAGTTATAACACTGATATTCAGCAAAAAAATCAATCATGTATAAAGATCTAACTCGATGATAAATGACATTATTGCATGACTGGAAAATATGCCCATCGCTGATTGGCTGAAAACATGTCTGGAGCTTCTAAATATATCGCTATAATCACCTCCAGAGAGCTAAATTTAGAACAACTCTCATATTTTCCCCTGTATCTTTCTAAAATTAGTATTGTAGTTATGACGTTATAATAGTAGCGGCGAATGTGTATATTTCGCGCCATCAGAGAATACCTATTCATTACTAACAGCAATGGATGCTATCAAGTTGATCGTTGTATTTCATGATCATACAATAAAACAATTAATTACCTTGTGTTCAGTAGATATAGCAGTATAGCAACCCTCAGCATATGTTATTCACCTCGGCCTGCGGCCTCGGTGAATAACATATCCTTCGGGTTGCTATACTGCTATATCTACCTCACACAAGGTAATTAATTGTATAATAAAGAGTATCAAAATTTGCAAACGACAATAGACTCCGTGTTGATGACGTCAAAATCTGAGGTTGACGTCATTTCGCGCCATATTTGAAGACGTCATTTCTGAGGAGTGCCTTAACGTAGCTGCGTTTTAATTTCGTTTACATTTATTTATTTATTTACATATCTATTTGTTTATCTATCACTGGTATTATATCTAAATGCTCATTTATCTTCTACTTCTAATTTAAAAAATTACCCATTTTCAATTTTTGAAGTAGTATTATTTTTTTCAATGTCACCCTGCGTCCTCACTATGGCTTTGCCATAATTCGTATTATGTAAAATATTGCTAAATGTAAATATCTGTAATTGCATCATAAATAAATCTCTGGGGTCAGCGGCGAACTTCAAGTGTCGAATCAATTTGATGCCGAAACGTCTTGTATCTTGTATCTCAAACCGCACTGTCGTTTCCGGTACATACTTAACAGTTTATTAACTTTATCAGATTTATTCTCTTCTCGATAAAGATGCCAACAACAAAACAATGAAAAGTGAGAATCAGTAATAACATGATTAAAGGATATCACCGTGTCTCGTAAGTTATTGATCAAAAGTTGGTTCCAAAAGCCAAATTGGCTTCCGTAGCAACAACCATGTCAACGCTCTATCCATTATTTTATCATTGCAGTTTCTCTCAATTAATCCCTGCCCTAGCCCTTCCCACAGACACTAAAATCTTGAAAAATAATGGGTGCATTCGCACTTCTGGTCGGGTACATATTATCGTCGGGCACATATTATTGCTACTTCATTTATATATCTACAATTTATTATTGTTGATGTAGGATTTAAAATTTTTTTTTTCACTTTTAGTGTACTGTACAAGCGTTACGAGTTTTCATTCATTTAGACATATTCACAGCACATTTTATATATTTACTGGTTGAGCAGATAATTCCGAACGATTTTTGCGGTTTTTCGTCAATAACTGAGACGGCTTCTATACGTCCATTCACCATCAAACTCGGAACAAATAATGCTTCACCCTTCATACAAATGCCTAGGCTATGTAAAAATGATTTTGAAATCGACCTATAAATGCTGATTTGAGGGTATTTTTACACCCTTTTTAACGGCCATTTTACGCAACTGCATTTTAGTCCTTACTGGGGTCAAATATAAATCAAATGTTTCAAAACTTTGTTATTTTATCCTATTATCCTTATTGAAGAATTCTATGTCAACATATATCATAAAACTTTTACAAAATTTATTTCTAAAGCGACTTTTTGAACCATGATGAGGTACGTTTTGTTCTTACTTATTTCCAATGATTTTGGAATTCTAACACATGAAATTTATACACTTTTTCGTGAATGTCCTGCTCTGGGTCCCTCTCAATGCAGGTTTTCATCGATCAGTTGACAAGAATAGATTTTTATGCCCCCCTTCGAAGAAGAGGGGACATATAGGTTTGCCGCTGTCGGTCGGTCGGTCGGTCGGTCGGTCGGTCGGTCGGTCGGTCTGTCGGTCGGTCCGCGACATCAGTTTCCGTTCAATATCTCTGGAATGGATTCACATATTGAAATGAAATTTGGTATACAGACACATCAAACAAAAATCTAGGTCAAGTTCATATTTGGGTCCGATCAAAAAAATTTTGACAGAGTTATGCCCCTTGTATTTCGAAAAATACCAAAATTTCAGGGTTTCCGTTCAATATCTCTTGAATGGAGTTACATATTGAAATGAAATTTTGTATACAGACACGTCAAATGAAAATCTAGGTCAAGTTTATATTTGGGCCCGATCAACAAAATTTTGACAGAGTTATGCACCTTGCATTTCGAAAAATACCAAAATTTCAGGGTTTCCGTTCAATATCTCTTGAGTGGAGTTACATATTGAAATGAAATTTTGTATACAGACACATCAAATGAAAATCCAGGTCAAGTTCGTATTAAGGTCCGATCGAAAAAATTTTGACAGAGTTATGCCCCTTGCACTTCGAAAAATACCAAAATTTCAGGGTTTCCCTTCAATATCTCTTGAGTGGATTCACATATTGAAATGAAATTTTGTATACAGACACATCAAACAAAAATCTAGGTCAAGTTCATATTTGGGTCCGATCAAAAAAATTTTGACAGAGTTATGCCCCTTGCATTTCGAAAAATACCAAAATTTCAGGGTTTCCGTTCAATATCTCTTGAATGGAGTTACATATTGAAATGAAATTTTGTATACAGACACATCAAATGAAAATCCAGGTCAAGTTCGTATTAAGGTCCGATCGAAAAAATTTTGACAGAGTTATGCCCCTTGCACTTCGAAAAAAACCAAAATTTCAGGGTTTCCGTTCAATATCTCTTGAGTGGAGTTACATATTGAAATGAAATTTTGTATACGGATACATCAAATGGCAATCTAGATCAAGTTCTTATTTGGGTCCAATCAACAAAATTTTGACAGAGTTATGCCCCTTGCACTTCGAAAAAAACCAAAATTTCAGGGTTTCCGTTCAATATCTCTTGAGTGGAGTTACATATTGAAATGAAATTTTGTATATGGATACATCAAATGACAATCTAGGTCAAGTTCTTATTTGGGTCCAATCAACAAAATTTTGACAGAGTAATGCCCCTTGCACTTCGAAAAATACCAAAATTTCAGGGTTTCTGTTCAATATCTCTTGAGTGGAGTTACATATAAAAATGAAATTTTGTATACAGACACATCAAATGAAAATCTAGGTCAAGTTCATATTTAGGTCCGATCAAAAAAATTTGGACAGAGTTATGCCCCTTGCACTTTGAAAAATACCAAAACTTCAGGGTTTCTGTTCAATATCTCTTGAGTGGAGTTACATATTGAAATGAAACTGTTACTTTATACCCCCATAGGTTGTATCAATGCAAGTATAAAGTTGTGACAGACTTTAATCACAGAAGGGGTAGGGGGGCATTAATGTTTTACAAACATGACTTTTAACTTGTTGGAAAATAGATGACTCTGTAACTAGGTCAAGATATGTACTTTACAAAATGACGTCACTTTCCCCGGCTCCCAAACAGACGAAAGTTACAAACAGCAGGAGAAACAAACGTTAAAAATATACTAAACATGCTAAATATAGTTATTGTGCGAATAGCACATAGTGATTGCCTGATTTCTTCACTCATGGGAGCCCCATCTACTGAGTATGTATAAACGATGTTACTCTGTTTATATGTAACTTGGGTCTGCTTCAGTGTCATGATCGGTTTAAAGTCTGAACACTGTCTGAATCAATGAATTATCTGTCTGAATCAATGAATTATCTGTATGAATCGAGCTGTTGTGTTATGTACATGCATGGCCTAATGAAAAATTGCATCTGTATGTACTGAGATGAACACAGGCTGTGTGTTGGAAACCCCTTTCCATTACCTGTTTTAATGGACAATATATAAATGAAACGTTGCTATCGATAAAGATATTAAGTTGAATCATTGAAACGTAAAACTAACTTCAAGTAGGCTTATTTTGCCCTGCTTCACAAAATAAAATCTGTATACGAAAAAATTAGGAACTTCCATCATGAAATAAATAATTATGAAAAATAAAAGATCAAAACATTCCAGTTTAGGTGTTTTTATATACTAAAAAAGAAGCGAATTTTCCTTCAAATTCTTAGCACACACCTAACATTGAATATGAAAGGTTTAAGAGAGAGTGGGGATCAAATTAGAAAATAAGAATCTTCTTCTTCCCTTGTATATGGTATCATCAATCGATAGTCATATTGGATTGATGATTTTTTTAGGGGGGGGGGGGTTAGATTTAAATGTGATGTTATTTAATTTTCATGTTCAATGTCAGACATCATCTTTCAATTCATTACAACAACATTGTGGATTTGCATTTTAGTTCTGTCTTTATACGTCCATAAACTGGCCCACGAAGGTGTTCAGGAACAAATTGTCATACATTATAAGTGATACATATTCTGGCTATTCGCACTCAGTACCTTCAGTGCTTTGATTTTTAGATTTCCTTTTGCATGTCGGTTATTTTTCTGAATATCTAAATTAATGTCTGTATCACCAATATTGTGAAAAAGTAACTCCAAGTAACCGAACTAGCGAATCGTTCGGAAATACCTTCAGTTCGGAAATATCTGTTCGACCAGTAAAGGAGGGAGAGAGAGAGAGAGAGAGAGAGAGAGAGACTGTAATATCAGGTGCACAACTGGACCAGAGACTGATTATATTGCAAAAAGAATTATTTCTCTATCAATTATATTTTCTAAGAATTGGTGTTCACTAGATTACATAGGCTCGTATGGCAGAAAATGACCACACCCATTTTTGAAGACCTTGGGGGGTCTGAGGCTCAAACAAAATATCAGGTGCACAACTGGACCAGAGACTGATTATATTGCAAAAAGAATTATTTCTCTATCAATTACACTTTCTGAGAATTGGTGTTCACTAGATTACATAGACTTGTATAGGAGAAAATGACCACACCCATTTCAGAAGACCTTGGGGGTCAGAGGCTCAAACAAAATATCAGGTGAACAATTGGACCAGAGACTGAATCGAATGAACCTGAAAATCAAAAGGCGGGTTCCTCTCGACAGAGATCAAAGTGTATAAATATCATGAAATTCTGTTGAAACATCTTCAAGTTATTGAGTTCCATAAGCGGACGGACAAACAGACAGACAGACGGACGGACAGACGGATATTGCCATACCATAATACATCCCGTCAAGTGACGGGCATATAATAAAAAAAAAAAAATTTTGTAAATTGATATTTGCAGGATAATCATTTCTTCTACATCAATGATGCAATTTTGTAACATAACGTCGTTACGTCAATATTTACATGACATGCACATTTTAAGAGTTCTAGTAAAATTCATCACAGAGACAACATAGGACACGTAGTACTGCATGCCTCCCTCTGATGCCTTAGACGAGGACTTAACATACCCCGTACGAAAAATTAAGACGGATTCCGTCTAGAATCGGGGCGGATTCTGGGTAAAACCAGCTATGTCTTAGCAATTTTTAGACGTACCCGGATTTCTTAAGAATTCCGCCTAAGCTCTCTTAGACGGATTCCGCCCAATGTACATGGTATAGAGCGGATTCCGTCTAAGGTCTAGGGCGGACTTTTACAAATATAAATAAAGAAATTCCGTCTAACACAAACTAGGGGGAAAATGTTGCATCTTGGGAGAAATTATCTGACTCATCAGATAAAATTTCAAATTTATTTGTTCCTAAGAAAATGTGGGAAAGAAAAATGTAAAATGACTTCCCCAATATTATCACTATAGATTTGGAATTTAAGAGATGCACACAGTAAGTAATAAGTTGCAGAGTCTTTGTAAGATGTAAATTGCATGAATTCTCTCAAGTTTTTCAGTATACAATTATTTAGATGAAAAAGTAGCCTGATTGTCCTCTGACCTGAACTTCAAATCATAAAAGTTACAGGTCATATACATGTATAATATTAATAATGGGAGGTTACTTAAATTACTTCAAACAAATGTATAGTTATTTTCAATATGTAAAACATATAAATGTTTTCAAAATGTAAACATAAAGTTATTCGATTAAAACTCACTCTCTGAATTATAACATAAATTTTGAAAGCAATAAAGCACTTATAGAACATGTTGAATAAAGATAATAAAAAAAGTATATTTATTCTTTTCTGTACCTTTTTCTATCCCTGAGTTGTACTTCAGAAAAGGATGATACACATGCATGTGTAATTTAGGATTCCCAGTTTTAACATCAAAATAATGTAAATTTAACAAAGAGGGTTGTATGTGTAAGTGCTTGATAGGCGGAATCCGCCTTAAATTCTCTCTATAGTGTATAATATGAAGAAAGGCGGATTCCGCCTAATAAGGCGTATTCCGCCTAATTATAATATTAGGCGGAGTACGCCTAGGTCAAGGCGGAATCCGCCTAATCTTAGGCGTCCTCATTTAAATATTTCGAGCCATATACCGGGCGGAAACCGCCTTATGCTATAATGTGTGCCATATAGGGAGAGTACACAGAATCCGCCTGGAAAATAGAAAATATGACGCCTAGAGTCAGGGCGGAATATTTCGTACAGGACATGTTAACCAATTGAGACCCCCCTAAAGAGCCTCACCAACCCCAGCGAATAATGTTGCTATATGCCTACAATTGATGCCTGCAAAAGGAATCTTATAGATTGTTTTTTTTGTTTTTTTTATAATAGGAAGATCATACCTAAGGCATTAGTTGTTTAACAGAAGCAGTTTCCTCGTGCAAAAGGTCAATTGAGCCATGACTGCAATATGATATAACACCGAAATAATAGATCATTGATACATATTCATACAAATCTTTACATAGATAGCTAGAGTTCTGAGATGAAAAGTACATTCATAACCTACCTGAGTATAAGATGTGACTGCCAGACTATTTATTGAAAGAAAAAAAAAAAGAGAGATCTATACATGAGTTGGTTTAAATATTATTAATTTGAATATTGGCATATAATATAATTTTACAAAAAAAGAAAGTAGGGGATTGGACAAGAAGAAGAACTTATACTAAATTCTCTCCCCAACAATATTTAATTACAAATTTATGAATTATAGGCACATGCCGTTACATGTGAGGTATAAATAAACCAGTTTTAACAATAGAAGTATAAGAAAAAGAAAGATTTATTACATATCAAGAAGAATTCATAAGTGAAAGAGAGTTTATAAGAGTGTAAATTAAGTAAGAGTCTAAGTGTTGTTTGAGTAAGCATAAATTCATGTCTCAGGAAATGACACACATGGAAAAACAGATGAATGATATATGATCTAAGGTTGTATAAGTTGGGATGATGAAGCAAGAGTTAGAATCTTTTACTATCATGAATGAACTTTTGAACTGATAAAAAGATACCAATGTTAACCTCTTCACCATAAAGGGGACAACCTTTTAGTAAAATATCAATATTAAAATTTACTGGTATTTCATGTATTGTGTTATTTCTAATTTCTGTATATTTAGAACAATTTAAGAGGTATATGTTGCGCAGTTTCTTTTTCTCCACAAGTACATTTATCATCTAAAGAAATGTGATTTGCATAGAGATCAGCATTCAGAGAGCTGCATTGGAGTCTTAGTCGAGTATGAAGTACTTGAAGTTTTCTTTCCCCAATACAGTAATATGAAGGAACTTTAGTAAGATCTTGATTCAGGGAGTGTTTAAAAGAATTTAATGAAGTTTGGTTTTTAATGTGTTCTGGTAGCGCATTCCAATCTCTAATTGTGGATGGAAGAAATGAATTTCCGTGCAAGTTTGAATTAAAAGTAATGTTTTGAATATTATTTTTAGAATGAAGATTTCTCTGACTAGCTTGGAAGTTGCTCTGCGGTATCAAAAGATAAAGATATGGTGGTGAAATGTGATGGAACATTTTGTAAAATGTAATGAGTCTGTGTTTGTATCTTCTTTTGGATAAAGGTTCCAGTCCAGATTCTGATAAAACTTTAGATTTGCTGCAAGATTTAGTAGCCCCAGTTATTATTTGACCCTCTTCATTTTGGATTTTTTCAATTTCGTCTGCCTCCCCAAGGCAAGGGTTAGATTATCCCAAACAACATCCCCATACTCTAGAATAGGCCTGATAAATGATGTATAGATGACAAGGAGGATATTCCGATCAAGGTCAAACTTCAATTTCCTTAGAATATTTACTCTATTCCATGCTTTACTAGTAATTTCCTGAATGTGGTCTCCCCATGTGCAAGTTTGATTTAGAGTTAAGCCAAGATGCTTGTGTGTTCTTACATTACTAATAGTTGACTGGTTCATGGTTAGTGGAGGATGCAAAGTTTGGTTTCTCTTTCGAGACATAATTAGTTCCTCAGTTTTACTGGGATTGAAGGTCACAAGCCAATCGTTTGACCAGCAATGAATTTTTTCAAGGTCAGAATTGAGGATCTCGGCACCAAGTTGTGGGTTCTCAATAATTGTGTATAGTGATGTATCATCTGCAAATAATCTTATATGTGAGTCTATGTCTACTACTATGTCGTTTATATATATCAGAAATAGAAGAGGGCCAAGGATGGAGCCCTGAGGGACTCCAGCCCCGACCCTCTTACATGCTGAGAAACTTCCCTCCAATGCAACTCTCTGAGAGCGATCCCCAAGATAGCTTTCGAACCAAGACAGCAATGCCCCCCCCCATCCCTATATTCTTAAGTTTATGTAAAAGACCGATGTGCCAGACCCTGTCAAAGGCTTTGCTTATGTCACAGAAAACTACCCTTACCTCTTTGCCATCATCCAAAGCCCTACAAAAACAATCATATAAATCTACTAATTGATATACAGCCGAGTCATTAGGTGTGAAGCCAGACTGGACAGGAGATATAAGTCTATTTTCATGTACGTAATTATAAAAATACTTAAAGACACATTTTTCGAATAATTTTGAAATGCAACACAGAAGAGAAATGGGCCTATAGTTGGCAGGGTCTGACACATCACCCTTTTTATGAACAGGAATAATGATAGCTAATTTCCATGTTTTAGGAAAGTAAGATAGTCTTAGGGACTTGTTGAAAAGTTTAACTAACTGTTTGAATAGAGTATCATTGCCTTCTTTCAGGAGTCTAGGACTAACTAGGTCTGGACCTGAGGATTTATTGGGAGAAATTAATTTTGCAACATCTTTTATATCATTTAAAGTGATTTCAAAATCTGCAAAATAGGTCTGTGATTCAATTTTAGGGGGTAATACTGCAGAACTGTCATCTACATTAGTTTGTTGGCAAAAATAGCTGTTAAGGATCTCAGCTTTATCTGTTGGAGATGAAAATTGGGTATCATTTTTGGTTAAATAGGGAATGTCACTACTTTTTTTATCACTTAAAAATTGCTTAGTTATTTTCCACCATTGCCAGCTACTTAAATTACCCTGCTGCAGTGATGTTGATAGCTTTTTAAAGTGATTTATTTTAGATTCTCTCAGAAGTGTAATTACCTTATTTCTTAGGGTCCTAAATGTTGCCCAGTGTACGGGGTTATTAGATTTTTTGGCCTTGCGATATGCTCTAGTTCTCTGACGAATAGCTAATCTTATACCATTATGAAACCATGGAGGGTCCTGTGGCCTAATTGTGACTATTTTATTGGGAATGGAGCTTTTTTAGTACATATCATGTTTTCTGATTTTAGAATAAGATCTATGATTGTGCTGCTATGCTCGGTACATGAGTTTGCACAGTATGACAATTACATAAAATGAAATTTAACAAAAGAGAAAAAAAAGAGTTTGCATATCAATGAATTAGATTCAAATTTTAAGCTTAAGCATTCCAGTAAAGGAAAGAATTCTTTTAACTTTCTGAAATATGTAAGGCTGGTGCCCATCTAACCCATGAAGAATTGAAATTTTCTATTTTATTTGCTTTTTAAAAAAATTCTTTATAAGTTAAATAATTAAATTTCAAAATATTAAGGCATGCATTAAATGAAACTTGATTTTTATTATATTTACATTTATAAATCACAGGAAGCAAGTACTCAATGCCTTCTACCAAGTTTGTGTTTATCAAGCCGTTTAGAAATCCAAGATGGCCACCACAGGCTCTGATTTGCAGACACATTTTCGACTTCTCCTCTGAAACCACTTCACAGAATTTCACGAAACTTCACAGGAAGCAAGTACTCAATATCCTCTACCAAGTTTGTGTTTTTCAAGCCGATCAGAAATCCAAGATGGCCGCCACAGACTCTGATTGGCTGACACATTTTCAACTTCTCCTCTGAAACCGCTGCACAGAATCTCTAAACTTCACAGGATGCAAGAACTTAATGCCTTCTACCAAGTATGTGTTTTTCGAGCCGATCAGAAATCCAAGATGGCCGCCACAGGCTCTTATTGGCTGACACATTTTCGACTTCTCCTCTGAAACCGCTGCACAAAATCTCTCTAAACTTCACAGGATGCAAGAACTCAATGCCTTCTACCAAGTTTGTGTTTTTCGAGCTGATTGGAAATCCAAGATGGCCGCTTTGATTGGCTGACACATTTTCGACTTCTCCTCTGAAACCGCTGCACAGAATTTCAGGAAACTTCACAGGAAGCAGGTACTCAATGCCCTCTACCAAGATTGTGTTTTTAGAGCCGATTGGATATCCAAGATGGCCACCACAGGCAAAATTAATGTTTAGTTTGACGGGCACTTTTTGAGAAAAAAAAGTGATGGAGGCAATTTTTTTTTGGGGGGGGAGGGTAAATGTGAAATTTGATGAATATGTAATTGAATGTCCAGGATTTATCTTTTAACCAAATTTCTAATTCAAATGTTTAGACACATAAAATACATTAAAACTTATATGCATATATATGAAGTGGTAATGTTTAGTGCATTGATTAACAAGATAACTTAACATATTCCTTTAATATAGTAATTGCATTTCCAAATCTGAAGTTTGCTAGATGTTCTGTGATTTTGTCACATCTATTATATATGTCATGTGACAGGTGATGCCCTATGACAGACCAGTATGAAGATGTAGACTAAATTCATGTATGTTGTACAACTGAGAATCAAAGCGCTTGTTCATGTAGTATCAAGAAGATTTTAATTCTAATGCTAGATGGATGTGATATAAATTCTCTTATATTATATCGAATGTTATTTCACAACCTATTTGGACACTTTGTTTCTCTTTATTTCTCTGTTTGTTGCATCCAGAAACATAACTTCTTCAGTACTATCATGCATGGCCTTTATAAAGTCAGTTAAGACAAGTCTTATTTTGTGAAGGTCCATATGAGTTTGTCTTCTTGAAATTATCTTCCTTTTTGAGCTCACCTCCAGAGATAAAGAAAATTGGAGGCTGATATCAGGAAATTATTCATGGGAATACATTTATGTACCTTTGGTCATTAGAGGCGTTAATCTTTGATCTATGACCTTGGTTGAGGTAATTACATATCCCTAGGTTCTGTGCAACAATTCTGTGTAATATTAAATTCATGTTGAAAGTGAAACGTACTGGTTCTGACAATCTGATGCATTGTGTCCTTTAGGGCTGGGACGATACATCGATATATCGATAAATTGCGATACGGTGTTCCACGATACGCATATCGATACGTTGGAGCTGTATCGCGATATCCGGACCCATTTTTAACTCCATTCAAAGGCACGAAAATGCTCGGTTACTTCGTCGATTGAAAGCTTCGGGCTAACTAAAACGTGTGACTTGTTGACTTATAAGGGTAAAATGTTTTTCTTGACTAATCTTCCTATGTTTGCTCCGGAAAGTATGCAATTCGCACAATGCATTACATTATAATTGTCAATTTTGTCTGCGGTACAGCGGAAAGATCGCCTTGATATGCGTATGCGCTTCTAAAATTTTTTCAGAAATGCATATGCAAATTCAGCCTGTGGTTTGCGGGAATCTAGCCGCAGAAACGGCCAACGACACTTGGATATTTTGTTGGTTCGTGTACCGTCGTTGTCCGTTTCCGCGGCTAGCGGGAATCCTACAGATATTCATGTTCGTTTAAAAAATTTAAAGTGGCGAAAGAAAAGTTTTCAGAATCCGTATCTAACGCGATCTTGATATTTACAATTTTGTAATATACTATTGTCCAGAGAAAGTACCTGATGTCTGCATGGATCATAGAGTGGGTGAGAGTGAGACCGACGTGAAAACGGCATGAAATAACTTATGTCCAGTAGCTATTCATGCGTGCATGATCCATTCATTTCTCATCGATTTTTTGGAGAAACTGCCGTTCGACCTAAATCTTTTCAATTTAAGATGATTTTATAAAAGAGTTCTGAAATCGTAGTTACTTAACTTTGTAAATTTTTATTATAAAACCGACTCGTGTCAATCCTTGATTGAACGTCGGAAACAGCCTTTTGAAGAAGAAGGGAAAAAAAACGTCTGTCTACTACGATCTTTATATATCTATTATATTTTCTATTCACGACAACTTTAACTCGAGAATAAAATCATAAAAGATTAGTAGATACCTCCACGTGGTTAACGCACTTGCTCTTTCTCTCTTTCTCTCTCTCTCTCAAAATTTTGTTAATACATGCACATAAAATAAAACGTACAGAGACGGAAAACCGTTTATCCGTAAAAAAAAAATCAGAGTGCAGGATGTATCCATCGAATAAAAGCATACACATTTAAAGAACAATTATGCTGTAATCCTTTCAATATTGTAAAGAAAGGAGTGTGTGTTATGATTGTTATACTTTTAAATAAGATTTCCTCATGAAAAAAAATCAGTCTAGGATTATTCAAATAGGAAGAGGAACTTAAAAGAGAGAAATAAAATGTAATTCCATGTATTGAAAAGGGGAGAGGGGGTTACATAAATTCATGAACTTTTCATTTTCAAACCGAGAGCACGAGACCCTCTTATTTACCAATTCATGGCTTGTCTTGTTGATGCAGTTACTGAGAAAATGAACATACAAAAAAAGAGTATAAATTCATGTTAAGGTGAAAACATAATTGCAAAGGGTACAAATTTGTTCTTGTAGCTTGACTTGTAGCTAACTAACCTCTGTCTATCAGTGCATGTAATACCTTGTGATGTTATTGTTCAAAGTTTGAAAAAGTTTGTTTAATTGCTTGGGATTTTTAAAATCTTGATCATTCCAGGATCTAGAAAGATAGTCTTTATCAAAATATTTTAATGTTATACTTGAGTATCATTCTATACAGCCTGAATCCTCATTATAGCAATATACATAAGAAATATCGTGATACATATCGTATCGTAGGCACTATATCGTGATACGTATCGATACGCTCGAGACCCGTATCGTCCCAGCCCTAGTGTCCTTGACCTTTACTTAATTAATGCCATGAAACCCCCTAGATCCTTGACATGAATTTTGAGAAATACTAACGAGATCTGCAAATGAATGCAGAGGGAAGAGGTTATGGCCGTGACCAGGTTTTATCTATGTGCAATATGACCTTTGAAGTATGTGATTGTCCTAAGCAAAAATTTTGTGAAAATTATACTGAAACCCATGCAGAGGGAAAGGAACTATAAGGATAGGGAATGATCTCCAGCATGACCACCCTGCACTCACCCAGCGAAACAAACCCCACAAATATGGACACATTTCTCATGTATTAATATCTGTTCGCAAGTATCCTGGAACGTCAAGTATGCTGAAAGGATCACCAATCTCTAACTTTTGTCCTGTCCAAGGTTATAACTTCAAATGACGTTGTCTGATTTTGTGAACTACCTCTCTGAAGTGCAGCTAAGTGAGTGAAAATAGTAATTGTAGCTCAGAGCCTAGACCAAAATTTTGACCTTTGCCGTCGGCAAAAGAGTCTGAAAAGTACAAGGAAACGTGTCTATCTGACAATTTTGTTTGAAACTGTACCCCTTTGTCCTAACAATGATTACACAAGGATACAGGCCTGACCGATTTGTCATCCCTTTTCACCGTCAGACTTGAGCTAATTGTCTGCAAATTAATTTTTTTTATTTGAATTTATATACCGCGGAAATTTTGAAGCTTCTGCAATGTGCTTAGGCTTTAATTGACCACTGTTTATTCGTATTTGAATTTATATACCGCGGAAATTTTGAAGCTTCTGCAATGTGCTTAGGCTTTAATTGACCACTGTTTATTCGTAATCTGTCGCCTCCTGTCGATCCCGTCACGGGCGTTCCCGGTTGATAATTTGCAAGTAAAAACTCTGCATAGCTTATTTCATTGTTTTTCTTGTACACAATGTCGACTTACTTCCTTGCTCTGGTGTACACTGGTGTTGCTGGATCACTTTCAAGGTCATGTGATCAAGGTCAAGGTCACTTAGTGCATTTTCAATGAAATTATCAATACATTCCTGTCCGTGCTATAACTCTTGAACCGTTTGCCCGATCACTTTCATATTAAAAGTATGTTGTTGCTTATGACCCCAAATTTCACATCACCTTGACTCAAGGTCATGTGACCAAGTTCAAGATCACGTAGTACATTTTTAATGAAATTGTACACGCTTTCCTGTCCGTGCTATATCTCTTGAGCTGTTTGCCGGATCACTTTCATATTTTAGTAATTTGTTGCTTATGACCCGAAGGTTTCAAATCACCTTGACCCAAGGTCATGTTATCAAGGTCAAGGTCATTTAGTGCATTTTAATGAAACTATGAATACATTCCTGTCTGTGCTATATCTCTTGAACCGTTTGCCCGATCACTTTCATATTTAAGTATGTTGTTGCTTATGACCCAAAAATTTCACATCATCTTGACTCAAGGTCATGTGACCAAGGTCAAGATCACGTAGTACATTTTTAATGAAATTGTACATGCATTCCTGTCTGTGCTATATCTCTTGAACCGTTTACCGGATCACTTTCATATTTTAGTATGTTGTTGCTTATGACCCGAAGGTTTCACATCACCTTGGCCTAAGGTCAAAGTAACTTAGAGGGAGGGGGGAGACATCTGTTTTTTTCTGAAAAACAATTTTTTTAATTAGTTTTAGCCCCTGACCTCGAGGATCTTGGGAAAAAGCTGTAGTCATTTTTACCATACAACTCTTTGTACTCTTCTGAACACCATCTCTTAGAAATGAGTTAAAGAAGATCCTGACGATTATCTCAACAGCACTCACAATAGAGCGCTAAATTAAACATAGTGTGACTAATAAAGAGTTTTTTTGCATCATGTTTAGACTTACGTCTAATGTTATGCTTGCGCATCTGATATACTTTTTTAGCTCCTGACCCTTGGGTCTTAGAAAATAAATTCGTCGCTTATATGAATTTAACTAAACCACCAGGAGAGCTTCACTCTCGTCAGAGACCTCGTTATGTAGTGACCTTGACCTAGATGATTGACACTCTTTTCTGAAAATTTGAGAATGACCATTTCTTTTAATTTGTAATTAAGAGGTTTGAGATTTCAAATGAATTTCATTTAACAAGAATTTTCTACTGATACCAATAATTTTGATCCACTTTCTAGAATAATAATCAAGCCGCTTCGCAGGCGACACAAGCATTCCTTGGATTTCTATTTTGTTATGTTACCTCGTCCATGATGTGGAATTACACGTGGCCGCTATTACCGTACAACCATTGCAATTGAATAGCTTGGGATAAATAATAGCATTTTATATAAACAAGTATTGAGTTACAGCTGAACGATTGGTATATTTAGTGAAGTAAAGAATGTAAAAACAAATAATTTGTATTAGCACAACAATGTTCAATTGATGACTTTAAAAATTATGGTAAAACACGTGATAAAAATCATAAATGCGGCATGTTTTGAGGCAATGCGGCGGTGCCCTTCAAACGAAAATTTTACTTTTCTTGGCCTTACTTCAACAGATAAACCCTTACCTTGTCATTTGCCGCACATTTGCTTGCCTCTGACGTCATTGCCACATCAGTGATGTCAATATTTGACCATGGAAACGAAGTATTGTACACGAAAAATAAGTTGATAAAGAAAAAGATGTACGATGAGAAGTGAAGCATTGGTTGTATTATTTTGAATTAAGAAAGGAAGATGTAGGCGATTTTCGAGTTACACGGATTGACCGTTATCGTTTTGAAATAACGCACTGCCTATCACGTGACTTTGCAGAAATGTCATCCAAGCCTACTTCCGGTTTTTCATAGCAACTATGTAAACAGAGGGAAATACGATGTTCCATCGCGTTCGCGTACCTTCGAGTCGAAGCATGTTTGTTTGTAGAAATGTCTCTTTTCTGTAAATTTCTTTAAAGAAAAATTGAAAATAGATCTACCAGCCTAACATGAATAGATCTACATGACGCGACACGTGGCAGTTTTCATTTTTACATAGCGGTCGAATAAGGTCTAGCATTATGGAATAATTCTGTCATCATAAATTAATTTTATATCTTTTTTATATAAAAGTCAGAATCTGACAATGAAAAATATATTTCAAAGTGTTGGGACTGTCGGGAAAGGGGTTGGGGGGGGGGTGGAATATGTTTCCAGTATGATCAGAGAGATGTTTGTTTTTAGGAATTTTGGTATTGAAAGAATCAAATCTTTTCACAAAATTAACTATCTATTCTATGGTTTCTCCTTTAAAGACAAGACATTAAATTTTATATATGCAACTGTCAAGGAGGAGTGAAGGAAAATGAAAGATTTATGAGTTTCAAATTGAAAAGGTGCAATAATGGTTTTGTTTCTTTAAGAAACAAAACCATTATTGCACCTTTCAATTAATAAGGGAAATAAGTATTTGTTTATTATCTTACTGCAATAAAAAAAAAACCCATGAGGATTTTTAAAAATTACAGATCCACAATTTGACAGTGGCAGATTTAACCCCCCCACCTCCTCATTCATTGGTTCAATTCAATTGGTGCCATAATCACTGTGTAGGGTAGACAGAGAAAATTCTGGTAAAAAAGGTGGGCATTGTTTTAATATTTGAAATTTGTACTGTTTTATAATACATGTAAATAACTGCAAATTAAATATCTGAATTTGCCATTGTTGATTATAATACAGTGCAATTAAGATGACATATGAATATCTTATCATTGATGGGTTACAATTCCCTTGTTATTGTTGTTATGGTCAGAATTTAGACTCCTATGTTCTTTTTATTTTGTATGAAGTAGTCCATGGTTGTTCAACATAACAGCTTTACAAACAGCTCTACACATATTATTTTAAGTAGTATTAATACTGTCTATAATATCATGAAATAGGAATAGGAAAGAGAGATATTCACCAATTTTCTTTAAAGATCAGAATTACATGTAAGCTAAAGGCTATGAAACCATAAAGTCATCATATCATTTATTAACTGAATATCCTCTTCAATTTTAAGTTCATATCTGCATAACTTTAGATCTATTTGTTTGAAATGTTGTTAACTGCAACTTTAGTTACAGCTTGAAGTAAGAACTCAATTTCTATTGAAAAAGAAATCTTATGTGGTACATGTATATGTAATTGTCCAAAGATATTACAGAAATGTATTTGGAATTCAGAATTATGAAATATGATATGATTTAACCCTCATACATGTAAGTGATCTGGCAACAATAAGTCTCTATGGAGGTAATTAATAATAAAGATTTTATTGTATATATGTTGTACTATTATAGCGAAGCTCGCCCTTATGGTAACGTGTATACACATATCTGATTGAGAAAATATGCTGAATCAAATAATGAGAATGTACTACTATGCTTTCAAAAACTTTCGTCCCCTCGCAGACAGAGTTGCTGGATATTGCCATTTAATTTTTTTTCGACTCCAAGTAGACGTATATGTTATACTTAATTTTTGCTATTGAAATTATTTTTCCTAAATCAGGTAAGGCTAAAGCATCAACAAGGCGGCGTAACCACGGGAAATCCGACATTTCCGGTTTTAAACGAGACGTTTCGCTCTGATTGCTTTTCTCGTCTCGGGTGGTTTCGTACTGTCAGAAGTCGGAATATGTTCGTTTTTTCTTTTGTTCTTAAGTAATTTATTTTCAGCTAGCCTAAACATTATTCTTACAAAATAAAAATGAATTATAAAGAACCATATTTCTAAAGAACCATATTTTTTAAGCCCCCCCCCCCTTAAAATTTTCATTTGCTGGTCTAGATGATCAATTTTACAAATGCTTCTGTGTTTCCACTCGCCTTATACTACTTTTTTTGGCAATCATCAAATGGAAAGATTTGTAAGATAAGATAAACCATCATAGTCAAAATAAAAATAAAAATCTTTTTTTTATTTTATATAATCATATCTATTTTCTCTCCGCTCGCACAAAAAGGCTTTGCCTTGATTCATATTATACTGAATACTAATGATCAAAAATTATTTGCATCTATAGGTTTATTTATATTCTTTCTCTCATTTCTGAGTAAATTTAATTTCAAGAAGAAAAAAAGGTCATCTGACTGAAAGGCAACATTTGATCCTTTCTTTGTATCACACTTCCTCCTTCCATAAAATACCACATGCTTGATTATTTTTACATCTTCATTTATTGCTACAGTTCTATTTATCATTGCATAGTTAACATATAAATGTAACAAATCCCATCCAATGCATCTATAGTTTAACATGATGGTGAAATTAGAGCAATTAACTTATATTTCAAGAATCTAAAAATAACCCAAATGCTAAGACTAAACTGAGCACTTATTGAGATTTTGACTTCAACTCAAAATCAGTGACTTTAAAACCCCCTCCCTACCTTCAACATTGTTTCATTAAAATTCTGTGCACATTGGTCATCTGGCATATACATGTATATTGCTTCTAGATTCCAAGTGACTATCTTTTTGCATTTTTGTTAACGTTTGACAACATAAAGCACCTACTGTAATGAAGACTAACTGAAATAAGTGATTTTGTTTCGTGTCATATGAGGACAGGGTGAAAGGGAGGGGAGGAAGGGGTGGGAGGAGGGAGAAAGGGGGGAGGGAAGGGGGCGAAAGGGGAAGGAGGGGAGGAAAGGGGGCGGGAGATGGGAAGGAGCAGGAGGGATGAAAAGGAGGGGGAGGTAAGGGGTAGGAGGGGGAGAGGTACCCCCTGTCCCCCCTCATATGAGTAAGTTTAATCGTGTTATCAAGCATACTACATGTACCTGTATAGACATATACTTGACCAATATTCTTGAGTAAAAATTAATAAAGACGATGCTGAGAAATATGGCTAATGGTAAAAGTAAGCGGATGACCTGCCACATACTCCAGATCCTCCAAATACTTAGCCCAGTTGCCATATGCACATTAGACTTAGATAAATATTCACTTTCCTTTTGTGTCAGCACGATAAAATAATCCAGTTAAATCACAAATCCAATATGAATGACAAATTTACTCTAGTAAAGCGAAATATATCGTTTATTCACTGAAAATCGTTCAAATTTACCGCTTCTAGTAACATTATAATGACGCGTGGCGTAAACCGGAAGTAACCTTGGATGACAAAGGCATATTCTAAATGACGAACCTGTCCGAAACCAGGGTAACTCGAAAATCCCTATTATAACCATTAATTTAGGTTAATGAGTGTTCTTGTTTGTGTTATTGGCTTACAGGATCTGATTTGTTGTCTACTTTATGTAAAAGGTAGCCATCTTGTTTTCCTCACCTCGAATTAGGACGCCATTGCCTTCTATCATGATGAGGGGATAGGCTCATCATGGAGAGGCAATCACGTGATGTGACATACACAATCCTATTGGAAGAAACAAATCTGAGGTGCAATAAATACAGATGGCCACCAATGATAACCATCGCTTGGTATAGCCGACACCTCCAATGAAGAACAATTTTCGGTAGTATTGGCAACTTTTTCTTTCATCTTTGTATATTTGACATCTTGGTCTCATTGCACATAATAATCAAGCAAATGAAAAACTGAAGTAATTCACACTGAAAATGATTCAATTAAATTATATCTAATGGAATATTTAAAGACAATCACACAAAATTCATCCAGTTCTTTGAATTCATTGCTTGAGTAGAAGATGGTTGACATTGCCTTCTGAACCCGTGAAAATTTAAGCGAAAGTGAATAAGTAAGAAAGGCATTGAGCCACGAAACCCCAAAATTTGCCTAGTGTCAGATTCTTTTTGACAAATTTATATTTAAGTACATGGGGTTATCAACTTTCAGTGTACAAAACATCAGAGGTTTCAAATCTTGCATATTTGTACAATCCACTGTTTAAATATACCTCGTCTATCATGTTTTATGCATGACGTCACACAACGTTATCTCACGTCATAGTGTATTTTCGCTTGAAAAGAGCGTATCATTTACTTTTTATGGCAAATTGATAATACGCTGTCCCTTTTCTTATCAATCTATGGTATCTTAAGGCTTCTTATTTCTTTTTAGATTAATAAAAATTGATCATGTAATAAAGAAACCAAAATAGCGCGTCAAATGGAGGTGCAATTTAGTAAATGATGAAATAAACGCTTTTTACGGTTGAACAGACCACAATCATAACTGTTGATAGTGATGTGTTAGTAGGTTCGAAATCTATTTTCGACTGATCACATTTTCAGACGTTTTGTTCATTTAATAGTGATGCCCCCGGCGTTAAGTACATGTATCATAGTAGAAAATGAAGATTTTACCTTCGATATCTGAAAAGTGGTTCTGGAGGAGTTAATAGGTCATGGATTATAGGTCAAAGTCACAATAGACATTAGTAAAACATTGTCCGGGATATAACTCCTCCCCCTGTGGATAGATTCCAATAATATTTCACAGAAATTTTAGGACCTAAAGGTATGTCATGATCTTGAATAAAGGTCATAGGTCAAAGGTCAAGGTCAAAATAGACATCATTATTAAAACCTTGTCCGGAGCATAACTCATCCCCTGTGGATGGATTTCAATAATGTTTCTCAGAAATGTTCCTTAGGACCTAAGGATGTGTCATAATCTTGAACCAAGGTCATAGATCAAAGGTCAAAGTTCAAGATCAAAATAGACATCATAAGTAAAACCTTGTCCAGAGCATAACTCCTCTCCATGTCGATGGATTTCAATAATATTTCACAGAAATGTCTCTTAGGACCTAAGGTTGTGTCATGACCTTAAACCAAGGTCAAAGGTCAAGGTCACAATAGACATCATTAGTAAATCCTTGTCCGGAGCATTCAATAATACTTCACAGAAATGTTGCTTAGGTCCTAAGGGTGTGTCATGACCTTGAACCAAGGTCATAGGTCAAAGGTCGAGGTTACCATTGACACTTGACTTTGACAGGGATCTTTCAGGGTATTTTACTTTGGGTCCAGGGTCCGTTAAAATTGGGAAAAATCGCGGCGTTTCAATGAAATTGGGAATTTCCAACAGTTTAATTGATTCTTAATGGAATAAATCATTACACAGAGATATAACTCCTTCTTATTCAAAGTGTCTTCATTAAAAGAAAAAAAAAGTACTAGTAAAGCCATCTATTCTTTAGATTGTGCTTCAAAGGACATCAACTTCTAGGATCTGGAACAGGCATCTGTTCAGAGTCAGAGGGGCTGATCCCAAGATATCTTTTAAAAAAATATTGCTGCGGGGGTATATTTGTCCCGTTAGGGGCAAATTTTCATTGGTTCCATTTCGAAGTCATAATTTTGGGCACTTTTTTTGGGGGGGAGGGGGGGGGGTCTTTTCTTACTTAGTCAGAAATGTTATTTTTGAACTGTTTCTTTGAACAATTCTTTTTATGTGTGATTTTGTACACTTATTTACTGTGTGTTTGTCATATTTAAGTCATTCAATGGTTTTATACTAATTTTGGTTGAAAATTTTGATTTCTGAATTGTTTCTTAATTTTTTTCCATTCTAAACGCTCCAAGTGTGTCTTTTCAATGCTCATCCAATGGAAAGGGTGGTTTTTTCATATATATTGGACTTCTTCTCCAGAACCACTCAAGGAATTTTGATGAAGTTTGGTAGGAATGATGTACTTATAGACTCGTAGGTGGTGTCATCAAAGGCTTGAGTTAGTAAGGAGGTATTCCCTCTTGCCCTTTTCCCTAACCTTACACTGAGCAGTCATGTAAATAACATTAGAAAAAGTACTCGCTGACCTCTACCAAGTTTGCCTTTTTTGAATTGATAGGAAATCGAAGATGGTCGCCATAGCCTTTTATTGTCTGACACTTCTTGGAGTTTCTTCGCCTTTCACAGTATCTACTTATTAAGCGAGATTGACAATGTTCTTATGTGAGCGATAAAGCTCACTCGGGCTTCTTGTTAAATCGATTTATAGATTTCATAAAGGACCTGAACTGGTCAATACTCAATTTCTCCCGACTTGAGGGAATGGTACAATGATATCGTGTGCTATTTTTGACTTCTCAATTTTTATGCCCCCGTAATCGAAAAGATTCGGGGGCATATAGTTTTTAGCTCACCTCGACGAAGTTGAGTGAGCTTATGCTATAACCCCACGCGTCCACGTCCGCGTCTGCGTCCGCGTCTGCGTCCGCGTCCGTGTCCGTGTCCGCGTCCGCGTCCGGTTAAGAAGTTTGGGGTAGCTCAGTATCTGACAAAGTACTAATGCTACAGTAACCAAACTTGCACAAGTGATTCATCTTTGGATGCTGAGGTAAACCCATGCATCGTATGCAGCATCTGACCTACATTTTCTGCTTGAGTGACTTGGTTAAGAAGTTTGGGGTAGCTCAGTATCTGACAAAGTACTGATGCTACAGTAACCAAACTTGCACAAGTGATTCATCTTTGCATGCTGAGGTGAACCCATGCATCGTATGCAGCATCTGACCTACATTTTCCGCTTGAGTGACTTGGTTAAGAAGTTTGGGGTAACTCAGTATCTGACAAAGTACTGATGCTACAGTAACCAAACTTGCACAAGTGATTCATCTTTGGATGCTGAGGTGAACCCATGCATCGGATGCAGCATCTGATCTACATTTTCCGCTTGAGTGACTTGGTTAAGAAGTTTGGGGTAGCTCAGTATCTGACAAAGTACTGATGCTACAGTAACCAAACTTGCACAAGTGATTCATCTTTGGATGCTGAGGTGAACCCATGCATCGGATGCAGCATCTGATCTACATTTTCCGCTTGAGTGATTTGGATAAGAAGTTTGGGGTAGCTCAGTATCTGACAAAGTACTAATGCTACAGTAACCAAACTTGCACAAGTGATTCATCTTTGGATGCCGAGATGGACCCATGCATCGGATGCAGCATCTGACCTCCTTTTTCCACTTGAGTGATTTTGTTTTTAAAAGCCAATATTGAGCAAAGTATAAGTGCTACATGTACCAAACTTGCATATTGGATGTACCTTTGATTAAACTTTCATAAAATGACCTTGACCTACTTTTTCCGCTTGAGTGATTTTGCCTTTAATAGCCAATATTGAGCAAAGTATAAGTGCTAGATGTTCCAAACTTGCATATTAGATGTATCTTTGATCAAACTTTCATAAAATGACCTCGACCTACTTTTTCCGCTTGAGTGATTTTGTCTTTAAAAGCCAATATTGAGCAAAGTATAAGTGATACATGTGCCAAACTTGCATATTGGATGTATCTTTGATCAATCTTTCATAAATTGACCTTGACCTACTTTTTCCGCTTGAGTGATTTTGCTCTTTAAAGCCAATATTGAGCAAAGTATAACTGCTACATGTACCAAACTTGCATATTGGATGTATCTTTGATCAAACTCTCATAAAATGACCTTGACCTACTTTTTCTGCTTGAGTGATTTTGCCTTTAATAGCCAATATTGAGCAAAGTATAAGTGCTAGATGTTCCAAACTTGCATATTAGATGTATCTTTTATCAAACTTTCAAAAAATGACCTCGACCTACTTTTTCCGCTTGAGTAATTTTGCCTTTAAAAGCCAATATTGAGCAAAGTATAAGTGATACATGGGCCAAACTTGCATATTGGATGTATCTTTGATCAATCTTTTATAAATTGACCTTGACCTACTTTTTCCGCTTGAGTGATTTTGCTCTTTAAAGCCAATATTGAGCAAAGTATAACTGCTACATGTACCAAACTTGCATATTGGATGTATCTTTGATTAAACTTTCATAAAATGACCTCGACCTACTTTTTCCGCTTGAGTGATTTTGTCTTTAAAAGCCAATATTGAGCAAAGTATAAGTGATACATGTGCCAAACTTGCATATTGGATGTATCTTTTATCAATCTTTCATAAATTGACCTTGACCTACTTTTTCCGCTTGAATGATTTTGCTCTTTAAAGCCAATATTGAGCAAAGTATAACTGCTACATGTACCAAACTTGCATATTGGATGTATCTTTGATTAAACTTTCATAAAATGACCTTGACCTACTTTTTCTGCTTGAGTGGTTTTGCCTTTAAAAGCCAATATACATGTACTAAGAAATATGTTTGAATTGAATTTTGCTGTCACGAGGTGAGCTTCGTAATCTGTGATTACCTATGTTTGATCTGTCCGTCTGTCTGTCTGTATGTTTGTCTGTTAGTATTTTTGTCTGTTTGTCTGTTTGTCCGCAGAAACTTTAACCTTGGGCATAACTTTTGAATGGTAAGTGACAGAGCTTTCATATTTCACGTGTTTTCCTTGTGACAAGACCTTTCAATGGATACCAAAATTTTTGACCTTGTGACCTTGACCTTGGAGTTAGACCTACTTTTGAAAAACTTTAACCTTGTGCCTAACTTTTGCATGGTAAGTGATAGGGCTTTCATATTTCACATGTGCATTCCATGTGACAAGACCTTACCTGGGATACCAAAATTTTTTACCTTGTGACCTTGATCTTGGAGTTGGACCTACTTTTGAAAAACTTTAACCTTCGGCATATCTTCCGAATGGTAAGTGATAGGGCTTTCATATTTCACATGTGCATTCCATGTGACAAGACCTTTCCTGGTATACCAAAATTTTTTACCTTGTGACCTTGACCTTGGAGTTGGACCTACTTTTGAAAAACATTAACCTTGTGCATTACTTTTGAATGGTAAGTGATAGGGCTTTCATATTTCACATGTGCATTCCTTGTGACAAGACCTTTCCATGGACACCAAAATTTTTTACCTTGTGACCTTGACCTTGGAGTTGGACCTACTTTTGAAAAACTTTAATCTTGGGCATAAAATTTGAATGGTAAATGATAGGGCTTTCATATTTCACATGTGCATTCCTTGTGACAAGACCTTTCCATGGACACCAAAATTTTTGACCTTGTGACCTTGACCTTGGAGTTTGACCTACTTTTGAAAAACTTAATCTTGGGCATAAAATTTGAATGGTAAGTGATAGGGCTTTCATATTTCACATGTGCATTCCTTGTGACAAGACCTTTCCATGGACACCAAAATTTTTGACCTTGTGACCTTGACCTTGGAGTTTGACCTACTTTTGAAAAACTTTAATCTTGGGCATAAAATTTGAATGGTAAGTGATAGGGCTTTCATATTTCACATGTGCATTCCTTGTGACAAGACCTTTCCATGGACACCAAAATTTTTGACCTTGTGACCTTAACCTTGGAGTTTGACCTACTTTTGAAAAACTTTAATCTTGGGCATACAATTTGAATGGTAAGTGATAGGGCTTTCATATTTCACATGTGTGTTCCTTATGACAAGACCTTTCCATGTATACTAAGTTTTTGACTCTGTGACCTTGACCTTGGTGTTTGACATACTTTTGAAAAACTTTAATCTTGGGCATAACTTTCGAATGGTTAGTGATAGGACTTTAATATTTTACATGTGTATTTCTTGTGACCTTTCCATGAATACCAAAATTTTTGACCTTGTGATCTTGACCTTGGAGTTTGACCTAATATCGAAAATTTAAACATTAGCTATAACTGATAGGGCTTTCATATTTCATGTGGCAAGACTTTTCCATGGATACTAAATTTGACCTTGTGACCTTGACCTCAAATGTGAAACTACTTTTCATCTGTTTTACTGACAAAGATGCCAACGGGGCATTCGTGTTTCACAAACACAGGTTTTTATTTTTATGCCCCCGGAATCAAAGATTCAGGGCATATAGTTTTTGGCCTGTCCGTCTGTTTGTCTGTTTGTCTGTCTGTTTGTCCGAAAAACTTTAACATTGGGCATAACTTTTGATTGGTAAGTGATAGGGCTTTCATATTTCACCTGTGTATTCCTTGTGACAAGACCTTTCCATTGATACCAAAATTTTTGACCTCGTGACCTTGACCTTGAACTTTGACCTACTTTTCAAAAACTTTAACATTGGGCATAACTTTTGATTGGTAAGTGATAGGGCTTTCATATTTCACATGTGTATTCCTTGTGATAAGACCTTTCCATTGATACCAAAATTGTTGACCTCGTGACCTTGACCTTTGACCTACTTTTCAAAAACTTTAACATTGGAAATAACTTTTGAATGGTAAGCGATAGGGCTTTCATACTTCACATGTGTATTCCTTGTGACAAGACCTTTCCATTGATACCAAAATTTTTGACCTCATGACCTTGACCTTGACCTTTGACCTACTTTTCAAAAACTTTAACATTGGGCATAACTTTTGAATGGTAAGTGATAGGGCTTTCATATTTCACATGTGTATTCCTTGTGACAAGACCTTTCCATTGATACCAAAATTTTTGACCTCATGACCTTGACCTTTGACCTTTTAACCCAGTGACCTCACATACATGTACTTAACAGAAAATAGTGTTCATACTAACAAAGATGCCACCGGGGGCATTCGTGTTTCACAAACACAGGCTTTATTTTGCTAATGGTGTGACATGTATTGTCAGTGAAGGGATTTCCAACCAACAAAAAAAAAGTATTTCCTTGGATTGCACGTGACATCTATACTACTAAAGGAACGAATTAGCCGATTCTCCGTCGAAACGAAGAGGACAGAGATAAATGGTGTGATATGAAGATATAGTATATGATATGACAATGTGTAATTGATAATTGTTTGGAAGAAATTATTTCTAATTAACGTGTAATACGTCTCACCGTTTTCCCAAATCAAATGTGAGAAAATCTAAAATTCAAAACCGGTGACGGACACTAACCATTAACTTCATATTTTCCTCTGATTTATACTCCCTTTCTAATCCCCGACATTTTAAGTATCATAGATTTAGTAAGGCGATTTTTGCAAGACATTTCTTATGTTAGGAGGAGGATGATTGAATTTAAAACTCCATATTCGTTTTCAGAAATTTACGACCTACAATCTTACAAGAGAATGTTCGAGAAAAAGGTTTCATAGCTCAGTTGGTAAAGCGGCGGACATCTATCCAGACATCCAATTTGAAGATTCTAGGTTCGAATCCCGTCGTGGGCGGACGTTTTGTCTGTAAATCTATGTGTTATATCTTCTTGCTCCAATCTGTTTTCTGGCTCTATTTCTTTAATACTCAATGCATTCTAAATGACCAATCGCATGCTATTTTCCCCATAAAGTTTTCCATTGACTCTGTCAGACTTGGATGTGTACAATTTCCAAATATCATTTTTTTTAAATTTTGTATACTTAAAATGTGTAGCCCCTCCTGCAGGAGGGGATCCGGGGGAGGGGGCTTCCCCGGGAAATTGTGAAATACTGCATTTTTTGATATATTTTACAATCTTATTTGCTGCGAAGGTTGACGTAAGACGTTGCATATAAATCTACATAATACACTTTTCCCGAAAAATTAATGGTGTTTTATGATTAAGAAGTCTCACTTTTGATATTTAATTTATTCCATCCTGGATTTTTTAAAAGTGTAAGAAGCGTTACGAATATTTCAATTAATATCAACCTTTGGAAACTTTAGATGGGGCGGGAGGGTGCCGGATACGCCTCTTTTAATTCTACGGATGCTATTAGTAGACAGTTGTTAGCTCTACTGGTCTCAGACCAGTCGAGCTTATGCGATACCCCGTCGTCCGGCGTCCGTCCGTCTGTCCGTCCGTCCGTAAACAATTCTTGTGCTCGCAACTCCTCTGAAACCATAGGAGATAGAAAGTTAATTCTTTTTGCATCCTACTTGGTATGTGTTATAGTTGTGCACCTGACATTTGGTTTCAGCCCCTGACCCCCAGGGTCTTAGAAAATGGGCGTGGTTATGGAAATCTATGTAATCTTGTGCTCGCAACTCCTCTGACACTATAAATGATGGAGACTTAATTCTTTTTGCAATATGATGGGTCTGTGGTGTAGTTGTGCACCTGATATTTTGTTTGAGCCCCTGACCCCCAGGGTCTTAGAAAATGGGTGTGGTCATTTTCACTTATATAACTCTATGTAATCTTGTGCTCGCAACTCCTCTGACACTATAAATGATGGAGACTTAATTCTTTTTGCAATATGATGGGTCTGTGGTTTAGTTGTGCACCTGATATTTTGTTTGAGCCCCTGACCCCCAGGGTCTTAGATAATAGGTGTGGTAATTTTCACCTATATAACTCTATGTAATCTTGTGCTCGCACCTCCTCTGACACTATAAGTGATGGAGACTTAATTCTTTTTGCAATATGATTTGTCTGTGGTCTAGTTGTGCACCTGATATTTTGTTTGAGCCCCTGACCCCCAGGGTCTTAGAAAATGGGTGTGGTCATTTTCAACTATATAACTCTATGTAATCTTGTGCTCGCAAGTCCTCTGACACTATAAATGATGGAGACTTATTTTTTTTTTTGCAATATGATGGGTCTGTGGTTTAGTTGTGTACCTGATAATCTGTTTGAGCCCCTGACCCCCAGGGTCTTAGAAAATGGGTGTGGTCATTTTCTCCTATAACTCTATGTAATCTTGTGCTCGCAACTCCTCTGACACTAAAAATGATGGAGACTTAATTTTTTTTGCAATATGATGTGTATGTGGTCTAGTTGTGCACCTGATATTTTGTTTGAGCCCCTGACCCCCAGGGTCTTAGATAATGGGTGTGGTAATTTTCACCTATATAACTCTATGTAATCTTGTGCTCGCACCTCCTCTGACACTATAAGTGATGGAGACTTAATTCTTTTTGCAATATAATGTATCTGTGGTTTAGTTGTGCACCTTATATTTTGTTTGAGCCCCTGACCCCCAGGGTCTAAGAAAATGGGTGTGGTCATTTTCAACTATATAACTCTATGTAATCTTGTGCTCGCAAGTCCTCTGACACTATAAATGATGGAGACTTATTTTTTTTTTGCAATATGATGGGTCTGTGGTTTAGTTGTGTACCTGATATTCTGTTTGAGCCCCTGTCCCCCAGGGTCTTAGATAATGGGTGTGGTCATTTTCACCTAATATAACTCTATGTGATCTTGTGCTCGCAACTCCTCTGACACTATAAATCATGGAGACTTAATTCTTTTTGCAATATGATGTGTCTGTGGTTTAGCTGCAATTCTGATATTTTATTTGAGCTCCTGACCCCCAGGATCTTAGGAAATGGGTGATGTCATTTTCTCCTATATAGGATCCAGATCCCAGTTATTTTTCAAGTACTTTCTTACCAAAAATAGGAGAAAAATTCTCAAATCGCACCAGCTCAAACACATTGACACTACTTTCAAATGATTAGAAATTTTATTTGAATCACATAGAAAAAATGCCGTAAAGATTCAAAGTACACAACTTTTTAATATTTTTTCAAAGTCATGCACCTGGTTCCGGGCCGGAATTATTCGAATTTTACTTTTCTGAGACCTATTTTCACACGTATTCTTCCACACATGTAGATGTCTCACACACTTTAAACTATATTCAGAAATTTATTTCATCTATCTAGTAAACTTTTACGGGGAGACAGCTCAAGATAAACATTATGTGTATTTTCCACAAATTGTTGAAAAAAATAAGAAAATAATGGGAACTATTTGACAGGACAATGACCTAGATATGCATTAATTGGGATCAGTATCCTATAACTCTATGTAATCTTGTGCTTGCAACTCCTCTGACACTAAAAATGATGGAGACTTAATTCTTTTTGCAATATGATGTGTCTGTGGTCTAGTTGTGCACCTGATATTTTGTTTGAGCCCCTGACCCCCAGGGTCTTAGATAGTTGGTGTGGTAATTTTCACCTATATAACTCTATGTAATCTTGTGCTCGCAAGTCCTCTGACACTATAAATGATGGAGACTTATTTTTTTTTTGCAATATGATGGGTCTGTGGTTTAGTTGTGTACCTGATATTCTGTTTGAGCCCCTGACCCCTAGGGTCTTAGAAAATGGGTGTGGTCATTTTCTCCTATAACTCTATGTAATCTTGTGCTCGCAACTCCTCTGACACAAATGATGGAGACTTAATTCTTTTTGCAATATGATGTGTCTGTGGTCTAGTTGTAGTTGTGCACCTGATATTTTGTTTGAGCCCCTGACCCCCAGGGTCTTAGATAATGGGTGTGGTCATTTTCACCTAATATAACTCTATGTGATCTTGTGCTCGCAACTCCTCTGACACTATAAATCATGGAGACTTAATTCTTTTTGCAATATGATGTGTCTGTGGTTTAGTTGCTATTCTGATATTTTATTTGAGCTCCTGACCCCCAGGATCTTAGGAAATTGGTGTGGTCATTTTCTCCTATATAACTCTTTGAATCTTATTTTTTGTGTCATTGAGCTAGCAGCCCCTGGCCACTAGGATGTTGAAAAATGGTCATGGCATTCTTTTTTGAAATATCTTATCTGGGATATTATGAATTCCATGAGTGATATTCTAGTTGCAGTCTAATGGATATGTTGTTTTGTTGTGCAATGCTCCTTATTATTTGTTAAAGCGCCTGCTTTCTTATAATGGTCTTTGGTTTAAAAGAAAGGAAATTGATCTTTTAAAACAAAACAACCAGGAGAGCTACAGTCTCGTCAGAGACTTCTGGTTAGGTTTACGATCTATCCGGAAAATTTATGTGTAGGCTTGAGTCTTTTAGCCTATATGGAATACACGCATCTGAATTGACATTTTTTTCCGCGCTTGCGCGGGTCCTTTTCTAGTACACAGTAAATGGACCACACGTTTCTTTTCGCCTGTGCTATTTACAAGCTACCAAGCACCCAGCAGGTTATTTTAACTTTCTTTCTGACAAGTCCTTTCTTTACTTATAATTTGTAGATCCAATCTTCAAAACTGTTCTGCAGATAAAAACAGTTCTGATATATATTTAAATTATCCTTTGTAGGTTGCATTTCTCACATTAATTCCGAAATCCTTTTATTGTTATTCGCTTTATATCTTAATCTAGGCGCATAGAAATGCCTGACTGAACCGATCCCTTCAGCTATTTTCATTATAGAATTTTACTTATAAATCAGGCATTTAAAATCGTTTGAGTAAAAAAAAAACACCAGTCGATCGCATTCCGTGTGTGTAAAATTTATAAGTGTAGTTTAATTGTGTACAACGATTGGGGTCGAGTATAGGAAGATATTTAATTTTGTCGGGATATTTTTGCCTCGTTCAATTCGTTTGTTTCACTAACCAGGTATCGATCCAGTTTATAATTTGAAGACTTTACCCGTTATTTAACTGTCGTGCCGACCTGGTATATGTAATGAAAACTCTTTGAGCGCAGTGGATGTTTTCAGATGAAATAAATGTTTGTTCAAAGTATTTGCTATAGTGATTGTTCGTATTTTTTTTCTCTCTGAGGCGTCTTGACAGTATTCAGCCATTTGAATATGAAAAGTGTATAGTTTAAATTGTGAAGTTTTGTTTATTTTGTACATCGTTGCAAGATGCCATGGATTTAGAGTACTCCGGAATAACAGCAACAAGATAATTTTATTTGTCAGCAATGACATCATTTCCTAAAACAACATGTACGAGAGGGGAGATGTAATGAACGGAAAAAACCGTATGATATATCAGGGCTACAGGGCTAACGGCTCTAATAATCCTCTCAGTGGATTTGTGAAACTCAAATTTATCAACGTTCCAAGTGTGTCTCTGCAATGTTCATCTTTATCTCGTAGGTAAGATACATGAAGGTAAACACTCTATTATAATATGTAGTGAATCACTGGGTTAGCTGCAACAAACCTTCTCCCTCTTCGATTGATTTAAATTAATTTTTAGCTCTACTGTTCAGTATTAAAAGTCTCCGTCTGACCTCTGAAACTGTTGATGATGGAAATGTAATTCTTTTTGCGACATGATGGGTCTATTGTCTAGTTGTATTACAAAATGGTCGTAGTCATTTTATACCTCCCGCAAAAGTTTGGGGGGGGATATAGGAATCACACTGTCTGTCTGTCCGTCTGTCTTTCCATCAGACCTTGTCCGGGGCAAAACTCCTCCCCCTGTGCCAGTATGGATGGATTTCAATAATATTTCACAAAAATGTTCCATAGGACCTAAGGGTGTGTCATGACCTTAAACCAAGGTCATAGGTCAAAGGTCAAGGTCACAATAGACATCATTAGTAAAACTTTGTCCGGGAAGAAATCCTCCCCCTGTGGATGGATTTCAATAATATTCACTGAAATATTCTTTACGACCTAAGGATGTGTCATGACCTTGAAACAAGGTCATAGGTCAAAGGTCAATGTCACAAAAAACCTTGTTCGGGGCATAACTCCTCCCCCTGTGGATGGATTTCAATAATATTTCACAAAAATGTTCCTTAGGACCTAAGGATATGTCATGACCTTGAACCAAGGTCATAGGACAAAGGTCAAAGTAACAATTAAATAGACATCAATAGTAAAACCTTGTCCGGAGCATAAATCCTCCCCTGTGGGTGGATTTCAATAATAGTTCACAGAAAGGTTCCTTAGGACTTAAGGTGTGTCATGACCTTGAACCAAAGTCATAACCCAAAGGTCATGGTCACAATAGACAAAATTAGTAAAACCTTGTCCGGGGCATAACTCCTCCCCCATGGATTGATTTCAATAATATTTCACAGAATGTTCCTTAGGACCTAAGGATGTGTCTTGACACTCATTCAAGGTCATTGTTCAAAGGTCAAGGTCACAATAGACACCATTAGTATAACCTTTTTTGGGGCATAACTCCTTCCCCCTAAGGATGGATTTCAATAATATTTCAAAGAAATGTTCCTTAGGACCTAAGGTTGTGTCATGACTTTGAACTAAGGTCATAGGTCAAAGGTCAAAGTCATAATTGACATCATTAGTAAAACCTTGTCCGGGGCATAACTCCTCCCTTTCGGATTGATTTCAATAATGTTTCACAGAATGTTCCTTAGGACCTAAGGGTGTGTCATGCCATTCATTCAAGGTCATTGGTCAAAGGTCAAGGTCACAATAGACACCATTAGTAAAACCCTTTCCGGGACATAACTCCTCCCCCTGTGGATGTATTTCAATGATATATCACAGAAATGTTCTGTACGACCTAAGGATGTGTCATGACCTTGAAACAATGTCATAGGTCAAAGGTGAAGGTCACAATAGACACCATGGTCAAAACCTTGTCCGGGGCATAACTCCTACCCCTGTGGATGGATTTCAATAATATTTCACAAAAATGTTAATTAGGACCTAAGGATATGTCACGACCTTGAACCAAGGTCATAGGACAAAGGTCAAGGTCACAATTAAATAGACATCAATAGTAAAACCTTGTCTGGAGCATTTTTCCTCCCCCTGCGGGTGGATTTCAATAATATTTCACAGAAAGCTTCCTTAGTACTTAAGGGTGTGTCATGACCTTGAACCAAAGGCATAGCCCAAAGGTCATGGTCACAATAGACATAATTAGTAAAACCTTGTCCGGGGCATATCTCCTCCCCCATGGATTGATTTCAATAATATTTCACAGAATGTTCCTTAGGACCTATGGGTGTGTTATGACATTCATTCAAGGTCATTGGTCAAAGGTCAAGGTCACAATAGACACCATTAGTAAAACCTTTTCCGGGGCATAACTCCTTCCCCCTGTGGATTGATATCAATAATATTTCACAGAATGTTCCTTAGGACCTAAGGGTGTGTCATGACATTCATTCAAGGTCATTGGTGAAAGGTCAAGGTCACAATAGACACCATTATTAAAACATTTTCCGGGGCATAACTCCTACCCCTGTGGATGGATTTCAATAATATTTCACAGAAATGTTCCTTAGGACCTAAGGTTGTGTCATGACTTTGAACCAAGGTCAAAGGTCAAGGTCACATTTGACCTCAATAGTAAAACCTTGTTCGGAGCATAACTCTTCCCCCTGTGGATGGATTTCAATAATATTTCACAGAAATGTTCCTTAGGACCTAAGGGTGTGTCATGACCTTGAACCAAAGACATAGCCCAAAGGTCAAGGTCACAGTAGACATGATTATTAAAACCTTGTCCAGAGAATAATTCCTCCCCCTGTTTAGGGATTTCAATGTAAACGTCTTCATATTGAATAGCATCATTTAAGAACAGATAAATTGGCAACATTGACCAGTTATGCACGTTTCGGGTACTTAGCCCTTGTCAGTGATCCTCAAATCTAAACAATGTAATATGCCAAAAAAGTATGAAAGTTACTATGTCGAAAAAGCGTACCGAAAGACGTAGCAGAATGGATGGGATATGATGTTACAGGACCACGTCTTAGAAATTTCAAGAAATTTTGATAACAAAATTTTAGAATGCGTTGAAGAAACGCTCAACCGAAATTGATCGAACTTGGCTACAAGTGCCCTCGATGACTCCTGGTCAACCAGCAAGTCACATGAAGTGACACTCACCAAGTGGTATAAATGTAAACGTCTTCATATTGAATAGCATCATTTAAGAACAGATAAATTGGCAACATGGACCAGACATGCACGTTTCGGGTACTTAACCCTCGTCAGTGATCCTCAAATCTAAACAATGTAATATGCCAAAAAAGTATGAAAGTTACTATGTCGAAAAAGCGTATCGAAAGACGTAGCAGAATGGATGGGATATGATGCTACAGGACCCACGTTTTAGAAATTTCAAGAAATTTTGATAACAGAAATTTTAGAATGCGTTGAAGATACGATCAACCGAAATTGATCGAACTTGGCTACATCTGCCATCGTGGACTCCTGGTCCACCAGCAGTGACACTCACCAAGTGGTATAAATGTAAACGTCTTCATTTTGAATAGCATCATTTAAGAACAGATAAATTTCTCAGAAATGTTCTTTAGAATATAAGGGTGTGTAATGAACATGAAAAATGGTCATAGGCCAAAGGTCAAGGTCACAATAAACATCATTAGTAAAACCTTGTCCAGAGAATAATTCCTCTCCCTGTGGGGGATTTCAATAATATTTCACAGAAATGTTCCTTAGGACCTAAGGATGTGTCATGACCTTGAACCAAGTTCATAGGTCAAAGGTCAAGGTCAATAGATCCAAGAAAAACTTTTCAAAGAATATTGAGGGTATTTTCGTCCCGTTAGGGGCAAATTTTCATTTTGACAAGGACATTTTTTGAGTATATAACATAGAACACCGAAGAGTATATGTCGGCCGACACATGGTCCTAGTGAGGATCGTACCAGCTATCTGTCGGTCAATGGCTCGACGCCTTTACCACTAGACCATGGCGCTGACGGGGTCTGGTTATTTTCTCATATATAACTCTGTTATCTTGTAGTCACCAAACAATAGTTTCTATCCATCGACAATTCAATTACAGAATAGCTTACCACTTAGCACCAGACAAGCGAATTCCCTTAGTAAATTCAAACTCTTGATTACCGAATCTACCCGAATTCCTGCTTACTTTTACAATAGTTCGCGACGCGCACAGGTTGTAAACACTCGACTACGTATGAAATGCAGCTCCTTAAACCAACATCGTTTTACTGTAACTTGACCGAAAGCCCACTCTGTTCTTGTGGGAAAATAGAATCGTCTGCTCATTATGTCTCCCCCAACGGGGAGGAGACATATTGCTTTTGCATTCGTCGTCCCTCTGTCTGCCTGTCACACATCGTGTCCGGGCTATATCTCCTGAACTGTTTGCCCGATCACTTTCATATTTTAGTATGTTGTTGCTTATGACCCGAAGGTTTCACATCACCTTGATACAAGGTCATGTGACCAAGGTCAAGGTGACTTACTGCATTTTGAATGAAATTATGCATACATTCCTGTCCGGGCTATATCTCTTGAACCGTTTGTCCGATCACTTTCTTGTTTTAGTATGTTGTTCCTTATGACAGAAAGGTTTCACACCACCTTGACCCAAGGTCATGTGACTAAGGTCAAGGTCAAGTAGTAAATTTTTAATGAAATTGCACATACATTCCTTTTTGGGCTATATCTTCTGAACTGTTGACCGGATCACTTTTATATTTTAGCATGTTGCTTCTAAGTATGACCCGAAGGTTTCACATCACCTTGACCCAAGGTCATGTGATCAAGGTCAAGGTCACTTAGTACATTTTTAATGAAATTGTACATGTATTCCTATCTGGACTATAACTCTTGAGCCATTAACCTGATCACTTTCATATTTTAGTATGTTGTTGCTTATGACCCGAAGGTTACACATCACATTGACCCAAGGTCATGTGACCAAGGTCAAGGTCACCAAGTGCATTTTAATGAAATTATGAATAGATGCCTGTCAGGGCTAATACTGTTGAACCGTTTGCCGGATCACTTTCATATTTTAGTGTATTGTTGCTTGTGACCTGAAGGTTTCACATCACCTTAAGCCAAGGTCATGTTACCAAGGTCAAGGTCACATAGTACATTTTTATTGAAATTGTACATGCATTCCTGTCCGGGCTATATCTCTTGAATCATTTGCTGGATCACTTTCATATTGTAGTATGTTGTTTCTTATGACCCATAGGTTACACATCACCTTGACCCAAGATCATGTGACCAAGGTCAAGGTGACTTACTGCATTTTGAATGAAATTATGCATACATTCCTGTCCGGGCTATATCTCTTGAACCGTTTGCCCGATCACTTTCTTGTTTTAGTATGTTGTTCCTTATGACACAAAGGTTTCACATCACCTTGACCCAAGGTCATGTGACTAAGGTCAAGGTCACGTAGTACATTTTTAATGAAATTGTACATACATTCCTTTTTGGGCTATATTTCCTGAACTGTTGACCGGATCACTTTTATATTTTAGCATGTTGCTGCTAAATATGACCCGAAGGTCTCGCATCACCTTGACCCAAGGTCATGTGACAAAGGTCAAGGTCACTTAGTACATTTTTAATGAAATTGTACATGCATTCCTGTCTGGACTATAACTCTTGAACCATTAACCTGATCACTTTCATATTTTACCTTAGCAACCATTTTACGTTTTTCTGCTAAGCACCATCAGATGGAATTTTCAAATGTAAAGTGTTTCCTTTTTGTAAAATTATGTGTACTATTGCATGTATTGTATGAAGAATGGAATTAAGAGGTATCATTGTATAGTAATAATTCACCTACCTTGATGATTAATAGGAAATGACAGTTCTGTGCCACAAGCCCCTCACATGTTAATGGGAAATATAGGCCTTTCTCACCTAAAGGTGAGGGACCGATCGGTATCTTTGATAGAAATAGTGTCAGATATAAGATGGTCCGGGGATCACTTAAGCATACCCTCCTCCTCTTCAGGATATGCTTCAGTGAACTCCATGACGAGCCTTACTGGCTCGTTACGTAAGGCTCGTCAGAAGCTCCAATCGAAATTGTGCCATCAAGGCTGTATACAAATATTTTAAACATTTCCAATCTGTGACCTTGACCTTGAAATCATTGGTAATCTTACACAAGTAATAAGCAATAAGTGTATGAAGTCTGGTGAAGACCCATTCAAAAATGTACCCTCTACGCATTATACAAAGATTTTAAACATTAGTAGTCTGTGACCTTGACCTTTGACCTTGAAAATTAATTGGGTTCTTTCTACGTCCTAAGTATGTATGAAGTTTGGTGAAGATTCAATCAAAACTGCAACCTTTGGGCTGTATACAAGGATTTTAATATGGATTCTCTGTAAAAACCTTTGTTTGGCCACATGTCTCAGATTTTGGATATTTTTTGTGTACAAGGTGTATATGATGTCCTCAGAACGAAATGACCGTCTATTTTTTTTCTGGCGTTCCGTTGCCATGTTAACCAAGGTTTTGTATAAAAAAACCTTTAAATAAGGCAATATAAGCATCCCTTTACCATGGAAACGAATGTTAAATGTATATGCAATTTTCTGAACAGATTATTTAAACCCTCTTAAGTTAATATAATTTGATTATTCAATGCTACTTCTTAATGTAGGCCATATAAACTTCAATTTCAAGAAAATTGCTTATTCAAAATGTGCCATTTTAGGCCTTCGAAATGTGCCATTTTAGGCCAAGTTAGACCTGATTTTACCTGTATTTCACTTAATTTTGACATGAATAATAATGCAGTTGCACAAGATTAGAATTACAGTTGCCTATTTCCTGAATAGAACTACCCTAGGACTTCATGGGAATCGAAGGAAATTTATGTAGAAATGAGATTTTTCTGTTTTTAGCTCACATGAGCAAAGCTTAAGTGAGCTATTGTCATAGCGCACCGTCCGGCGTCCGTCGTCAGTCGTCCGCCGTAAACTTTTCAACATTTTCGACTTCTTCTCCAGAACCACTGAACAGATTTTCATGAAACTTGGTAGGAATGAAGTACTCATGGTCCCCTACAAGCCCTACAAGAGTTGTTGTTTTTCTTCCGGATCCATCAATAGGTGGCGCCACCACAGGCAAAAGTAGGTCACAGCGGATACCCTCCTTTGACAAACTTCTTCTTCAGAACAGAAGCATGTATCGACAAACCGAAAGCATCAGGATGATCTAGAGAGATGTCTTAAGAAGTGTCGTTATTTTTGTTTTCACTTGGAAGTCAAATTATTGATGTGTTTTTGACGTCTTTTCAGACTTTCTCAGAAATGCACATTTTTGCACTATTTCTTTAAATAACTCAATATGTGTATGATTTTACACATTCATTTACTGCACATTTATCACATTTAAGTTACTAAATGCTTTGATATGTATTTTATACTAAAATTTTAATTTTTTTGATTTTTTATGAATTTTTTTTCTTATGTGAAAAGGAAAGGGGGGGGGGTGATTTTCATACATATTCAACTTCTCCAGAACTGCTGAACAGATTTTTATGAGTATTTTTTCAATCATGAATAGATATGTTTACTGGCAGGACCCACATGGACCCAAGGCTTGTGGGTTCAAGTTCTCTATATCAGGAATTTTAACCCGGGTTACTTTAGTTTCGTATAAGTTGGTACATGTTCATGTATGCAAGAGTTGTCATACTTTAATATTGATATATGTTTTTGAGGTTTAAATTCTTGGATTATCGATTCATTTGAATGTTATATATTTTAAATTATTATGCCCCCCTTCGAAGAAGAGGGGACATATAGGTTTGCCGCTGTCGGTCGGTCTGTCGGTCTGTCGGTCTGTCGGTCTGTCGGTCTGTCGGTCGGTCTGTCGGTCGGTCCGCAACATCAGTTTCCGTTCAATATCTCTGGAATGGATTCACATATTGAAATGAAATTTTGTATACAGACACATCAAACAAAAATCTAGGTCAAGTTCATATTTGGGTCCGATCAAAAAAATTTTGACAGAGTTATGCCCCTTGCATTTCGAAAAATACCAAAATTTCAGGGTTTCCGTTCAATATCTCTTGAGTGGATGCACATATTGAAATGAAATTTTGTATACAGACACATCAAACAAAAATCTAGGTCAAGTTCATATTTGGGTCCGATCAACAAAATTTTGACAGAGTTATGCCCCTTGCATTTCGAAAAATACCAAAATTTCAGGGTTTCCGTTCAATATCTCTTGAATGGAGTTACATATTGAAATGAAATTTTGTATACAGACACATCAAATGAAAATCCAGGTCAAGTTCGTATTAAGGTCCGATCGAAAAAATTTTGACAGAGTTATGCCCCTTGCACTTCGAAAAATACCAAAATTTCAGGGTTTCCGTTCAATATCTTTTGAGCGGATTCACATATTGAAATGAAATTTTGTATACAGACACATCAAACAAAAATCTAGGTCAAGTTTATATTTGGGTCCGATCAAAAAAATTTTGACAGAGTTATGCCCCTTGCATTTCGAAAAATACCAAAATTTCAGGGTTTCCGTTCAATATCTCTTGAATGGAGTTACATATTGATATGAAATTTTGTATACAGACACATCAAATGAAAATCTAGGTCAAGTTCGTATTAAGGTCCGATCGGAAAAAAATTGACAGAGTTATGCCCCTTGCACTTCGAAAAATACCAAAATTTCAGGGTTTCCGTTCAATATCTTTTGTGCGGATTCACATATTGAAATGAAATTTTGTATACAGACACATCAAATGAAAATCCAGGTCAAGTTCATATTAAGGTCCGATCGAAAAAATTTTGACAGAGTTATGCCCCTTGCACTTCGAAAAATACCAAAATTTCAGGGTTTCCGTTCAATATCTTTTGAGCGGATTCACATATTGAAATGAAATTTTGTATACAGACACATCAAACAAAAATCTAGGTCAAGTTTATATTTGGGTCCGATCAAAAAAATTTTGACAGAGTTATGCCCCTTGCATTTCGAAAAATACCAAAATTTCAGGGTTTCCGTTCAATATCTCTTGAATGGAGTTACATATTGATATGAAATTTTGTATACAGACACATCAAATGAAAATCTAGGTCAAGTTTGTATTAAGGTCCGATCGGAAAAAAATTGACAGAGTTATGCCCCTTGCACTTCGAAAAATACCAAAATTTCAGGGTTTCCGTTCAATATCTTTTGTGCGGATTCACATATTGAAATGAAATTTTGTATACAGACACATCAAACAAAAATCTAGGCCAAGTTCATATTTGGGTCCGATCAAAAAAATTTTGACAGAGTTATGCCCCTTGCATTTCGAAAAATACCAAAATTTCAGGGTTTCCGTTCAATATCTCTTGAATGGAGTTACATATTGATATGAAATTTTGTATACAGACACATCAAATGAAAATCTAGGTCAAGTTCGTATTAAGGTCCGATCGGAAAAAAATTGACAGAGTTATGCCCCTTGCACTTCGAAGAAAACCAAAATTTCAGGGTTTCCGTTCAATATCTCTTGAGTGGAGTTACATATTGAAATGAAATTTTGTATACGGATACATCAAATGGCAATCTAGGTCAAGTTCTTATTTGGGTCCAATCAACAAAATTTTGACAGAGTTATGCCCCTTGCACTTCGAAAAATACCAAAATTTCAGGGTTTCCGTTCAATATCTCTTGAGTGGAGTTACATATTGAAATGAAATTTTGTATATGGATACATCAAATGACAATCTAGGTCAAGTTCTTATTTGGGTCCAATCAACAAAATTTTGACAGAGTTATGCCCCTTGCACTCGAAAAATACCAAAATTTCAGGGTTTCCGTTCAATATCTCTTGAGTGGAGTTACATATAAAAATGAAATTTTGTATACAGACACATCAAATGAAAATCTAGGTCAAGTTCATATTTAGGTCCGATCAAAAAAATTTGGACAGAGTTATGCCCCTTTGCACTTTGAAAAATACCAAAACTTCAGGGTTTCTGTTCAATATCTCTTGAGTGGAGTTACGTATTGAAATGAAACTGTTACTTTTATACCCCCATAGGTTGTATCAATGCAAGTATAAAGTTGTGACAGACTTTAATCACAGAAGGGGTAGGGGGGCATTAATGTTTTACAAACATGACTTTTAACTTGTTAAATAAGTATGCAAAGGAAACTTAATAATTCAAAAAAGATGAAAAAGTATTTTCAAATTTATCTTGTGAAGACTTAGATATATAACTTTGAAATTAAAATATTGAGAGCAGCTCAAAATATTAATGTTAAAACAGAACTCTACATTTAAATCAATGGTAGGGAAAGGAGGGAGGAGGGGGCTGTAATTTATTAGCAGGATTTTGCTTTAGCTTCTGTATAACTGTCTCTCTCGGGTTACTTAGATTACTCAAGAAGAAGGGGGGGTCTTCTCCAGAACCGCTGAACAGATTTTCATGAAACTTGGTAGGAATGAGGTAATCATGGTCCCCTACAAGTGAAGTATTGTTGTTTTTTGTCCGGATCTGTCAACAGGTGGCACCACCACAGGCAAAAATAGGTCATGGGAGGTACCCTCATTTGACAAACTTCTTCTTCAGAACGGAAGCACGTATCGACATACCGAAAGCATAAGGATTATCTAGAGAGATGTCTTAAGAAGTGTTGTTAATTTTTGTTCCACTCTGAAGTCAGGTTATTTTCCTCTTGCAAACTTCTTTTTGTTTGATATGATTAGTTTACGCAGTTTTCAGGTGAGCGATTGTGGTCCTCTTTGGGACCTAAGGGTGTGTCATGACCTTGAGGTCATAGGTCAAAGGTCAAGGTCACAATAGACACCATGGTCAAAACCTTGTCCGGGGCATAACTCCTCCCCCTGTTGATGGATTTCAATAAAATTTCATAGAAATGTTCTTTAGGACCTAAGGGTGTGTCATGACCTTGAATCAAGGTCTTAAGTCAAAGGTCAAGGTCACAATAGACACCATGGTCAAAACCGTAGGTCAAGGTCACAATAGACACCATGGTCAAAACCTTGTCCGGGGCATATCTCCTCCCCCTGTGGATTGATTTCAATAATATTTCACAGAAATGTTCTTTGGGACCTAAGGGTGTGTCATGACCTTGAATCAAGGTCGTTGGTCAAAGGTCAAGGTCACATTAGACACTATTGTCAAAACCTTGTCGGGGGCATAACTCTTCCCTGTTGATGAATTTCAATAATATTTCAGAGAAATGTTCTTTGAGACCTAAGGGTGTGTCATGACCTTGAACCAAGGTCATAGATCAAATGTCAAGGTTGGTATTATGACCTTGAATCAATTTAGTTTCCTGAATTAAAAGTTATGCCGGTAGGGGACATATATAGCTCGGCGATCGAAAGCTTGTTGAAATTATGATTTTGCCAATGGTCAAGTTAAAATATGGTTCTAATCAGATAATTTTTGGCAGAGTTGTGCCCCTTGGACTTGATAAATTTCAAACAATTCAAGGTTCTCAGATGGTATAATTGATTAAGAGTTCATTCGTTTTCATTATAATTGTTCTGTGGTTTAGTTATGCACGTGGTATTTATTTTATTTTTACCTCCTATAATTCAGTTTTATACAGTATTGACAGTTCTATGTATTCTGTAAACACCAGTCCTTTTTAGCTCAACTGAGCAAAGCTCATGTCAGCTATTGTCATAGCGTGCCATCCGTCGTAAACTATTCACATTTTCGACTTCTTCTCAACAACGGCTGAAAGGATTTTAATGAAACTTGGTGGGTATGAAGTACTAGTGTCAAAATTTCTAAAACAGCATCTGTTGATAGATTTTTTTTCCCAATTAGAAAACAGGAACCTGATCAAATATTCTTTTCTTTTCTTATTGGCTTCATGTATGTAAATGAACTAATAAGAGTAAAAATTAATATTACTTCATTTACTCCATACGTTTTCTGCACAAAATATTTCTTAAGGCTTTTGAATTAATGACAACCTATCTGATGCATCTTTAGGTTGTCCATCCTTTCCCCGAAGAAGTCAAATGGTAGGATGCTTTCATTATTTCTAGTAGTCTGCATAAATTAGTACATGTAGTTTCCTCTGCTAATCTTTCTCCTCCTTTATTTCATATCTTATTTTGTGCATGCATTTCATATGTCATATTCCTAATTGTTGTTTTGTTCAGTTTTGTGTGCTTTGTTTAATTTTGCATGTATACATATTTGTCGGTCAAAACCTCTTAGGAGCTTGTGTTAACCTGTTTTCATACATGCCAATTTTAAATAAACATTGTCTTGTCTTAACATGCTAAGTGTTCTCAGGTGAGCGTTGTGGCCCCTGGGCCTCTTGTTTTGTTTTTGCCTTTGAAATAGGTTACTATGGTAACATTTGGTACGAATTCATAAGTAAAAAGCTAATTTCTAAAGATATATCCCTGCTACTGTTACAAAACTTGGTATGTAGATGTATTAAAGATAATTGATGCTAACACGACCTTGAGGAAATGTCAAGGTCATTTGATCAGTTTTCTATGTCATTGAAATATATTTGCTACTTTCAGACCAAATGTTGTGATTTATCACTAAAAAAGACATGATTAACAGTAAACGGTATGGAACAATCAATAAGGGGTTAAAGTATGATAACTGCATTATTTGTTGGGATGAGTATCAAAATTATCGAATACCATTGAAGACCCAAATAAATGCCATATATTTCATGAGAAAAATCTAGAAAATCTCAATTTTAAGCTCTTATTGAAAGTATGTCATACATAGAAGTGTGATGAATTTTACTTCCTTTGATAGATTGTTCAACTGTCAATATTCAAAATCAAAATATCTAATGAAACAAGCTAGAGAAATCAATTCAACATAATTGGAAATCCTGTTTTTGCGTAAATTTGAGCCCAAAGTTAGAAATGACCTTGGGCTTTGGACAGATGACCTTGAAGTAATTAGAATGTCAAGTGATAATGATAAACGCAATTTGTATATAGGTATCCTATTTCATAATCATAGGACTTAAAAAAGGGGGAAAACAATGTTTTTAAATGTGTTTAAATTTGCGGTACACCGAAATATTGATTCCAAGTTGCTATAGCAGCGGTTTTTGATTAGTATTCATGACAAAATGGTGAGTTTCACCCTAAATTTTATTTCTTGAATTTTTCAGCAATGGACATTAATTTTGTCAAGGTGACATCGAATACCCATATCATGTGCCAGATTATGGTTTTCAACATTCAAAATAGTCAAAAACAGGCATAAAATGACCCAAAAAATAGACCTTATTTTTGACATGGTTTCCATGACAATAGAATGCCACAATTTGTCTTATTTCTCATATATCTGATGGTGTCAAATAGATAGACCCCATTGCCATGGTAACCATGGTTCAAATACAATAATATAGTTTGTTTTCATTGTTTTTAGATTAAGTTTTATAATTACAGAAATTTTTATCAAAATCCATGACATGCTGTAGCCAGCTGTTTTAGGTTTTTACAGGGAATCCCTACTTAATATTTACAACCTGTGACCTTGACCTTTGACCTAAAACCTTGAAAATAAATAGGGTATTTTCCTCTTGCCATAAGTAATAATTGTATGAAGTTGAATACAGATCCAACGAAAAGTGCAGTCTTTAGGCTGTATACAAAGATTTTGAACATTTCCAATCTGTGACCTTGACCTTATACCTTGAAAATCTTAAACTTCAACAGTGTTTTCAATGTTTATTTTCTGCAGCAATTTAATTATCTTAAAAAGGTTATCGATTTTCATACTTAATATCAGTTATTCTTGATCTTTATTCCCAGACATATAAGCTTTTGGTTTATAAATAGAGTCATTATAGCCTTTTGTTTTACACTCTAATCCGTTGCTAGGGACATATAAAATACTGATCAGGAGGGCAGGGGGGTTAATTTGCATCTTTCTTGAAGTCTTTTAAAACGTTTATGGCACAATTTGGCTAAAAGAGATTTAAGATTGTTAGGAATATGGTTACATCGCATTTAATTCAAGAAACAACAACAGTTGCTATGGGATATTCATGGTTGCTATGGATGCCATGAATGGTTGCTATGCAGTGCGTAGGTTGTGTGTCACTGTTTCACTCTAAAAGGCATAAAACTAAAACACAATCTAAATTTTTGGTCCCGAAATCTCTGTTAATCTCTTATTTTATGGAGTTGCTAAGGAATAAATGGTTGCTATGGAAACAAAAAAATATGTAAAAGGATTCAATTATTTCATTCAACGCCAAAGCAACATTTATAAATTAATTTTACGGTAAAATGACGAATGATTCCAGTCAATACAGATGAAAAAGAGTAAGAAATCATTTTTGGTCGTTTTGTTTTTACGCAAAATTAAGAAAGTTTAAGCTTCGTTTCCATAGCAACGGTAAGGAGGCTTCCCAATTTTATTATTCATAAAACTCAATAAACTTTAGTACTATATTGAATCAGTTTATTTTTGTTTGTACCTGGTTGCAGATTTGAACTAGCTGACCCTAAAAAATGATGAAATTTAGTTGAGGCCTTTTATGAAAACTAGGTCAACTTCCGGTAACCATAGCAACATATTCAATATATGCAGAGGATTTTTTTATAATCATTCTTAAAGACCAAACCTCAAACTATGATATCACATTTCAGAAATAATGACATCTTTCATTTAAACTAAAGAAAACAGTGTATATTTTGCTGTTTTAGACATTTTGATATATACAAAATAGCTGTATCCATGGTAACAACTTTAAATGCCATAAAACTATGAAAAATTGACTAAATATCAATATCATGCACCGTTTTGTTTAAGAATCCTACATTTTCTTTCGATGAAATAAGAAAATTTGAAATGTAAATTTTTGCACTTTCCATGATTTTCATAGGGAATGCTCGATGGTATGTGATTTTCTCTCTTAAATACCTAAACAAAAAAGATGATTCAACATTCATCAGCTGACTATAAATTTTGAAAAGAAGTATTTCTCAGGACCTTCAGTCCTTCAGATTTAATTTCAGTTTTACTTTGATTTTTAAGTTTTGGAAATGACTGAACTGGAGTAATTGTTATATCCGAAATAGTCCAGTCATATAATGCAAAAAAATGGGCTGAAATTTAAGTAATTGCAAAAGAATTTTTAAGACTTGATTTAATGTCTAAACACATGTACAGAACACATATTAAAAGTCCTCACTCGATACTTCACGGCAAGTGCAGTATTTAGACCCCCCCCCCCCTTCATTTTTAGTCAAAATGCAAAAAGACCAAATGCGGCATATTAGGTTGATCAGAACAACAAGAGAAAGATTCAGTTTTAGCATAAAATTGTTTTTATGACATCTTTAGTAACTATATAAGACATTTAATAAAATTCAAGATTCATAGTTGTAAGCAAAACGGAGAACGGACCAATCAAAACCGGAAAGAATGGCAATTTTCTGTTAGCAAAAGCGCCTTGAGCACGTGTTTGTGGCCTTTGTTAGGAATCAAGATAAACAACAAAAAGCTTTATTTTATCTTAATTGAACGTTTGTAATACACATTTTTATAATTCATCAAAATAAGTGAAATAATATTTATGATGTTGGGGTTATTCATCTCAGAATTCGGTCGAGACCATACTTTTTAAGACATTATTTAATGAGAATGAATATTTTGTCAATTTGATTCAGAAAATTCTCTAAAATGAAATAGGTAAGCTTAGATCTTTTATTTGATTTCATAATTATGCTCAATATACTTTATGAATATTATAAAAGAAAAAGTAAATTTTAAGTCATGTAGGAAAAAATAAGTATGAAATTGAATCAGAATGATATTTTGACTTAAAGTGAGAAAATTGACTAAGTCCTGGCTTTTTATACACATTTTTGAGGAGGACTTTTTTATTTCAAGACTATGCATGGTCATTTTAGTTTTTATATGTTCTTTATACCAACTGAAAGATCTTCAAAAAAAGTCCTCTTGCATTTTCTAATCAAGAAAGAAAATATGGGGAAATTTAAGTCAGTTCCCTATGCTCCAATTAAAGAATTAAACAATGTTCGATTTTTAAATATAATACTTTGGCAGATATATGAAATTCTAGCTTCAGATAGCTTTTTTCACCAATGACTGTCATGCAAAATTTAAAGCGAATCGGTCAACATATTTTTGAAATATTAGGAATTTTAACATAAAAAACCTTGGACTTCAGCCATTTTTTCAACAATTCTCCAAAAGATCAAAATTGTCTACTTTGATGCTTGATTTTGACAAACTCAGCAGTCAAAACAGTATAAAATCACATTCATTTAGTTCATTTGACTCCAAATAATTAACAAAATAATTTAAATTCAATTAAGCTTCAACAATCAGGGTGAAATTAAGCTTTTCTGTCTCTCTTTTTGCTATAATTTGATGAATACCTGAACAAATGATGCAACCAGCTGGTTGTGACACAAAAGTTTATGCATCATCATTTATTATGCTAAAAATGTTTTTACACTTTTATGATAACAAGATGGTGTTTCAATTCGTTTCCATGTAATCATATCCTGAAAATGGGGGATACGCTCATTTTATCAAATTTTGACACCACTTTTGGCAATTTCAAACCAATAAAAATGTTCAATTATATTCATAACCATCCTAAATTTGGCTTCAGCAGATAATATTATAGCCAGTCTTTCCAAGGATGAAAAATGGTATGCTATGAGTCATTATTTATGGAGAAATTAACCACCATTAATGACAATTTCTCTAATTTGCGCAAAAAAAAAAAAATGTGTTTTTGTGAGGCCAAAAAATCATTTTTCCACCAAGAGGATTTTAGAGGACTTTTGATATGTTGTTACAATTATGTCAACGTACAACACAACACTAAAAACATTTCTTTTGCAATTAGTTCGATTTCAAATCAAAATATGACTAAAATTGAATGGTTATATTTAACGAAGTGATTATATAGGAAATGTCTTTGTTTTTTCTGACGCGAGTTTCTTATCTGATACAAATGACTTCGAAAATCCTTATATCTGCCCGATCGAACCATGCTTTAACGTAGCTCGCGGGAAGCTTTCATCACAATCAAATGTGTACGCAGGTTTGACCCTCGATTTTTTTATGTGCACATCTACGCTATGACGTCATAAACCTTACTTGATCGTAACGTCACGTTACGTTGCGCGACATTTATCAATAGGGCGCAAATAATGGATTATTTTTTTTTAATACTTATATAATATTTTACAATTTTCTAGTGAGCGTAGCGAGCCGAAATTTTTTAACATAATGTTTCTATAGTGTCTAAATTGAGTCAACGTATTTAGACACGCTTGCATTGCAATGAGAACCGGGAACTTTTAGGGATGTATGGTTATATTTTGACTTTTTCTAGGGAATGATATATGGATGCAATTTTTTCTTCAAGTATTACGTTGGAAATTAATGTTCTTTCATCCATATCTACTTTCTTAATTGTATCATAGACGGACGGAGGAGGCTTGACTTTTTTATCGTTTTTATTCATGCACCACAGCTTGTATGCTGACATAAAAAATGCACATTACTTCTATAGACTATGATAACATAATATTGCATAAACATGTAAGACAGTGCATGGAATATACAAGGTTATACTTAAAGTATTGTATATAATTTGGTTTCATCTCAGGATAATACAAGAGTATATCAGAGTATATGCCTGTACGACACATATCCTAAATATTTCTATCGTGATAAAAAAATTAATGAAAGTCAAAAGCTGTCGTGATTAGTTTTCAAAGATCAAATTTAAAGTTTCCCATCTGCTTTTTATTCGTTTACTCTTCCCCCTCCCTTTCTCGCCTTCCCTCCCCCTCCCCCTCCCCTGCCCCTACCCTTTCACCCTGTCCACCCCCTGATATAATGTAACAGCTTCCCTAAAAATGTTGAAGCACAAAAGTCGGACGGAGGGCTGACGGACGGACAGAAAGACGCGGACTTCACCATTTCATAGACCGGATTTTGCTTCACAACCTGATAAGAATATATATAGAAAACCAAAGATTTACACAAGTAGGTCAAAGTGTAAAAAATTTGGGATCCACGCAAGGTCTTGCAAAAGAGATTACATATGTGCAAGTTGTTTGTTTGTTTGATTTTTTTTTTTTTTTTTTTTGGTTATCGGAAAAAAGATACCGTACTGCCTTCTTGAGGAATTCCTGAACTCGGAGATTGAAATGGAAATTTCATTTTGATAATATATTTAACGACAATCGAGGCGGCTGAATGTAAGGTCAGAAAACGAGCATGAAATGAAAATCACAATGTATATTTTACATGACCCGCCCCTCCCCAACCCTTTCCCGGTATTATAAAGTATATGTACATATAAACAAGAGGGATTTTTTTGTATATCCCGCAAAAATATATCGGATTAAATAGTTATGAGCATGTCCGTCCGTCTGTTCCGTATGATGTTTTCAAATATTTGAAGAAAAAATGTTATGTACGGAGAATAAATTTATTTTTACATTAAGATATAAGGTCTAGTTCGAATACGGCCTATGTAATTGTTGCTTAATTATCTAAAAAAAATAAAATTGGGCCTCTGGATATTATAAAGAAGACCGTTACAGAGAATCAAATATTCCGCATACTCCTTGACGTCATGTTGACACATGCGATCTGAACACGCTGTGACTTTGATGTTGCGAGTAAAATTTGACGCCGAAGACACGCAAAACAAATTTTCAATCTTAAATTGCAAAAAATCTACCGAGAAGACCTATCGATGTTTTTATATATTCGAATCCAGCTCATTCTCTACTTTTACGTGGAGGAAGGGCTTTAAGGATCTCCACAACTTAATGGAGAAAATGGAAATGAAGCAAGCCGTGTTTTGCCTTTTGAATGAGTGCACCTTTTTGAATAATAAGTTGCAAAATGGCGATAAAAATTGCAAATTTCCCCCAAGATACATAATAATCAGTAGAAATACGATACTCAACATGGCAACAATATTTTCGATCTCCCTTTTCACCCTCCTTGGTCAATTTTCTAGATTAAAATTATTATAGTTCAGAAAATGCATATTTTCGAATTAGAACGTCAGTGCCGTCTTTGAGGCTTAAAATCTCTCAAACTTCGTGGAATAATTACATGAAAACTAGATGGCTACTGTTGCAAGCAACAGACGGATTCCTCCTTCATTAGACCTTCCTCGGAACTGAAGTGTTAAAATCCGAAAAAAGAAGATGGAAAAAAGAATGGTTACTTTAGTACCTTATTCACTTCAGCAAATGAGTCAAAGAGCTTATGTCTTATTTGGGACTCTTATTTATTTATCAACAAAATAGAAGAAAAAAAATTAAGTACCTTTCATCTTTACGAAAGCTTTAAACTCCATGCTCTATGGAAAGTAATCCTTTACAATTACTTTCTCTAAACAGAATTGCACAATGATTTTGCAATGAGATAATTTCTATTAATAGAAAATGACAACAACATGAAAGTACAGATATGTAATGTTACAAAGAAAAAAAAAAGAAACAGAGAACAAGAATAAAAGAGTTATCTTTCTTATACTATGTTAAGTTCAAATAAGAAGGACTACTTGTGTGATGAATAAATAGTATAGGACAAAAAGTGTAAATTCTACAAGAGTAAATGATTGTTAAGACCTTGAGAATGATTATTTGGCCTTTAACCAATGTCATGGATGAAATCTAAGTATTGTGATTATTCTCATCACGATTGATTTTAAACTGAGCAAAGCTCAATATCTTATTAGCCAAAGTCAGTTGTGACCTTGAAATCAAACAAATGACCTTGGGTCAAGGTCATGATGAAAGATGTTTGATGCAGAGAATCTTTGTGTAAAGTTTGAACTCTCAAGGTCAAACAGTCTTTGTTTTATAGACTAAAGTTTGTTGTGACCTTGAAAATCAAAATTTGACCTTGGGTCAAGGCCAAGGTGAAAGAGCTGGACCCAAGCATGATATGTATATAGTATGAACTCTGAAGGTCAAATAGTCTTTGTTTTGTAGGGAAAAGTTACTGTGACCTTTAGAATGAGAATTTGACCTTGGGTCAAGGTCAAAGTGAAAGAGCATGACTGAACAATTATTTGTCTGAAGTTTAAACTCTGAAGGTCAAATTGTCTTTGTTCTATAGGCGAAAATTTGTTGTGACCTTGAGAATCAGAATTAGGGTCAAGGTCAAGGTGAAAGAGCTTGGTTTAATGATATTATGTATAAAGATTAAACTCTGCAGGTCTAATAGTCTTTATTCTATAGGCAAAAGTTTGTTGTGACCTTGAGAATCAAAATTTGACCTTGAGTCAAGGTCATTGTGAAAGAGCTTGGTTTAACGATATTATGTATGAAGTTTGAACTTTGAATGTCTAATAGTCTTTATTCTATAGGCAAAAGTTTGTTGTGACCTTGAAAATCAGAATTTGACCTTGGGTCGAGGTCAAGGTGAAAGAGCTTGGTTTAATGATATTATGTATGAAGTTTGAACTCTGCAGGTCTAATAGTCTTTATTCTATAGGCAAAAGTTTGTTGTGACCTTGAGAATCAAAATTTGACCTTGGGTCAAGGTCAATGTGAAAGAGCTTGGTTTAACGATATTATGTTTGAAGTTTGAACTCTGAAGGTCAAATAGTCTTTGTTCTACAGGCAAAAGTTTGTTGTGACCTTGAGAATGAAAATTTGACCTTGAAAGTAGGTCAACATTAAATTACTAGCTATAAGTAACCTAGTATCCAAGTTTCAACTCAAAATCTCAAAAACTGTAGAAATTGGCACTGTGCCAATTTAAAGTTCCATTTTCAACCTGGAATAGCACGAAAACCGTAAATATTTTATCGAGCATGTAAGCGTATAAAAGTTTACAAATTTCCCAAAGAACATTTTAAAACAAATTTCGTTCAAATCGTACGGTTAGTTTAGGAGTTATAAGAGTTTAAAGATTTGAACTTTGATGACCTCTAGCGGGGGCATATGTGAACTTTTCGACGACAAAATTTTTTTACCTCAAGATCTTTATATGCTCTTTCACATGATCCTTTTTGTTTTATCATAAGAAGTGGTACTTTTTTGTACAGTGACTGGAACGATCTGGGGGTAAGAATAATAATAATAATAATAATAAGAACTAGATGGCTACTGTTGCAAGCAACAGACGGATTCCTCCTTTATTAGACCTTCCTCGGAACTGAAGTGCTAAAATCCGAATAAAGAAGATGGAAAAAAGAATAGTTGCTTTAGTACCATATTAACTTCAGCAAATGAGTCAAAAGAGCTTATGTCTAATTTGGGACTCTTGTTTATTTATCAACAAAATAGAAGAAAAAATAATAAATACCTTTCATGTTTACGAAAGCTTTAAACTCCATGCACAATCAATATCTAATCCTTTACAATGACTTTCTCAAAAAAGAATTGCACAATGAATTTGCAATGAGATAATTTCTATTAATAGAAAATGACAACAACATGAAACTACTAATATGTAATGCTACTAAGAATAAAAAAGAAAGAAACAGAAAACAAGAATAAAAGAGTTATCCATCTTACTATGTAAAGTTCAAATAAGAAGTACTACTTGTGTGAAGAATAAATAGTTAAGGACAAAATTCTGTGTATTCTACAAGAGTAAATGTTTGTTATGACATTGAAAAAGTTAATTTGACCTTTAACAAAGGTCATGGATGAAAGATAAGCATTTGAATTTATTCTCATCATGAGTCCTCTTAATCTAATCAAAGCTCAATATTTTATCGACAAAAGTATCTTGTGACCTTGAAATCGAACAAATGACCTTGGGTCAAGGTCAAGGTGAAAGGACTTGATGCAAGGAATATTTGCGCCAAGTTTGAACTCTCAAGGTCAAATGGTCTTTGTTCTATAGGCAAAAGTTTGTTGTGACCTTGAGAATCAAAATTTGACCTTGGGCCAAGGTCAAGGTGAAAGGGCTTGGATCAATGATTGTATTTATGAAGTTTGAACTGTCAAGGTCAAATAGTCTTTGTTCTATAGGCAAAAGTTTGTTGTGACCTTGAGAATCATAATGTGACCTTGAAACTAGGTCATCATCAATGACTACCTATAAGTAGCCTACCATCCAAGTTTCAACTCAAAATCTCAAAAACTGTAGAAATTGGCACTGTGCCAATTTAAAGTTCCATTTTCAACTCGGAATAGCGCGAAAACCGTAAATATTTTATCGAGCATGTAAGCGTATAAAAGTTTGCAAATTTCCCAAAGAACATTTTAAAACATATTTCGTTCAAATCGCACGGTTAGTTTAGGAGTTATAAGTGTTTAAAGATTTGACCTTTGATGACCTCTAGCGGGGGCATACGTGAACTTTTCGACGACAAAATTTTTTTACCTCTAGATCTTTATATGCTCTTTCACATGATACTTCTTGTTTTATCATAAGAAGTGGCACTTTTTTGTACAGTCACTGGAACGATCTGGGGGTAAGAATAATAATAATAAGAATAATAACTAGATGGCTACTGTTGCAAGCAACAGACGGATTCCTCCTTTATTAGACCTTCCTTGGAACTGAAGTGTTAAAATCCGAATAAAGAAGATGGAAAAATGAATAGTTGCTTTTGCACCTTATTCACTTCAGCAAATGAGTGTTAAGAGCTTTAGTCTAATTTGGGACTCTCATTTATTTATCAACAAAAACGAACAAAAAGATAATAAATACCTTTCATGTTTACGAAAGCTTTATACTCCATGATCTATCAATTCTAAAGTCTTTAAAATTACTATCTCAAAACAGAATTGCACAATGATTTTGCAATGAGAGCATTTCTATAAATAGAAAATGACAATAGATTCAAAATACAGCCTAGTAATGCTACTAAGAAAAAAAAACAGAGACCAAGAGTAAAAGAGTTATGTTTCTTATACTATGTTATTTTCAAATAAGAAAGACTACTTGAGTGAAGGATAAATAGCGTAGGACAAAAACTGCTTATTCTACAAGAGTGAGTTTGTTATGACCCTGAGAATGATCATTTGACCGTGAATAAAGGTCACGGAAAAAAGATAAGTATTTGAAGTAATTCTTTTCAAGATTGATCTTAATCTGATCAAAGCTCAAAATTTAATCAACCAAAGTATGTTGTGACCTTGAAATCGAACAAATGTCCTTGGGTCAAGGAAAAGGTAAAAGGGCTTGATGCAAGGAATATCTGTGTTAAGTTTGAACTCTGAAGGTCAAATAGTCTTTGTTCTATAGGCAAAAGTTTGCTGTGACCTTGATAATCAAAATTTGACCTTGGGTCAAGGTCAAGGTGAAAGAGCGTGGCTTAACGATAATATGTATGAAGTTTAAACTCTGAAGGTCAAATAGTCTTTATTCTATGGGCAAAACTTTGTTGTGACCTTGCAAATCAAAATTTGACCTTGGGTCAAGGTCAAGGTGAAAGAGCTTGGCTTAACGATAGTATGTATGAAGTTTGAACTCTGAAGGTCAAGTAGTCTTTGTTCTATAGGCCAAAATTTCTTGTGACCTTGAGAATCAAAATTTGACCTTGAAAGTAGGTCAACATTAAATGTCTACCTATAAGTAACCTACCATCCAAGTTTCAACTCAAAATCTCAAAAAATGTAGAAATTGGCACTGTGCCAATTTAAAGTTCCATTTTCAACTCTGAATAGCGCGAAAACCGTAAATATTTTATCGAGCATGTCAGCGTATAAAAGTTTGCAAATTTCCCAAAGAACAATATAAAACAAATTTTGTTCAATTCCGACGGTTAGTTAAGGAGTTATAAGAGTTTAAAGATTTGACCTTTGATGACCTTCAGCGGGGGCATATGTGAACTATTTGACAAGAAAAAAATTTTCATTCAAGATCTTCATATGCTTCTTTCACATTGTACTTTCCCGTTTATCATATATGCGCTGTACTCTTTTGTAAAGTGACCTGGAACGGTTTGGGGGTAAGAATAATAATAAGAATAATAAGAATAAGAAAGACAATACAATAACAGAAAGGATTCCGACGGAATAGTCGGAATCCTTAATAAGAATAAAGAAAAGACAATACAATAACAGAAAGGATTCCGACGGAAAAGTCGGAATCCTTAATAATAATAAGAATAAAGAAAAGACAATACAATAACAGAAAGGATTCCGACGGAATAGTCGGAATCCTTAATTATATCAAAGATCGATCAAATCTTAAATTTCATGTAGACAAATTTTCAGGCTATGTCTTCTCGCAAAGTTTTGTGTGCCGCAACGCCGCGATGTTATGCTATACCCCCGCGCGTCCGCATCCGCGTCCGGTTAAGAAGTTTGGGGTAGCTCAGTATTTGGCAAAGTACTGATGCTACAGTAACTAAACTTGCACAAGTGATTCATATTTGGGTGCCGAGGTGAACCCATGCATCGGATGCTGCATCTGACCTACATTTTTCGCTTGATTGACTTGGTTAAGAAGTTTGTGGTAGCTCAGAGTGCCTTGGTTAAGAAGTTTGGGGTAGCTCAGTATTTGGCAAAGTACTGATGCTACAGTAACCAAACTTGCACAAGTAATTCATCTTTGGATGCTGATGTGAACCCATGCATCAGATGCTGCATTTGACCTACATTTTCCGCTTGAGTGACTTGGTTAAGAAGTTTTGGGTAGCTCAGAGTGGCTTGGTTAAGAAGTTTGGGGTAGCTCAGTATATGACAAAGTACTGATGCTACAGTAATCAAACTTGCACAAGTGATTCATCATGGGATGCCGAGATGGACCCATGCATTGGATGCAGCATCTGACCTACTTTTTGCACTTAAGTGATTTTGCTTTTAAAAGCCAATATTGAGCAAAGTATAAGTGCTACATGTACCAAACTTGTTTATTGGATGTATCTTTGATCAAACTTTCAAAAAATGACCTTGACCTACTTTTTCCGCTTGAGTGATTTTGCCTTTAAAAGCCATTATTGAGCAAAGTATAAGTGCTACATGTACCAAACTTGTTTATTGGATGTATCTTTGATCAAACTTTCAAAAAATGACCTTGACCTACTTTTTCCGCTTGAGTGATTTTGCCTTAAAAAGCCAATATTGAGCATATTATAAGTGCTACATGTACCAAACTTGTATATTGGATGTATCATTGATCAAACTTTCATAAAATGACCTTGACCTACTTTTTCCGCTTGAGTGATTTTGCCTTAAATAGCCAATATTGAGCATATTATAAGTGCTACATGTACCAAACTTGTATATTGGATGTATCTTTGATCAAACTTTCGTAAAATGACCTTGACCTATTTTTTCCGCTTGAATGATTTTGCCTTTAAAAGCCAATATCCATTTACTTAGAAATATGTTTGAATTGAATTTTGCTGCCACGAGGTGAGCTTCGTAATCTGTGATTACCTATGATTTTATATCAAGTGATTTTTGTCACTGAATGAGACATATGCAACGCCAACCCACTCTAAAGACCGAATGTCAAAACGGTTATTAATAAAAGCCACGTATGCAGGTGCGCGTACGTATCTGTTGAATTGATGTATCGGAATTTTATTCAGTGGATTTATTTTTAAGAAAAATATTTTTGCGAATCCATCATACCCGCAAAATTGCTAAAAATTAATCGACAGCAATAATAACCAGATTTCAGTAGGTCAAAGGTCAAGGTCACAATAGACATCATTAATAAAACGTCCAGAGCATAACTCCTTCCATTGTGGATGAATTTCAATAATATTTCACAGGATTGTCTCTAAGGACATAATGGTGTGTCATGACCTTGAACCAAGGTCAAAGGTCAAGGTCACAATAGACATCATTAGTAAAACCTTGTCCAGAGCAAATCCCCCCTCTGTGGATGGATTTTAATAATATTTCACGATGCTCCTTAGGACATAAGGGTATTTCATGACCTTGAACGAAAGTCTCAGGTCAAGATCACAAAATATTAAATTAGTAAAACCTTGTCCAGAGCATAACCTCACCCATGTTAAATTTAATGTATTTCAATTTTATTTCACAGAAATGTTCCTTAAGACCTTAAAGTATGTCAAGACCTTAAACCAAGGTCATAGGTCAAAAGGTCAAGGTCACAATAGACATCATAAGTAAAACCTTGTCCAGAGCATAACTTCTTCCATTGTGGATGAATTTCAATATTTCACAGGATTGTGTCATAGGACCTATAGGGTGTGTCATGACCTTGGACCAAGGTCATATGTCAAAGGTCATGATCTCAATAGACATTATTAGTAAAACCTTAACCAGAGCTTAACTCTTTCCCCTGTGGATGGATTTCAATAATATTTCCCTACCTTAAACCAAGGTTATAGATCAAAGGTCAAGGTCACAATAGACATCATTAGTAAAATCTTGTCCAGAGCATAATTCCTCCCCTGTGGATGGATTTCAATGATATTTCAAAGTAAAGTTCCTAAGGTCATCAGGGTATGTCATGACCTTGAACCATAGTCATTGGTCAAGGTCGCAATGTACTTAATTAATTAAATCTTGTCCAGAGCGTAAGTCCTACCCATGTAGATGTATTTCAATTTCATTTCACAGAAATGATTCTTAAGACCTAAGGGTATATCATGACCTTAAACCAAGGTCAAAGGTCAAGGTCACAATAGATATAATTAGTAAAACCTTGTCCAGAGCATAATTCCTCCCCCTGTGTAGAGGGATTTAAATAATATTTCACAGTAATGAGGGTATTGAGGGTATTTCATGACCTTGACCAGTCATAAGTCAAGGGTCAAGGTCACAATATACTTCAGTAGTACTTCTTGTCCAGAGCGTAACTCCTACCCATGTAGATGGATTTCAATAATATTTCACTGAAATGTTCCTTAAGACCTAAGGGTATGTCATGACCTTGATTTAAGGTCATAGGTCAAAGTTCAAGGTCACAATTGACGCTTGACTCTGATCCCAAGATAACTTCTCAAAGAATATTGCTGTGAGGGTATTTTTTCCCGTTTTGGACAAATTCTCATTTCTTGATGGCAATGTATGGTAATGCTATTGAGCAAAGAATAAGTGCTATATGTTCCACGTGTTCCTTTAATATTCGTATTCGGTGGTTTTATTTTGTGATGAAGCCAAAGCTCTCTTACGTCATTAACGGTATCGCCAAACAGATGAAGAAAAGGTTTAGATAAGAAACTCATTTATATAAACAATCTGATATCAGTACTATATCAGCGTCTTTTAAACTTACAACTCTTTCGATAAAATATGCTAATTTCAACCATGATAACAGTCGCACTGTATTGAAATAAGCAGATTCAATTTTGAAATATGAAACTCTTATCTGATTGCTTGATTTAATACCATCGAAATAATAATTTTTTAAAGGTTAAGTAGAAATTGATTTTACTCAGGTATAATCCAGAATTACTTTACTCAAATAGTATCGACCTCAGTGCGTTACTGTGTAAGGAATGTACTGTTTAGATTTTTGAAAATTGAAAGAGCAAAATCAATGGAAGTTGCCTTCTTCTGTTGTGGAAATAGATATTCATACAATACGGAGAAAAGAACATGAAAAGTGATTCAAGAGGGACATATATTATTTGTTCATTACGAAGTATTTTATGTGCCAGAACAAGCATAACATATGTTTTCTATTGTCGATTTTATGAGTTGTGAGAAATGAAAAATAGAAATGTGGATCCCAAAATATGTACCAGCGTCAGTGTACAATGGACTGTTGCCAATTTTATCGGCCAGGGGTTTCCAATAGCCCAGATTCGTCAAGGTACCGTGATGTTGCCTTACGACAGCCTTAAGCTGCGCTTCCGACAAACGCCAATTAAAGACCTCGTGTCCACAGCTTTAGAATATAATTTAAGGCGTAGGAAAAAGTAAGTGATTAAAGTACAACGCTAGTAGAGGTAGCTGATCTTTCATTAATAGTCCTCTACCGGCTCTCCGGAGAGGACATATAGTTTCCATCCCGTTTGTCTGTCACGCTTTCGATGTTGTTGCATATAATGAACTGAGTTGTGGTATGTAAGTGTGATGCGGTTCATGTTAGTCGAGTATTGTTTCAATTGACCTATATAACAAGTTGATAATCAATTCATTTCTTGGAAATACTTAGCTTTTACACCAAGAAATACAGGTCAAGTTCGAATATGGGTCATGTCTCTCAATTTTGTGCAGAGTTATGCCCCTTCAAACTTTGGAACACAATCATTATTTTGTAGTTTCCTGACAATTAAATAAAAACTGTCACAGGAAATATATTCATTTCTTAGATATAGCTCGAATATGAAGAAATACAGCTCAAGTTCAAATATGGGTCATGTTGCAGCATTTGCTCAGTTTTGTGTGGACCCCTTCAAACTTTTCATACTAGTACATTACTTAGATGTGAAATATACCGGGCGGGGCATCAAAGAAAAAAGACTATTTGACATTCAGAGTTCAAACATCATACATATAATCACCTTGACCTTGACCCAAGGTCAAATTCTCATTCTCAAGGTCACAACAAACTTTTGCCTATAAAACAAGAACTGAATGACCTTGAGAGTTCAAACTTTACACATATATTTCTAGCATCAATTTCTTTCACCCAGACCTTGACCCAAGGTTATTTGTTAGATTTCAAGGTCACAACAGACTTTTGTTGATGAAATATTGAGTTCTGATCAGATTAAGATGAATTGTGATGAAAATAACCTCTAGTACTTAACTTTTATCTGTGACCTTGGTTCAAGGTCAAATAATCATTTTAAATGTCATAACAAACATTTACTCTTTTAGTTTTGTCCTACACTATTTATTCTTCACACAGGTAGTCCTCATCTGAACATAACATGGTATACGAAAGATAACTCTTTTACTCTTGTTCTCTGTTTCTATTTTTTTTTCTTAGTCGCATTACTTGTCTGTATTTTGATGCTGTTGTCATTTTCTATTTATAGAAATGTTCTCATTGCAAAATCATTGTGCAATTCTGTTTTATATGGTGGCATACTTCTGCCTCCTACATGCGAGATATTTTTTATAGATTATGTCGTCATGCAACTTATTAATGTCAACATGCAAGATAAATATGTAGACATGCACGATAAATATGTTGACATGCAAGATAAATATGTTGACACGCAGGATGATGATGTTGACATGCAAGATAATTATGTCGCATGTTGACAAAATAAGTTGCATGTTGACAAATAAGTTGCATGTTGACATAATTATGCTGCATGGAGACATAAATAAGTTGCATATTAACATAAGTAAGACGCATGTCGACATATTCTAAAGAAAAATATCTCGCATGTAGGAGGCTGAAGTATGCCACCATAGGTTTTAAGATAGTAAGGAAGGTCTAATAAACGAGGAATTCGTCTGTTGCTTGCAACAGTAGCCATCTACTTAGAAATACACTTACATTCTAGAGATGTCAAAGCGAAATAAAGGGGGAATGCAAATTAAATCAGTTTAAAACTAGGCTATATCTCTTCAACCAGAAATGGGGTCAGAAGCCTTAATGTTAAAATGTTGTTTTCATTTGTTGAATTATTAATTTTTATACCACTACCAAATAATGGTGGGGTATATAGTGATGCTCATGTGTACGTCCGTCCAACCTGTGGTTTCTACATGTTTAAAGGAAAACTATTACAGATAATCAATTCATTTCTTTTTGCATATAGCTTAAACACCAAGAAATACAGGTCAAGTTCAAATATGGGTCATGTCCCTCAATTATGGGTAGAGTTATGCCCCTTGAAACTTAGGAAAATTCAGATTTTGAGGTTTCCGGACATTTAAAGGAAAAACATCACAGATAATCAATTTATGTCTTGGATATAGCTTTTACACCAAGAAATGTCAAGTTCAAATACAGGTCCTGTCCTTCAATTTTGTGCAGAGTTATGCCCCTTTTGTGGTTTCCAGACAATCAAAGGAAAACCGTCACAGATAATTAATTCACTTTTTAGCTCGCCGTGACAAATGTCCGGAGAGCTATTGTCATACCCCCGGTGTCGGCGTTGGCGTTGGCGTCTGCGTCTGCGTCTGCGTGCGCGTGCACAAAAACTTTAACCTTGCTTATAACTTTTAAACCAATACAGATTGGGCTTTCATAATTCACATGTGCATTCCTTGTGACAAGACCTTTCCATGGATACCAAAATTTTTGACCTTGTGACCTTGACCTTGGAGATTGACCTACTTTTGAAAAACTTTAACCTTGGCTATATTTTTTGAATGGTAAGTGATAATGCTTTGATATTTCACATGTGTATTCCTTGTGACAAGACCTTTCCATGGATACCAAAATTTTTGACCTTGTGACCTTGACCTTGGAGATTGACCTACTTTTGAAAAACTTTAACCTTGGCCATATTTTTTGAATGGTAAGTGATAGGGCTTTGATATTCCACATGTGTATTCCTTGTGACAAGACCTTTCCATGGATTCCAAAATTTTTGACCTTGTGACCTTGACCTTGGAGATTGACCTACTTTTGAAAAGCTTTAACCTTGGCCATATTTTTTGAATGGTAAGTGATAGGGCTTTGATATTCCACATGTGTATTCCTTGTGACAAGACCTTTCCATGGATACCAAAATTTTTGACCTTGTGACCTTGACCTTGGAGATTGACCTACTTTTGAAAAACTTTAACCTTGGCCATATTTTTTGAATGGTAAGTGATAGGGCTTTGATATTCCACATGTGTATTCCTTGTGACAAGACCTTTCCATGGATACCAAAATTTTTGACCTTGTGACCTTGACCTTGGAGATTGACCTACTTTTGAAAAACTTTAACCTTGGACATATTTTTTGAATGGTAAGTGATAGGGCTTTGATATTTCACATGTGTATTCCTTGTGACAAGACCTTTCCATGGTACAAAAATTTTTGACCTTGTGACCTTGACCTTGGAGATGATTGACCTACTTTTGAAAAACTTTAACCTTGGCCATATTTTTTGATTGGTAAGTGATAGGGCTTTGATATTTCACATGTGCATTCCTTGTGATAAGACCTTTCATGCCGTACCATAAATTTTGACCTAGTGACCTTGACCTTGAAATTTTACCTACTTTTCAAAAACTTTAACTTGGGCCATATTTTTTGAATGGTAAGTGATAGGGCTTTGATATTTCACATGTGCATTCCTTGTGATAAGACCTTTCATGCCGTACCATAAATTTTGACCTAGTGACCTTGACCTTGAAATTTTACCTACTTTTTGTTGTTGTTGCAATTTACATATGGTTGCCACCGGCGAGCTATGTTGTCATTCTGACAAGTCTGGTAGGATATAGCTTTTACACCAAGAAATACAGGTCAAGTTCGAATACGGGTCATGTCCCTCAATTTTGTGCAGAGTTCTACCCCTTGAAACTATGAAAAATTCAAAATGTTGTTACAGATAATCAATTCATTTCTTGCATATAGCGTTTACACCAAAAAATACATTTCAAGTTCAAATATATGTCATGTCCCTCTATTACGTGCAGAGTTATGCCCCTTGAAACTTAGAAAAATTCAATTTTTTGTGGTTTCCAGACATTGGAAGGAAAACCGTTACAGATAATCAATTCGTTTGTTGAATGTACTTATTATACAAAAAATTACAGGTTAGGTTTGAATATGGGTCATGTTGCTCAATTTTGTGCAGAGTTGTGCCCCTTCAAACGTGCAAAAAAATCAATATTTTGTGCTTTCCTGACATTTAAATGAAAACTTTCGCAGGGAATAATTTATTTTACTTCGATATAGCTTTATATTGAGAAATACAGGTCAAGTTCAAATAAAGGGTCAGGTTCCTCAATTTTGTGTTAAATTGTGCCCCTTGGAACTTCAATCTTTCTATACATTGCTTATATGTACAATATGCCGGCGGGGGTATCATTGATCCTTAGATCAACAATAAATTTCTTATATTCATTATTGCTTTAATTAATATACTGACATTAAAATACTATAAATTTGATAATGCATTTGAAGAAAAACCCCGGAAAATTGAATCCGCTAGAAATCAATGGATATGCATTGGCACATGGTTGTTGGTTCTCATAAAATTATATGTATTTACAGGTATACATTCTCTTGAGTGTATATTGTTATAGATTTTACACCATGTGAAGCAGGACAATTTTAAATATTGGTTATGTTGCTTAATTATGTATAGACTTATGCCCTTTAAAATTGTCATATGTGTAGTCATGGTTTCAGTAGCCTATATGCAACATATGCCCGGCGGGGGTATCATTGATCCTTAGATCAACAATAAATTTCATTACACGTTGTGATCAGACTGTGGAGAAGAAGCCGCCTTTCGATTTTCAGGTTCATCCAATTTGTCGTTACGGAGTAGTTTTTTTGTTTTTGTTTTTTGTTTTGGTTGCATAATTGAGAAATTAAGTGTAATGGGGAGAGGGGAGGTTACATAGTATATGTACTTACATGTTAAGCTATTGGCAAATTATAGGCACATGAGACGCAATAACATAAACATGCGTCAACAGATTTGCATGATTTTTATGTACTTTGTCATCTAACTATGGAGAGGAAGCTGCCTTTCGGTTTTCATGTTCATCTAATTTGTAGTTTCGGAGTTCTATTACTTAGATATTTTGGTGTTGTGAAAATAAATCCCAACGGGAGTATCTTGCTGCGTGAGCATAGGCTTTTTATTTACTTCGTTTCTCACTTGAGCGAATACTGCGCCGTTCGTTGTCTGGCGTAAACATTTTACAATTTCGACTTCTCCTCTGCAACAGCTTCACAGAATTCCACGAAACCTTACAGGAAGCAAGTACTGATGATCCTCTACCAAGTTTTTTTTTCTTACCGATGGGTCAACAAATATGGCCGCCGATGGCTCTGATTGGCTGACGCATTTTCGACTTTTCACCTGCAACCGCTGCACAGAATTTCATGAAACCTTACTGGAAGTATTTTAAGTACTCGAGGTCTTTGGTCAACAAATACAGCTGCTGATCGAATGCTCAGTGATTGGCTGGCATATTTTTAGCTCACCTTAGCAAAGCTAAAGTGAGCGAATGTCATAGCGTGTTTTCCGTCCGTTGTCTGCCCGTCCGTCGTAAACTTTTCACATTTTCGACTTTTTCTCAAGAACCACTGTAGGGATTTTGATGAAACTTGGTTTTTCGTCCAGATCCGTCAATAGGTGGCGCCATCACAGGCAAAAGTATGTCACAGGGGGTTCCCTCTTTTAACAAACTTCTTCAGATCCGAGGCACATATCGAGAAACTGAAAGCATCTGGATGATCTAGAAGGATGTCTTAACAAGTGTTTTTGTTTTTGGTTCCAGTCCAAAGTCAACTTTTTGACGCGTTTTTGACGTCTTTTTGGACTTTGTCAGAAATGCTCATTTTTGACCTGTTTCTTTGAATTACTCTATAGATGTGTGGTTTTGTGCATGTTTGTCATTATTACTATTTGCTTTGATATACATTACATGCTATAATCTTCTTTTTTTTTGGAATTTTTATGAATTTTTAAAAATATGAATAGATATGTTTACTGTGCACATGGACCCAAGGGTTGTGGGTTCAAGTCTCGCCGCCAGCACTTTAAAATTTTTTTCATTTTTAGCTCACTTCGCCAAAGTAGAGGGGGATTTATGCTATCGTCCCGTCATCACTACAGGTTAAGCAAAACAGGACAGGTCAATTCCCGCCAAACTACACGTCCTACATCATTGGTTGCATGGATGTTGAATCTAAGGATGCTTACTACAATGCATGATACAGATGCTGCATCTGACCCTTGTTTCATGCTTGAGTGAGCAGGTTGGATGCTTAGGTGAACCCATGCATCGGATGCAGCATCTGACCTACATTTTCCGCTTGAGTGACTTGGTTAAGAAGTTTGGGGTAGCTCAGTATCTGACAAAGTACTGATGCTACAGTTACCAAACTGGCACAAGTGATTCATCTTTGGATGCTGAGGTGAACCCATGCATCGGATGCAGCATCTGACCTACATTTTCTGCTTAAGTGATTTGGATAAGAAGTTTGGGGTAGCTCAGTATCTGACAAAGTACTAATGCTACAGTAACCAAACTTGCACAAGTGATTCATCTTTGGATGCCGAGATGGACCCATGCATCGGATGCAGCATCTGACCTACTTTTTCCACTTGAGTGATTTCGCTTTTAAAAGCCAATATTGAGCAAAGTATAAGTGCTACATGTACCAAACTTGCATATTGGATGTATCTTTGATCAAACTTTCATAAAATGACCTTGACCTTCTTTTTCCGCTTGAGTGATTTTGCTTTTAAAGCCAATATTGAGCAAAGTATAAGTGCTAGATGTTCCAAACTTGCATATTAGATGTATCTTTGATCAAACTTTCATAAAATGACCTCGACCTACTTTTTCCGCTTGAGTGATTTTGCCTTTAAAAGCCAATATTGAGCAAAGTATTAGTGATACATGTACCAAACTTGCATATTGGATGTATCTTTGATCAATCTTTCATAAAATGACCTTGACATACTTTTTCCGCTTGAGTGATTTTGCTCTATAAAGCCAATTTTGAGCAAAGTATAACTGCTTCATGTACCAAACTTGCATATTGGATGTATCTTTGATCAAACTTTCATAAAATGACCTTGACCTACTTTTTCTGCTTGAGTGATTTTGCCTTTAAAAGCCAATATACATGTACTAAGTAATATGTTTGAATTGAATTTTGCTGCCATGAGGTGAGCTTCGTAATCTGTGATTACCTATGTTTTTCGGTATGTGGATATATCTCAATGTGATACAGATCAAGTTTGAGTTTGCTTTAGATTGACCTATTTTTACAAGAGTTATGGCCCTTGGACTTAGCGAATTTTATGAAAATTTCAGGATTCCACACTTTTCTTCGGTTCTATTGCAAATATTGCACTGATTTTTAGCTCTACTGGTCTCAGACCAGTCGAGCTTATGCGATCACCCTTTGTCCGGCGTCCGTCCGTCTGTACGTCTGTCCGTCTGTCTGTCTGTCCGTCTGTCCGTCTGTCCGTAAACAATTCTTGTCCGGACAACTCCTCTGAAACTGTAAGAGATAGAAAGTTAATTCTTTTTGCATTTTACTTGGACCATGGTCTAGTTGTGCACCTGACATTTAGTTTCACTCCCTGACCCCCAGGGTCTTATAAAATGGGCGTGGTCATTAAATTCTATGTAATCTTGTCCGGACAACTCCTCTGACACTATAAATGATGGAGACTTATTTTTTTTTTTTTGCAATATGATGGGTCTGTGGTCTTGTTGTGCACCTGATATTTTGTTTGAGCCCCTGACCCCCAGGGTCTTAGAAATGGGTGTTGTCATTTTCTCCTATATAACTCTATGTAATCTTGTGCTCGCAACTCCTCTGACACTATAAATGATTGAGACTTAATTCTTTTTGCAACATGATGGGTCTGTAGTCTCATTGTGCACCTGATATTTTGTTTGAGCCCCTGACCCCCAGGGTCTTAGAAATGGGTGTGGTCATTTTCTCCTATATAACTCTATGTAACCTTGTGTTTGCAACTCCTCTGACGCTATAAATGATGGAGACTTAAATCTTTTTGCAATATGATGGGTCTGTGGTCTTGTTGTGCACCTGATATTTTGTTTGAGCCCCTGACCCCCAGGGTCTTAGAAATGGGTGTGGTCATTTTCTCCTATATAACTCTATGTAATCTTGTGCTCGCAACTCCTCTGACACTATAAATGATGGAGACTTAATTCTTTTTGCAATATGATGAGTCTGTAGTCTAGTTGTGCACCTGATATTTTGTTTGAGCCCCTGACCCCCAGGGTCTTAGAAATGGGTGTGGTCATTTTCTCCTATATAACTTTATGTAGCCTTGTGTTCGCAACTCCTCTGACACTATAAATGATGGAGACTTAAATCTTTTTGCAATATGATGGGTCTGTGGTCTTGTTGTGCACCTGATATTTTGTTTGAGCCCCCTGACCCCCAGGGTCTTAGAAATGGGTGTGGTCATTTTCTCCTATATAACACTATGTAATCTTGTGTTCGCAACTCCTCTGACTTTATAAATGATGGAGACTTAATTCTTTTTGCAACATGATGGGTCTGTAGTCTCATTGTGCACCTGATATTTTGTTTGAGCCCCTGACCCCCAGGGTCTTAGAAATGGGTGTGGTCATTTTCTCCTATATAACTCTATATAATCTGTGCTCGCAACTCCTCTGACAATATAAATAATGAAGACTTAATTCTTTTTGCAGTATGATGGGTCTGTGATCTTATTGTGCACCTGATATTTTTTTTGAGCCCCTGAACCCCAGGGTCTTAGAAATGGGTGTGGTCACTTTCTCCTATACAACTCTATGTAATCTTGTGCTCGCAACTCCTCTGACACTATAAATGATGGAGACTTAATTCTTTCTGCAATGTGATGGGTCTGTGGTCTGGTTGTGCCGATATTTTGTTTGAGCCCCTGACCCCCAGGGTAATAGAAATGGGTGTGGTCATTTTCTCCTATATAACTCTATGTAATCTTGTGCTCACAACTCCTCCGACTAAATCTTTTTGCAATATTATGAGTCTCTGGTCTAGTTGTGCACCTGTTTTTATGTTTTAGACCCTGACACTTAGGGTCTCAGAAATGGGTGTGGTCATTTTTCTTATATAAGTAAATGTAATCTTGTGCTTGCAACTCCTTGACACTATAAATGATGTAGAATTAATTCTTTTTGCAATGATTGGTCTGTGGCATAGATATGCACCTGATATTTTGTTTTAGCCTTATACCCCTAGGGTCTTTGAAAATGGGTGTGGTTATTTTTCCTATATAGTTGTGCTCTCTTCTCGTTTAAAGCTATTTATGATGGGGAGTTAATTCTTTATCCAAGTCTTGATGTGTCATTGGTAGTTCATTTGAGCTAGCAGTTCTTGGCCCCTAGGATCTTGGAAAATGGGTATGACATTCTTTTTAGAAATACTTTATCTCGGATATTATGAATTATATGGGTGCTATTATAGTTGCAGTATAATGAATATGTAGTTTTGTCATGCTACTTATAATTTGTTAGAGCGCCTGCTCCCTATGGTCTTGGTTTAAAAAAAAAAGAAAGGAAATTGATGTTTTAGAAAAAACAACCAGGAGAGCTACAGTCTCGTCAGAGACTTCTGGTTTGTATATGAATACATCTCAGTGTGATGCAGACCAAGTTTGAGTTTTGTTTCCATTGGCCTATTTTACAAAAGTTATGTCCCTTGGACTTAGCAAATTTCATGAAATTTTCAGTTTTCCGGACTTTTTCATGCCTGTTATTGCAGATAATGAGCTGATTTTTTGTATGTGAATACATTATAGTGTGACGCAGATCAAGTTCGACTTTAATTTAAATTGACTAATTTTCACAAGAGTTATGGCCCTTGGACAGAGATGCAGGACATTTATTTATGCCGCCGGTAGGGGACTTATATCGCGCAGCGATCATTACATTTTCAGCTCACCTCGACGAAGTTGAGTGAGCTTATGCTATACCCCCGCGGGTCCGCGTCCGCGTCCGCGTCCGCGTCCGTGTCCGCGTCCGCGTCCGCGTCCGGTTAAGAAGTTTGGGGTAGCTCAGTATTTGGTAAATTACTGATGCTACAGTAACCAAACTTGCACAAGTGATTCATCTTTGGATGCTGAGGTGAACCCATGCATCGGATGCTGCATCTGACCTACATTTTCCGCTCGAGTGACTTGGTTAAGAAGTTTGGGGTAGCTCAGTATCTGACAAAGTACTGATGCTACATTAACCAAACTTGCAAAAGTGATTCATCTTTGGATGCCGAGATGGATCCATGCATCGGATGCAGCATCTGACCTACTTTTTACACTTGAGTGATTTTGCTTTTAAAAGCCAATATTGAGCAAAGTATAAGTGCTACATGTACCAAACTTGCATATTGGATGTATCTTTGATCAAACTTTCATAAAATGACCTTGACCTACTTTTTCCGCTTGAGTGATTTTGCCTTTAAAAGCCATTATTGAGCAAAGTATAAGTGCTACATGTACCAAACTTGCTTATTAGATGTATCATTGATCAAACTTTCATGTAATGACCTTTACCTACTTTTTCCGCTTGAGTGATTTTGCCTTTAAAAGCCAATATTGAGCAAAGTGTAAGTGCTACATGTACCAAACTTGCATATATGATTTATTTTTATCAAACTTTCATAAAATGGCCTTGACCTACTTTTTCTGCTTGAGTGATTTTGCCTTTAAAAGCCAATATTGAGCAAAGTATAAGTGCTACATGTACCAACCTACATATTGGATGTATCTTTGATCATTCTTTCATAAAATGACCTTGACCTACTTTTTCCGCTTGAGTAATTTTGCCTTTAAAAGCCAATATTGAGCAAAGTATAAGTGCTTCATGTACCAAACTTGCATATTGGATGTATCTTTGATCAAACTTTCATAAAATGAATTTGACCTACTTTTTCTTGCTTGAATGATTTTGCCTTTAAAAGCCAATATACATGTACATGTATTTAGAAATATGTTTGAATTGAATTTTGCTGCCACGAGGTGAGCTTCGTAATCTGTGATTACCTATGTTTCCTTGTGCAATATGATGGGTCTATGGTCTAGTTGAAATTTTAGCATTGTAGCATTTTGCTGCTTATGACCCGAAGGTTTCACATCACCTTGACCCAAGGTCATGTGACAAAGGTCAAGGTCACTTAGTACATTTTTAATCAAATTGTACATGCATTCCTGTCTGAGCTATAACTCTTGAACCGTTAACCTGATCACTTTCATATTTTAGTATGTTGTTGCTTATGACCCGAAGGCTTCACATCTTCTTAACCCAAGGTCATGTGACAAAGGCCAAGGTCACTTACTACATTTTTAATGATATTGTATATTCATTCCTGTCTAGGCTTTATCCCTTGGACCGCTTACTGGATTGCTTTCACGTTTTAGTATGTATTTGCTGATGATCAAAAGGTTTCAAGGTCAAAGTAACTAAGTACATTTTAATGAAATTGTACATGCTATTCCGTTAGGGCTGTATATATTTTAACTATTTATCAGATCACTGTCATACTTTAGTATGTTCTTGCTTATCACCTAAAGGTTTCACATCACGTTGACTCAAGGTCATGTGACCAAGGTCAAGGTCAATTAGTATATTTTAAATGAAATTGTATTTGTTACGTGTATTATGTCCATGCTTAATCTTTTGAACCAATCAGATCACTTCATATTTTAGTATGATGGTGCTGATGACCCAAAGGTTTTACACCACCTTGATCCAAGGTCATATGACTAAGGTCAAGGTCAAGTATTACACTTTTTTTAATGAAATTGTAAATATTGAGTCTGGGCTATATCTATGGAATCGTATAATGGATCGCTCTGACTCTTTCGTATGCTGTTGCTCAGGATTGGAAGGTTTCTTATCATCTTAACCCAAGGTCATGTGCCCAAGGTCAAGATCATTTAGTTCTTTTTAATGAAATTGTACGTACTAATCTTGTCTGGGCTATACCTCCTGAACCCTTCTAACAATTATTTTAATATGTTGTTTTTCAGGACTAAATGTTTCTTATCACATTGTCCCAAGGTCACATGATTCAGGTCACTTCTTACTTTGGTAATGAAATTGTATATGCTAATCATGTCCAGGCTGAAATTGACTAAGCTTATCATGTTTAGGCTTTATATTTTGAACCGTGTATCTTATCACTTATTTACTTTTTCGTTGCTCATGATCCATACAATGTAGGTTTCAGATCACCTATATCCAAGGTCATGTGACCAAAGTCAATTTCACTAATTATGCTGATAATGAAATTGTATATGCTAATCATGTTTGGGCTTTACCTCAAACAATATAATGAATCACTTTCATGTTTTAGTATGATGTTGCCCATGACTCAAAGGTTTCACATCATTTTGGCCTAAGGTCAAAGTAACTTAGGGGAGGGGGAGATATCTGCTTTTTTCTGAAAAACATTTTTTTTTTTAAATTTCACTCTGTAATCTTGTGCTTGCAACTCCTTTTACACTAATGATGGATACTTAATTCTTAATTTCACAGTTGATATAATACATTTAGAGTCATTCATGGAACAGGTTGATATATCTTAGAAGCAGATCAGGTAAAATTTGTAGGGTTTGATCCTTTTTCCATGCTTTTTTCAACCGTTTCTTTTGTCGTCTTTCATTGTTTAGTCAGATGGATTTACACCTTATTTACATGTAGTACATCTTAATACAATTTGTTTGTTTACTTGCAGAGGCTTGTTTTATATTTACAGCTCCTCTAGTGCGCCTACAGTACCTTTCTCCACTGCTGACGTGCTGTATGGAAATGATCTAAATAAATCCCCAAAAGTGGAGGACGAACAGAGCATTATTTCCTATGCTAGTAAGGACAAGATAGAGACAATAAGTGATCTAGACGAACAGACGTACAGAAGACCATCAAGTAAAGGAGGGCTTCTCAATTCACGCTCCATAGAAAAAGGTACTGCCCTAACTTGGTTTTAAAGGTCGCCTCTAAAGGTTTTTACCTTTATTATATTTTACTTATTCATACTAGAGAAAAAATTTCAAAAGAATTATATTTTTCCGACCGTCCGTTTTCCTGTAAATCGACCTGAAAAGTCTAATCATTGAAGCGGCGCGATTGAATTATCTGCCCCTTTGTGTGACATCATGTGCATCCAAGCGAGTGTTAGAGGCTATCTGAAGGCAGTGAGGGATGAAACTCCCCAATCTTGTTTACTTGAATGATAGGTACCAAATATGTTTTATTGATTGATTTATTTTTATATTTTATTTATTTATCTATTTTTTTTTTCTTCTTGGGGGTTGGGGGTTGTTCTTCTAAAACGACTTTACAGCGTATTCGGAATTAACCAAGTATGACTTTTACCTATCATTGAGTGATGGCCTTAGTTAGCCGGGTATAAGTGTAAGTTCATATATAGAGGTTGTATATTCAAATCAGAGTGATCGCAGGCGTGTCATATACAGGCAAGCCTATAGATGGCGTAATATTTGACCCCCTTACAATGTGTGAACAAAAAATTAGACCACGACAGGCATTTGGGCAATGTTCGTCTTGATGGAATTTTAGAAAAAAACAAAGTTACCAATGCCATATTAAGAAAAAAAAATCTGCATGACGTCAAAATTCGAATGACCGCTCAAATATGCTGGAAGTTACATGTATATGATGCCCGCTAGTCTAGTCGTCTTTTTAGCTCACCTCGACGTAGTTGAGTGAGCTTATGCTATAACCCCACGCGTCCGCGTCCGCGTCCGGTTAAGAAGTTTGGGGTAGCTCAGTATCTGACAAAGTACTATTGCTACAGTAACCAAACTGGCACAAGTGATTTATCTTTGGATGCTGAGGTGAACCCATGCATCGTATGCAGAATCTGACCTACATTTTCCGCTTGAGTGACTTGGTTAAGAAGTTTGGGGTAGCTCAGTATCTGACAAAGTACTGATGCTACAGTAACCAAACTTGCACAAGTGATTCATCTTTGGATGCTGAGGTGAACCCATGCATCGAACGCAGCATCTGACCTACATTTTCCGCTTGAGTGACTTGGTTAAGAAGTTTAGGGTAGCTCAGTATCTGACAAAGTACTGATGCTACAGTAACCAAACTTGCAAAAGTGATTCATCTTTGGATGCCGAGATGGACCCATGCATCGGATGCAGCATCTGACCTACTTTTTCCACTTGAGTGATTTCGCTTTTAAAAGCCAATATTGAGCAAAGTATAAGTGCTACATGTACCAAACTTGCATATTGGATGTATCTTTGATCAAACTTTCATAAAATGACCTTGACCTACTTTTTCCGCTTGAGTGATTTTGCCTTTTAAAGCCAATATTGAGCAAAGTATAAGTGCTAGATGTTCCAAACTTGCATATTAGATGTATCTTTGATCAAACTTTCATAAAATGACCTCGATCTACTTTTTCCGCTTGAGTGATTTTGCTCTATAAAGCCAATATTGAGCAAAGTATTACTGCTACATGTACCAAACTTGCATATTGGATGTATCTTTGATCAAACTTTCATAAAATGACCTTGACCTACTTTTTCTGCTTGAGTGGTTTTGCCTTTAAAAGCCAATATACATGTACTAAGAAATATGTTTGAATTGAACTTTGCTGCCATGAGGTGGGCTTCGTAGTCTGTGATTACCTATGTTTGTTTGAAAAAATCAATTTAAAATAGCAAGTTTTTCTTGAGGATCGATCTTTATAGACCATGATGAAATAGTTTGACTATTGTCCATCTCTTATCATGCACCCAAAAACTATTTTGAACTAAGATATAATCGAATGAAATATACAAAATCAGCAAGACTATGTGCTATGTTTATTTCTCCGCCGACTTTTCCGCAAATAAACATGGTAAAAAGCTAATTACATTGTACGAAGCTATTGAATATTTTTTTTACATACGAATCGCCATGGCATGGGGTTCAGTGCCAAGATCGACCCTTATCTTCAGGTAAATTGTACCTCTGGTCCAAAATCGGTGAAAATTATGCATGGATACTCCATATCTTCTTTTCTTATTATTGCACTTTTTGTAAAGCTAAATAATACAGGTTTCAAATATTCAGATTGCACCATTTGCATATATTTTTCGCAAAATTTCCCGAGGGAGACCCGGACCGCCTCCCGCACCTCCCCCCCTCGATGCAACCCCCGCACCCTCTGGATCCGCCACTGAAAACCACGGATTTTTCAATATTTGTATTTACTCGATAATAATTAATCATTCAATTTTTCAGAATACTTAAGCCCGATTGAAAAAAAAAAAAAAAAAACATCTCCCGAATTTACAACATTATTCGATAAACAAATGCATAGATATTACAAACATTCATTCCATAGTCTGTTTATTGGCGTAAGTATTTCGTTACATCTGATATTTAGTAATGAAGTTTGCATGTTATATATGTTAAAACAAGATAAATGTGATAACATCATTAAATTATATGTCTTTAATTTTTCGCATTTCTTTGCATTTTTTTTTCTAAATTTTGTCTGAAGTGGTTTTAGTAAACATAATTAACAAACAACAATAACAACTGGCCTGTGTAAACTGCATTTAATCAGTAAACATAGTTGACAGGCGATGTATAGACGGCATATTTATATAATCAATTTTCTGATAAAGTAAACTTAAATATTTCGATACCAAAGACTCGATGTGTATCCAGCTGCGTTAATTTCAAGATTGTGCAGTAAATAATTTGTCAGAAAACGTTCAAGAAATCGAAGTAAAGATTTTTTTAAAACCTCCACTAATCATTACGCTTTTTGCCGACAACTTTTATACCGTTATTCGGCAACGATCGCCAAGCCTTTGATGCACCGACAAACTCGGCCGTAAAGATACAAATTGTTTGTTTCAACATTATTTTTGCATTTCTTTATCATCTTCCTCTACAGCACTTCATTCGAATTCATTTGATACCAAACACGACCATAATACTACAATTAAACGCATAGAAATAAATCTACACACAATTAATTTTTTTGGCCATCAAAGTTCTTTTTGCTAATAACTTTTTTGTTTTAAGTCTGATTTAATTGAAATCATTTTCAAATCGCCGTCTCGGAAAGACCTTTTCAAAAATATATACATTACTAAGGGTTGCTCGAAAAATTCAATCCATAAAATTTCGCCCCGGTAGCAAATCTTGAGTGTGATGTACAAAATTAGCGCAAAAAGCTATTCGGTGTTTGATGAATTACAAAAAAAGAAATATATACTCGCATATACACAGCTTAAAAAGAACGATATATATACAGTGATTACAGCATAGTATGTGCGGGCTTGAGTGTACCTTACGTCATCGCCACGGGAGGTAATCCGGGCAGGCTTTTTTGAATTTTAATACGGGACGTATTTTCAATGTTTCAACCGCTGTATTTGCCAACCGGGACAGAATTTGGTCAAATGAAAAATTGGAATGTGTTATTCTAGATCTACTTGATCAAGTTAACAAGAAAAAATGAGATGAGTGAGGGAACTTTGCTTGTGACCTTTAAGCCGAGTCACCTTTTATTTTTAGCTCACCTGAGCAAAGCTCAAATGAGCTATTGTGATAGCACACCGTCGGTCACAGGTCCGTCGTCGATCTCTCCTGCGTAAACATTTACATTTTCGCTTTTTCCTCCGGAACTGCTGCACAGAATTTCACGAAACCTTACAGGAAGCAAGTACTCAAGGTTCTCTACCAAGTTTGTGTTTAACGTGCTAATCGGTCAACAAATATGGCTCTGATTGTAGTAATTAACTCACCTCGACGAAGTTGAAGCTGCTATGCGTCCGCGTCCCCGTCCGGTTAAAAAGTTTGGGGTAGCTCAGTATTTGGCAAAGTACGGAACCTACAGTAACCAAACTCGCACAAGTGATTCATCATGCGATTCTGAGATGGACCAATGCATCGGGCGCATCATCTGACGTACTTTTTCCGCTTGAGTGATTTTGCTTTTAAAAGCCAATATTGGGCAAAGTGTAAGTGATTGAGTGATTTTGCTTTTAAAAGCCAGTATTAGGCATGATTGAGTGATTTTGCTTATAAAAGCAAATATTGGGCAAAGTGTAAGTGCTACGTGTTCCAAACTTGCATACTGGATCAAAATTTCATAATTTAAAAATGACCTTGACCTACTATTTTTCCACTTGAGTGATTTTGCCTTTCAAAGCCAATATTGAGTAAAGTATAAGTGCTACATGTACAAAACTTGCATATCGGGTGTATCTTTGATCAAAATTTCATAAAATGACCTTGACCTACTTTATCTGCTTGATTGATTTTGCCTTTAAAAGCCAATATACATGTACTTAGAAATATGTTTAAATTGAACTTTGCTGCCATGAGGTGGGCTTCGTAGTCTGTGATTACCTATGTTTTACACAAGTAACAGTATACAATCATGCAGAAGAAAGAAGTAAGCAAGAGGAATTGTAACATAAGCAAGACAATTAAGAATGTAAGCAAGATATAGAATTGTGAATTTCTAGAAAATGCATAATACAGGACTATAGATTTGATGGATTAAGAATGATTTGCATAAGATCGTTTATGAAAAGTCTTAAGATTACATGGATAAGAATAATCAATGTAGTTAAAAAATCTTTAAATATCTATTTTTGCATGTTTTGGGTGGATTGTTTTGAAAATTTGTATACTTTCAAGATGAAAGGATGTTCTTTTACATACGTAACAGGTTTTTGTGTCACCTGTGAAGTAGTGCTGCAGGGATTTCAATAAGAATCATTTGAAGCGGTGAATTTGAAATTCGTAGCGTATCAATTTGAGCGCCGCAGGCGCGAGCCGAGTGCCAAAGGCACGAGTTTTCTAGGGGGGTTTCCGGGGGCATGCTCCCCCGGAAAATTTTTTAAAATTTGATGCAAAATGGTGCATTCTGAGGGTATCTGGGGATGAAATATCACCTAGGGAAAGTGTGTAAATTTCATGTAAAATCCCGTAGAAAAACAAATGTGTCAAGTTTTAATACACATAACATTTTAACAATTGCTTATGATATTTTAAAAACACTTGATTTCATATTTCTGGATACCAGACAGCCACGCATGTCTCATTGAAAGGAATCAAAATTTGGATTTAGCGATGTATTTTGCTTGATTCCATTTTAGCTGTAAGTCCTCGCTAATTTTGAACTTGGAATCAGTGGTAACTGAATTCAACATTTTAGAAAGAAACACGTGTACAATTGACCCTTCCGAACGTGGGAAAATTTTGAGAAATTCCATGACGTCACAATGCAATTTCGATGTTTGACCGAGGTTCGAAGCTTGTTTGTCCGAGGTAAAAGCCATTGTGATGTCACGAAGTTTTGCATTTTTTTCCTCACAATCGGATGGGTCAATTGAAGAAATTGCAGTGGTTACATTAAAAACTTGACGCTTTTTTTAATGGTTGATGTTAATTTTAATTGTATTCATAAATTCAAATTGATTTAAATTGACATCAAATATAGATAGGATTTTTAAGAAAGTAGAAAAATCCGTTTAGTATTTACTTTCGCGGAGCTCGATCATTTTCCGAATTTTAATTTTGACGAAATTTTGTAGTGGAAGTAGATTATTAACTGACAAAACATTGCATTCATTCATTTTTTTAAAAGTTTTTTTTTCCTTCTGTTTCGGAATATATATGGAATGATTCAATTTTAACTTTGCTAAAACATGTAAAGGAGTGAATGAGCGATAGCGGCCCACTTCTTTTTATGCTTCCAGCCGCACGTCACAATCAGCTTGCATTTTTTAGCCGAGTTGCAAAACTCGGCTCTTAATTTGATGTGAGACGGGCGGGCGGGCGGGCGTCTGGGCGGGCGGGAGGGCGTCAACAATTGGTTTCCGGACTATAAGTCAACTACGAAAGAGGCTATAACAATGAAACTTCATACACTTACTCACCATTAGTCAAGGATGAGCCCTATTGATTTTGGGGTCAAAAGGTCAAAGGTCATGGTCACAGGACTCAGATGATTGAAAATGGTTTCCGGACCATATTTCAGCCTGTATTGCACCTATAATCATGAAACTTGCCAGAAATGTTTCCCTTGAATCAAGGATGAGGCCTTTTGATTTTGGGGTCAAAAGGTCAAAGGTCAAGGTCACAGGACTCTGTTGATTGAAATTGGTTTTCGGACCATATTTCAGCCTGTATTGCACCTATAATCATGTAACTTGCCAGAAATGTTTCCTGTGAATAGGAAATGACCACTTTTGATTTTGGGGTCAAAAGGTCAAAGGTCAAGGTCACAGGACTCTGATGATTGAAAATGGTTTCCTGGCCATATTTTAGCCTGTATTGCACCTAAAGTCATGAAACTTGCCAGAAATGTTTCCCTTGAATCAAGGATGACCCCTATTGATTTTGGGGTCAAAAGGTCAAAGGTCAAGGTCACAGGACTCCGATGATTGAAAGTGGTTTCTGGACCATATTTCAGCCTGTATTGCAATTATAATCATGAAGCTTGCCAGAAATGTTTCCCATGGATCAAGGATGACCACTATCAATTTTGGGGTTCAAAGGTCAAAGGTCAAGGTCACAGGACTAAGATGATTAAAAATGGTTTCCCGACTGAATTTGAGCCTGTATTGCACCTATTATCATGTAACTTGCCAGAAATGTTTCCTGTTAATTTTGGGGTCAAGAGATCAAAGGTCAAATTCATAGGACTCGTTAATTGAAAATGGTTTCTGAATTATATATGAATTTGGATCAACCTGAAACATTTTAATAATGTTTCCCATCTGTCGAGACCATATTCAAATCATGTATATTTTACTTATATTCAAGTTTTGCAACTCGGCACTTTGCATCTTTGATGCATTTTAAGCTTATTTTTAATTTGCGATCGATCCTTTTAAAAACCGCTTGGATTCATCAGGTCTAAAATAAAAATAGGTGTGTTTCGACTAACCCGACCTTACCTGCAAAAATACGCCGACCCTAATTTTTTTTCGCCGAAAAAAAATAAAATTTTCGTTTTCCGTTCTTTTTCCATGATTTATTTGACGACTGCCGAGATATATTTTTTTCTCAAAAATTCGTGTATTAATTGATTTAATTGCCACGAAAATTACCTGGCTTAAACTAGCCCTTGCAATGCGAGGTGTCAAACGTTTTGTAGCCAGGAAGATTGTATTTAATTTACCTGACAAATGACAATGAACGAGTTTTTATGCCTTCTACTACGTAAGCAAGTCTCATTATCCGTCGTACTTTTAACCTAAGTTTCGTTCCTAAAGTAATGCTTTCAATTTTGATGGTAGGTGTAGCTTTGTCAGCATTTATATTTCAACAAAAGAGATCTTTCTATAACGCGATACGTGAATACTTTTTACTTTTACATGTATTTTTAAAATTAAATTAATCGATGTCGCGTAGACCGGCACGCGTCGTCAGTTTTCTAATTTTATCCTTACCCCCCATCCCTCCCACCCCTTAGGCTCCCGACTTAAAGAGCTAAATGATCGGGGAGGGGGATACTTATTTGCTATATTTACAAAATTCACAAGCATTGAGGTCCCGTGAAATTAAATGATTACATATATTTCACCCGTATCACGCGCCGTCTCTAATCGGTTCCGGTTTTGTTTACAAAGGATATATTGCCACTCTTTTTTTTTTCTGATGATCGTTTCTTAGGCATGGTCCATTTGATATTCAGGGGGGGGGGGGGCTTGGGTTTTTTGTCGGATAAAGATTATTTTTTTCGCCCCGGACCGGGGCAAAATTATTTTTTTCTGGCAAAGTTGGAGCAAGGAAATTTTTTTAACAAAGTGATGCGCATATTAAGAATGTTTGTGTTTTATCAATAAAAATTATTAATATTTTTACTCAAAACTCTAAATATTAATAAATTAGTTTATTTTTATGCAAGTATTCAATTCACTTTTAAACAGAGAGATAAAAGATTTTTACAATACAATTCTCCTTGATGACTTGCATAATTCAGTTATTGTCAGTTTTCCGACTTTTTCTGCAACAAACAGAGATATTCAGGTGAAATTTGATACTCAGCTTAGTCTTGGATAGTTACAGAGCAAGTTCAACTTTCGTCACGCTTGACCTCTTTTTCGAATCGATAAAGCTAAAGCAGATAAAACCTCAGAACTGAGCTGCACATATAGTAAGTTTAATTAAAACTCATACATGTTAAACTGAAGAGTTATTCATAGGCAGAGTTGCAGGACATAAATATATGCCGCCGGTAGGGGACTAATCGCTCAGCGATCATAACATTTTTCAGATTTATATTTGGCCTGCAATTGCGGGTACATGATAGTACCGGACTACTATTTCACTCTCGATTATGAAAATGTTCGATTTACTTTTCAATATATATACCAAATATCGATTATACATCATGTAATCAATTGACTGAATTTCTCGTTTCAGTGTTCTTGCCTTTCAGATTTCTTATCACTGAATGTCACGGTGGGTGGGTTTGAAGCTCGTCTTATATACCGGGACTAGAGCGATGTACATTGCATTTGGGTCGTACCTTCATTAGTATGCATACGTCAGCAGGTGTGAAAGGTCGCTATAGCTTGTTTCTATGGCATTGGACGGAGATTGTTAGAGTCTGTATCTAACCATCTCCGTCCCCCAAAAAATTATTACGTCATTTGCGTTTAAATCCTGGGAGCTCAGCTTTAATAAATATATTGTTTGTCATTCCATCGATCCAATATACAGTGAAAAAGTATGCAAAACAGAAACAAACCATAATACTATATCGTGTAATAAAGTAACGAGTATATCGTATATGCTGATAGAGTCTTAATCTAAATTCTATGGTCATGTGACTATTTGCCCTGCCTCTTTCATGCAAATGTGTATTGAAGTACTATTTAGAGCCGAAAGCGATGGCGGTTTATCCGGATATTTCGGTTACCCTTCTTAACTTTACGGACATTACATGAATTCTGATGAGATTACAAACGAGATTTTAATAATTATTCTTACTCAAAAATGTTAGATTTTCTTCTGGTGTTAAAAATGACCCTGATTCTTTATTTATATCAATCGATATGTATACGAACCAAAAAAGGGCCTTAAGGTCCGGGACCCTTTGCCTAACAGAATTAGGCTCACGTCGATCCCAGTGGGCATCCTAATATGAATTATAAAGATGTACACAGTAACACTGGGTTACACTGAATTAACCTCAACAGCTATAAAACGAAATGAAAACATACGCAATCCTACAAGACTTCATGTAACTTGACCATACCCTCACAATAAATGTCTTTCAATCTTACCCTTTGGGGGATAGAAAATTCCAAAACGAGAAAGAAGAATTTTTAAAAATCTTAAAACATGCCTATTATTCACATCAACTAACAAACATTCGCTCACTGTAGCACATAATATGGTGACATTGACTAATTATGCATAGTAATGTTTATATCAATATGAAATAAGAGAGTATTCTGAGATCACTTCATATAATTATAAATTCATATAATGTCAAATTAAAGAATAAACACAAAACTAGAGATGTAAGTAATGTTTACATATCTCATGTTCAGAATAGTCTTCTATCTAAGGTAACATGCTCATAGATCTTTGAGTAAATGGTAAAGTAACAATATCTGTGCGAATATATCTAGTGTAGCAATCGGAGCTCCATCTCCCTATTGTTGATGGTTTGGACAGCTATGGTAGCAGTTCCTTTACGAAAGGAGTGACCCACATTTTGAGACTGGCTGTACGTGTCCTAATCTAGTAAGGATAGTTCTTAGGTTCTGTGGGAAGAAGTTCTACTCATGGGATAACCGTTCTCATTTACAAACAGGGCTTGCCTTGAATAATGTATCATAGTGTGAACTGTATTAAGATATATATTTTCAAATATCTTAATTCCTATTCCTTGACTAAATGGATATGTTTTATAACTCTTCAGTATATAGTGCAAAAGGAAAAATCTTGAGCTATATTAATATCGTCAATGGTGAGATAATTGTTAGTTTCTCGTAGGTTTGCTACACAAAATTCACCACTTCTTATAAATCCGAAAAAAAAAAACCTTTTGCATGCACAAGTCAACATGATGTCAGTAAAAGTATAAAAAATACTTTTGCTCACTAAACTACAAATCTATTTCAAAATATCTACTGTAATAGCATGAATAGGTAGTCTTGTGTGATTAACATTTATAAAATACCTTCTGTAAAATACCTCTTCCATAACTTGTCGACCCGATCCTTTAGAAAAGTAGGAGGTCGGAAACTGGAAGACAAGTTGTAGGAGTCATGTCCCCATAAAGTGCAATTTTGTGGAATCTGTCCATCTGCAATCGAGATAAAGCATCAGCTTTGTTATCTGACTTCCCTGGTATGTGTTTGGTAATTAAAAATTGTTACTAGCAGCTGCACCCTAGGTTAGCTTTCGCATGAATTTCATAATAAGCGATGATTTTGATCTCCGCTTTTTAATAATCTCAACTGGCGCCATGTTATCACAGTAAAACAGTACTCTTAATGTGGACCACTGATGCCTCCATCAGACTATGACCATTACAATCGGGTTAAATTCGAACAAAGCCAAAGAAACTTAATCTGACTCTTTATTGATACACTCTGGATATTATGCTTGGAACCATTTATTCATTGAAAATGCTATAAGTAGAGTCTGTGAAAAGCTCAATGTCATTTGCATGTGTTGGGTCTTCGTCAACGAAAAAAGATTTTCGATTCCATCTATTCATCAATTTGTACCACATTTGTCAGTCAGCCTGCATTCTTTGTTAAATTTCACAAAGTGGTGCAGTTCTGTTACTGTGCAAGACAACCGGATCAGATACGACTCAAAAGAAAGCCCTAAGAGAATGACATTAAGGGGGTCCAGAACAGTATCCGAAAGAACCCCATCGGGAAGCTCTTGATCAATTATGACGTCACAATAGAAACGGCGACTTTGGCGCGTTTTTAGCTATACTGGTCTCAGACCAGTCGAGCTTATGCGATACCCCGTCGTCCGGCGTCCGTCCGTCTGTCCGTCTGTCCGTCCGTCCGTCCGTAAACAATTCTTGTGCTCGCAACTCCTCTGAAACCATAGGAGATAGAAAGTTAATTCTTTTTGCATCCTACTTGGTATGTGGTCTAGTTGTGCACCTGACATTTGGTTTCAGCCCCTGACCCCCAGGGTCTTAGAAAATGGGCGTGGTCATGAAAATCTATGTAATCTTGTGCTCGCAACTCCTCTGACACTATAAATGATGGAGACTTAATTCTTTTTGCAATATGATGGGTCTGTGGTCTAGTTGTGCACCTGATATTTTGTTTGAGCCCCTGACCCCCAGGGTCTTAGAAAATGGGTGTGGTCATTTTCACCTATATAACTCTATGTAATCTTGTGCTCGCATCTCCTCTGACACTATAAATGATGGAGACTTAATTCTTTTTGCAATATGATGGGTCTGTGGTCTAGTTGTGCACCTGATATGTTGTTTGAGCCCCTGACCCCCAGGGTCTTAGAAAATGGGTGTGGTCATTTTCACCTATATAACTCTATGTAATCTTGTGCTCGCAACTCCTCTGACACTATAAATGTTAGAGACTTAATTCTTTTTGCAATATGATGGGTCTGTGGTCTAGTTGTGCACCTGATATTTTGTTTGAGCCCCTGACCCCCAGGGTCTTAGAAAATGGGTGTGGTCATTTTCTTCTATATAACTCTATGTAATCTTGTGCTTGCAACTCCTCTGACACTATAAATGATGGAGACTTAATTCTTTTTGCAATATGATGGGTCTGTGGTCTAGTTGTGCACCTGATATTTTGTTTGAGCCCCTGACCCCCAGGTTCTTAGAAAATGGGTGTGGTCATTTTCTCTTATTTAACTCTATGTAATCTTGTGCTCGCAACTCCTCTGACACTATAAATGATGGAGTCTTAATTCTTTTTGCAATATGATGGGTCTGTGGTCTAGTTGTGCACCTAATATGTTGTTTGAGCCCCTGACCCCCAGGGTCTTAGAAAATGGGTGTGGTCATTTTCACCTATATAACTCTATGTAATCTTGTGCTCGCAACTCCTCTGACACTATAAATGATGGAGACTTAATTCTTTTTGCAATATGATGGGTCTGTGGTCTAGTTGTGCACCTAATATTTTGTTTGAGCCCCTGACCCCCAGGGTCTTAGAAAATGGGTGTGGTCATTTTCACCTATATAACTCTATGTAATCTTGTGCTCGCAACTCTTCTGACACTATAAATGATGGAGACTTAATTCTTTTTGCAATAGAATTTGCAATATGATGGGTCTGTGGTCTAGTTGTGCACCTAATATGTTGTTTAAGCCCCTGACCCCCAGGGTCTGAGAAAATGGGTGTGGTCATTTTCACCTATATAACTCAATGTAATCTTGTGCTCGCAACTCCTCTGACACTATAAATGATGGAGACTTAATTCTTTTTGCAATATGATGGGTCTGTGGTCTAGTTGTGCACCTGATATTTTGTTTGAGCCCCTGACTCCCAGGGTCTTACAAAATGGGTGTGGTCATGTTCACCTATTTAACTCTATATAATGTTGTGCTCGCAACTCCTCTGACACTATAAATGATGGAGTCTTAATTCTTTTTGCAATATGATGGGTCTGTGGTCTAGTTGTGCACCTAATATGTTGTTTGAGCCCCTGACCCCCAGGGTCTTAGAAAATGGGTGTGGTCATTTTCACCTATATAACTCTATGTAATCTTGTGCTCGCAACTCCTCTAAGACTATAAAAGACAGAGACTTAATTCTTTTTGCAATATGATGGGTCTGTGGTCAAGTTGTGCTCCTGATATTTTGTTTGAGCCCCTGACCCCCAGGGTCTTAGAAAATGGTTGTGGTCATTTTCACCTATATAACTCTATGTAATCTTGTGCTCGCAACTCCTCTGACACTATAAATGATGGAGACTTAATTCTTTTTGCAATATGATGGGTCTGTGGTCTAGTTGTGCACCTGATATTTTGTTTGAGCCCCTGACCCCCAGGGTCTTAGAAAATGGGTGTGGTCATTTTCACCTATATAACTCTATGTAATCTTGTGCTCGCAACTCCTCTGACACCATAATTGATGGAAACTTAATTCTTTTTGCAATATGATGGCTCTGTGGTGTAGTTGTGCACCTGATATTTTGTTTGAGCCCCTGACCCTCAGGGTCTTTGGAAATGGGTGTGGTCATTTTCACCTATATAACTCTATGTAATCTTGTGCTCGCAACTCCTCTGACACTATAAATGATGGAGACTTATTTTTTTCTGCAATATGATGAGTCTGTGGTCTAGTTGTGTACCTGATATTTTGTTTGAGCCCCTGACCCCCAGGGTCTTAGAAAATGGGTGTGGTCATTTTCACCTATATAACTCTATGTAATCTTGTGCTCGCAACTCCTCTGACACTATAAATAATGAAGACTTAATTCTTTTTGCAATATGATGTGTCTATGGTCTAGTTGTGATTCTGTTCTTATTTGAGCTCCTGACCCCCAGGGTCTTAGAAAATGGATGTGGTCATTTTCTTCTATATAACTCTTTGAATCTTATTTTTTGTGTCATTGAGCTAGCAGCCCCTGGCCACTAGGATATTGAAAAATGGTCATAGCATTCTTTTTTGAAATATCTTATCTGGGATATTATGAATTCCATGAGTGATATTCTGGTTGCAGTTTAATGGATATGTTGTTTTGTTGTGCAATGCTCCTTATAATTTGTTAAAGCGCCTGCTTCCTTATAATGGTCTTTGGTTTAAAAGAAAGGAAATTGATCTTTTAAAACAAAACAACCAGGAGAGCTACAGTCTCGTCAGAGACTTCTGGTTCACAAGAACGTCAGGATTATGTAACGTAGAAATAAGGGGGAGGGGTAACAGAATCACTATAACGTACAAAATGACGGTCAAATTTCAATAGGAATTTATTGGTGGTTCACTTGATAAATGAAGAAGATTTTATCAAGTTTTTACGGAAAATAAATGATAGGGTTTCAGATAAACGGACTTTATGATTAAAAATTAGCAACTCAAAGACGTTTTGAAAATAGACATAAATTTATCTCCTTTCGACAATTTCTTTTAAAAGTCTTAGTGATCATGTATAATTCTATACATATCCGATTGCCCACATCATATCTCAATGAAAAATACAGAACTTGTTAATATTCTACCTCTACAGAAGATTTGTAACTGTTTTTCATTACCTAAAGTGTATTAATTTTAACGTCACATTTACGGCCCACTTTAGGGCTTTCAATGGGTATATATGTACGTTCGTAGCTTCAAAACTAATGGTAAAAAATTGATGAAACTTTGCATGTAGAAAAAGTATGTTTCAATTATTAACATTTGTAATTTTAAGGAAAATTAAATGATAGGATCAAAATTAACTCTGGCTGTCCTCGACCTCCTTAAGTACCGTACAGCTTTTTTCCTCGGGCGTGCTTCCATCTTATTGGAATCCATAATTATCCATAAGTATTCTTGACATGTTGTCGGACCTTCCGTTTTGCTGTCAGAAAGGGTCAACCCTGAACTGGCAAATGCTCTTTTCAATGAATTATGACATAGTCTTCTTGCATCGGAGAGAGAGAGGAATCCAGCATTAAGAAGTTATCTAGCAAGTGAAGTATATGAGATGTTCCGTAATTGTTCTGACATATTAAGCAAATGACGGATGATAATTGGTCTGCTGCCAAATACAAGTCGGGTATAGAAATAATAGTATGATTAGTATCCCTTCCATTTTCCATTTGATACCGTGGTATTGTCATAAAGAGGGAAATCGGCAACTGTTTAAATGCACCTTTGATGTCAACTTTGCACAACAATGCCTATTTTCCTTATGATTTAATTAAATTAAAGGTGTGATCAATAGTTACATATTGCAAGTCCTCTTTGTTGATAACTTCATTTAAACTAGTGTGTTCATGGTCAACGTGTGGCTCTGACATATTAATAGCTATTCTCTGTAAGCATTTGCACTTTTATGAAAGACGCATGGCACTGCATGTCTCAGATTTTGATAAAATTTGTACATAAGGCTGGGTCTGACCCAAAAGTAAAAATTTCTTAAAAATTTTCTTAATATCACATCCGGTTGCCATGGAAACAGACTTTGAATATTGAAAAAATGCATTTTAGGGCAGTTTTGAAGTCACATACATCATTTATGCATTATCTTAAACAAACACTGATGAATTATCAGTATCCTATCATTGCTCTTTCAAGTTAAGTAATAATAATGTTGGGTTTATGGTCTTATCTATATGTTTCCATAGCAACAGCACATGTACCCTATCAAAATAGTGTTTTTGGCATTTTTTCAAAATTCGATGATAAATCACTTACATTTTTTTTTTTTTTTTTGTTATGCAAATAAAACAAAAGCATTCATATTGGGACAAAGTTTCTGTTCGTTGCTATGGCAACATGACTTCAAATCGCGAAAATAAAACAATTTTGGACAATATTTAGAGCCCTTTTATTACCAGATCATTGAATTTTAATTCAAAGTGATGAAAATTGATTAATTTATTCATGTAGATTTTTCATTACATGAAAGAATATTTTTTACAAATATTCAGGAAATAGCCCGTTGTTATGGGAACGATTGTGTAAAATTGCACATAGGCCCACTTTGAGTCCTTGGATATGGGCATCTGAAAATTTTTTAATCTAAAATAAAGTTTAGCCTTTGCTTTATCGTATATGTAAAAAAAGGTTGTGTAAGCCTGTTTCGAATTTTGGGGAAAAGGCTTCGAAAAACAACAAAAAATGCTTGTTTTTGTAATGTATGGCCAAATTACTAAAGCAACCATGAATTATTTGAAACTTTTTTATTGTATTTTGATAGAGGCTTACTTGATCTTTATTTATATTGAATTTGAACTTCCTGGGATTGATAATAATTGTTTTATAAAAATAATAAAAAATGGTTGCCATGGAAACATATGTTCCCCATAGCTTTTTCATGGTTTTTGAAAAGGTTCTTTGTGTAGGATATTTTCCCAATATTTTTATCTGATCATCATGATGCAAAAAATTTTAAAATGACTCTGACGTTGCAAAATAAGTAATATTATAGACCATAGTTACCGTTGCCAAGGTAACTTATGTACGTAGCAACAAGTGGGTTTATCTTGAATTTGCTCATTTTATAAAATAAATCCTATTTCCTTAACATATACCCATCAGGAGAGAAGGAAATTTGGAAAATACAAACAGCATTTTGAAATCAATATATCAAAATTAGCTAATTATGTTGTCATGGTAACCAGCCTTTTTTACAATATCAGGCACTACTAGTGAGCTTATCTAAAATTTTATGTCGTAATGGTAACCAGATGACCTAGAAATAAAATTTTTGTCAATTTTTTCTTTTTTCATTAGTCCCTACTTATGTGTGAAATTTCATGAAAATCGGAGACTATGCGTGCCGAAATTGTTAAAATGGTTACAGAGAATGCTAAGGAGCTGAGAAGCAGGAATAAATTAAAATTTCCTCAAATTTCCATGAATTTTGGCAAAAATTCGACTTTTTTACCCCAAAACACACAGTAAAAATAGGAATTGGAACTTGCAACTTATTTCATCTGAAAGAGTATCAAAAATACTATATATTCACACTTTTCAATTTTGAAAAACATCAACCATATAAAAGTTTTTTTTTCCTATTTTAAGTGATTTTTGACTTAAAAAACATGTTTTTCCCAAAAAACACCACTTTTGCAATGGAAATTTCCATGAGACAAATTTTTATCTGAAAGAGCGCAAAAAATGCTAGAAAGTTAGGCCGGTTTTGGGGGATCAAGGGGGGGTGCACCCAACCCAGTGATACATCCCAGACTATATATGTCACAACATGAAGAAGTGTAAAACGATAATTGTGTATAAACCATCTTTTTATCCAAAAAGTATTCGTAAGTTTTATTTCTTTATTTAAGTGCTAGTAAGGTCAAACTTGCACAGACGACATATGCGTCTTATAAATAAGCCGATAACATATCTACATGTAAATTTAGGTCATGACCTATATTTTCTGCTTGAGTGCATTACTGTGCATATGTTAGGAAGACACTAGTCGTCTTCTCTTTTCTATCTAGTTTGTTAGCATTTTCATTTATCTTCAATAGGACAGATTCTTAAATGATAGACTGCGTAATCTTTGACTCCTGTCTGTTTGTTGTCATGATAAGATGCTGCCATAAGGTCAGCTTTGTAGCCTTCAATTACACTATGTTTTGAATATTCGCTTGGTCTAGTTTTCTGTATTATACAGCAGTTAAGATTACCTCAAATATACAAGATGAAGTTTGTAATATGATGCATCATGTTTTCTTTCGTTTTACTGAGCATTTTATTTTTTAGTTATGTCTCTCCCCCCCCCCCCCACAGGGAGAAGACATATTGGTTTTGCCTTCGTCGTCCGTCCGTTCGTCTGTCCGTCTGTCCGTCTGTCACACATCGTGTCCGAGCTATATTTCCTGAACCGTTTGCCAGATCACTTTCATATTTTAGTATATTGTTGCTTATGACCCGAAGGTTTCACATCACCTTGACCCAAGGTCATGTGACCAAGGTCAAGGTCACTTAGTGCAGTTTTAATGAATTTGTACATACATTCCTTTTCAGGCTATATCACCTGAACTGTTTGCCGGATCACGTTTATATTTAGCATGTTGCTGCTTATGACCCGAAGGTTTCACATCACATTAACCCAATGTCATGTGACAAAGGCCAAGGTCACTTACTACATTTTAATGAAAGTGTACATGCATTCCTGTCTAGGCTTTATCCCTTGGACTGCTTATTGGATTGGTTATGTTTTAGTATGTATTTGCTCATGACCAAAAGGTTTCACCTTGACCCATGGTCATTTGATCAACGTCAAAGTTACTAAGTACATTTTAATGAAATTGTACATGCTATCCCGTTGGGGCTGTATCTCTTTTAACTAATTATCAGATCGCTATTTTAGTATGCTTTTGCTTATCACCTAAAGGTTTCACACCACGTTGACTCAAGGTCGTGTGACGAAGGTCAAGGTCAATTAGTATATTTTAAATGAAATTGTATTTGTTACGTTTATTATGTCCAGGCTTAATCTTTTGAACCGTGATCGGATCACTTCATATTTTAGTATGATGGTGCTGATGACCCAAAGGTTTCACACCACCTTGATCCAAGGTCATATGAGTAAGGTTAAGATCAAATATTAAATTTTTTTATGGAAATCTACTCTGATACTTTAGAATGCTGTTGCTCAGGATAGGAAGGTTTCTTATCATCTTGACCCAAGGTCATGTGCCCAAGGTCAAGATTATTTAATTCTTTTTAATGAAGTTGTACGTACTTATCTTGTCTGGGCTATATCTCCTGAACCCTTCTTACAATTGTTTTTATATTTTAGTATGTTGTTTTTCAGGACTAAATGTTTCTTATCACATTGTCCCAAGGTCACATGATTAAGGTCACTTCTTACTATGGTAATGAAATTGTATATGCTAATCATGTCCAGGCTGAAATTGTCGATGCTTATGATGTTTATGCTTTATATTTTAAACCGTGTATCCAATCACTAATTCAGTTTTTTGTTGCTCATGATCCATACAATGTAGGTTTCAGATCACCTATATTCAAGGTCATGTGACCAAAGTCAATTTCGCTAAATATGCTTATAATGAAATTGTATATGCCAATCATGTTTGGGCTTTTCCTCAAACAATATAATGAATCACTTTCATGTTTTAGTGTGATGTTGCCCATGACTCAAAGGTTTCACATCATCTTGGCCCAAGGTCAAAGTAACTTGGAGGAAGGGGGAGACATTTTTTTTTCTGAAAAACATTTGATTTGATTTATCTTTGGTTTTAAGTAGAAGTTGTGAATAATTCAATGTTCAAGGCAGTATTATTCACATCGCTGCATTGAAGAGGCACATTAAAGGTAAAAGATTGGTAAGATGTCTTGACGGGTTGGCTTTTTGCAGATGTAGTAGCGAAAAAGAGGATTGGATATTGATTACTTAATGAAACTAGGCATAATATTTGTGTTAGCCGATTTTGGTTTTTAATTTCATTAATTATCATTTGCAGCCTCATATAAAAAAGAATTTGATGACACACTGCGACCAAATCAATTTCTACCATCTCCAGCAAAAAATGGCCTGCAATTTAGGCAAAATGGATTGAGATGTGGCTCAGTAAAAGGGGATCAACTCTTTACTTCGTCTAGACCAAATGGTTTGAGCTCAGGTATTTTTATTCTATGAAATCAATATTCCTAATGTTATGTAACAATTCTTTTTATGCCCCCGGAATCAAAGATTCGGGGACATAAAGTTTTTTGCATGTCCGTCTGTCAGTCTGTCTGTTTGTCCGAGAAACTTTAACATTGGACATAACTTTAGAATGGGAAGTGATAGGGCTTTCTTATTTCACATGAATATTCCTTGTGACAAGACTTTTCCATTGATACCAAAATTCTTGACCTTTGACCTACTTTTCAAAAAGTTTAATATTGGGCATAACTTTTGAATAGTAAGTGATAGGGCTTTCATATTTCACATGTGTATTCCTTGTGACAAGATCTTTCCAATGATACCAAATTATTTGACCTCGTGACCTGGACCTGGACCTTGACCTTTGACCTACTTTACAAAAACTTTAACATTGGGAATAACTTTTGAATGGTAAATGATAGGGCTTTGATATTTCACATGTGTATTCCTTGTCACAAAATTTTTCCATCGATACCAAAAATTTTTAACCAAGTGATCCTGACCTTGACCTTCCACATACATGTACTTAACAGAAAACAGTGTTTATACTAACAAAGATGCCACCGGGGGCATTCGTGTTTCACAGACACAGGCTTTATTATGCCCCCGGAATCAAAGATTCGGGGGCATATAGTTTTTGGCCTGTCCATCTGTTTGTCTGTTTATCTGTTTGTCTGTTTATCTGTTTGTCTGTCTGTTTGTCCGAAAAACTTTAACATTGGACATAACTTTTGAATGGGAAGTGATAGGGCTTTCATATTTCACATGTGTATTCCTTGTGACAAGACCTTTCCATTGATACCAAAATTTTTGACCTCGTGACCTTGACCTTGACCTTTGACCTACTTTTCAATAACTTTAACATTGGACATAACTTTTGAATTGGAAGTGATAAGGCTTTCATATTTCACATGTGTATTCCTTGTGACAAGACCTTTCCATTGATACCAAAATTTTTGACCTCGTGACCTTGACCTTGACCTTTGACCTACTTTTCAAAAACTTTAACATTGGACATAACTTTTGAATGGGAAGTGATAGGGCTTTCATATTTCACATGTGTATTCCTTGTGATAAGACCTTTCCATTCATACCAAAATTTGTGACCTTGACCTTGACCTTTGACCTACTTTTCAAAAACTTTAACATTGGGCATAACTTTTGAATGGTAAGTGATAGGGCTTTCATATTTCACATGTGTATTCCTTGTGACAAGACCTTTCCATTGATACCAAAATTTTTGGCCTCGTGACCTTGACCTTTGACCTACTTTTCAAAAACTTTAACATTGGGCATAACTTTTGAATGGGAAGTGATAGGGCTTTCATATTTCACATGTGTATTCCTTGTGACAAGACCTTTCCATTGATACCAAAATTTTTGACCTCATGACCTTGACCTTTGACCTACTTTTCAAAAACTTTAACATTTGGCATAACTTTTGAATGGTAAGTGATAGGGCTTTCATATTTCATATGTGTATTCCTTGTGACAAGACCTTTCCATTGATACCAAAATTTTTGACCTCTTGACCTTTGACCTTTTAACCCAGTGACCTCACATACATGAAAATATTGTTCATACTAACAAAGATGCCACCGGGGGCATTCGTGTTTCACAAACACAGGCTTTATTTTCATTCTTGTTGCTGCATCTTCGTGTAGGAATTATTATGAATAATATTTTTAAAAAGATGTATGCCCTATATCTTCTAGCAAATGAAGTATATTATTTAATTTTATTTTTTCGGTTTATTGAGTAAAGAAACATACAAAACGTACACTTGTCCCGGGTATATAAACATAGCATCTTTAATTGGTGTGTTTTTGTCGGCGAATTCACAATATTTACAATCACAAAAATTATAAATAAACCTATGTCGTAAAAGATGAGCTTTTCTCACGAAGCTTTAATTCACCTTTCTAATCGTCAATCTGGAAAGGTTTGAAAGTTTGTTTACTACCTACTAAATAATCCATGAAAATCTACCCTTATTTACCCTTAATTAAGTTGAATTATCTATGTCGTTATAATTATGCCCCCCCCCCCCCAACGGGGAGGAAACATATTGGTTTTGCCTTCGTCCTCCGTCTGTCCGTCTGTCCGTCCGTTCGTCTGTCACACATCGTGTCCGGGCTATATCTCCTGAACCGTTTGCCCGATCACTTTCAAATTTAAGTATGTTGTTGCTTATGACCCGAAGGTTTCACATCACCTTGACCCAAGGTCATGTGACCAAGGTCAAGGTTACTTAGTGCATTTTTAATGAAATTATGCACACATTCCTGTCCGGGCTATATCTCCTGAACCATTTGCCCAATCACTTCCATATTTTAGTATGTTGTTGCTTATGACCCAAAGGTTTCACATCACCTTGACCAAAGGTCATGTGACCAAGGTCAAGGTCAATTAGTGCATTTTTAATGAAATTATGCATACATTTTTGTCCGGGCTATATCTCCTGAACCGTTTGCCCCATCACTTTCATATTTTAGTATGTTGTTGCTTATGACCTGAAGGTTTCACATCACCTTGACCCAAGGTCATGTGACCAAAGTCAAGGTCACTTAGTGCATTTTAATGAAATTATGAATACATTCCTGTCAGGGCTAATACTCTTGAACCGTGTGCCGGATCACTTTTATATTTTAGTATGTTGTTGCTTATGACCTTAAGGTTTCACATCACCTTGACTCAAGGTCATGTGACCAAGGTTAAGGTCATTTAGTGCATTTTTGTGTCGCCTGCGAAGCATAGCGACACTTAGGGATCACTTTGTCCGTTGTCCGTCTGTCAGTCTGTCAGTCTGTCTGTCTGTCACACTTTGGGTGTCACAGCCCATAACTTTTGATTGGTAAGTGATAGGGCTTTGATATTTCACATGTGTATTCCTTGTGACAAGACCTTCTTACACATACCATAATTTTTGACCTAGTGACCTTGACCTACAAATTTGACCTACTTTTCAAAAAAATTAAGAATGGATATATCTTTTAATTGGTAAGTGTTAGGACTTTGATATTTCACATGTGCAATCCTTGTGGCAAGACCTTTCTACACATACCATAATTTTTGACCTTGTGACCTTGACCTAGATATTTGACCTACTTTTGATAAAAAAGATAAGATTCGCTATATCTTTTGATTAGTAAGTGATAGGGCTTTGATATTTCACATGTGTATTCCTTGTGACAAGACCTTCCTACACATACCATGGTTTTTTACCTATTGACCTTGACCTACATATTTGACCTATTTTTCAAAAAAATTAAGAATGGATATATCTTTTGATTGGTAAGTGATAGGGCTTTGGTATTTCACATGAGTATTCCTTGTGACAAGACCTTTCTACACAGACCATAATATTTGACCTTTTGACCTTGACCTAGAGATTTGATCTACTTTTTAAGAAAAGTAATATTGGCTATATCTTTTGATTGGTAGGTGATAGGGCTTTGATATTTTACATGTATTTTCCTTTTAACAATGCCATTCTACACATACCATAATTTTTTACCTTTTGACCTTGACCTAGATATTTGACCTTCTTTTCTAAGGTTGTATATATCTTTTAATTGATAGGTGATAGGTCTTTAATATTCCTTATGATGAGACCTTTTTGTTACCAATTTTTACGTAGTGACCTTGACCTAGATGATTGACACTCTTTTCTGAAAATTTGAGAATGACCATATCTTTTGATTTGTAATTAAGAGGTCTGATATTTCAAATGAATTTCATTTGAAAAGACTTTTCTATTGATACCAATAATTTTGATCCACTTTCTAGAATAATAATCAAACCGCTTCGCAGGCGACACAAGCATTCCTTGGATTGCTATTTTTAATGAAATTATGCATACATTCCTGTCCGAGTTATATCTCCTGAACCGTTTGCCTGATCACTTTCATATTTTAGTATGTTGTTTCTTATGACCCGAAGATTTCATGTCATTTTGACCCAAGGTCATGTGAGCAATGTCAAGGTCACGTAGTCGTTTTTAATAAAGTTTTGCATACATTCCTGTCCGGGCTATATCTCTTGAACCCTTTGCCGGATCACTTTCATATTTTAGTATGTTGTTGCTTATGACCCGAAGGTTACACATCACCTTGACCCAAGGTCATGTGACCAAGGTCAAGGTCACTTAGTGCATTTTTAATGAAATTATGAATACATTCCTGTCAGGGCTGATACTCTTGAACCGTTTGCTGGATCACTTTCATATTTTAGTATGTTGTTGCTTATGACCTGAAGGTTTCACATCACCTTAACCCAAGGTCATGTGACCAAGGTCAAGGTCACAAATTACATTTTTAATGAAATTGTACTTGCATTCCTGTCCGGGCTATATCTCTTGAATCATTTGCTGGATTACTTTGATATTATAGTATGTTGTTTCTTATGACCCATAAGTTACACATCACCTTGACCCAAGGTCATGTGAGCAAGATCAAGGTCACTTAGTGCAATTTAAATGAAATTATGCATACATTCCTGTCTGGGCTATATCTCTTGATCCGTTTGCCGGATCACTTTCAGATTTTAGTATGTTGTTGCTTATGATAAGAAGGTTACACATCACCTTGACCCAAGGTCATGTGATTAAGGTCAAGGTCACTTAGTGCATTTAATGAAGTTATGAATACATTCCTGTAAGGGCTAATACTCTTGAACCGTTTGCTGGATCACTTTCATATTTTAGTATGTTGTTGCTTATGACCTGAAGGTTTCACATCACCTTAACCCAAGGTCATGTGACCAAGGTCAAGGTCACATAGTACATTTTTAATGAAATTGTACTTGCATTCCTGTCCGAGCTATATCTCTAGAATCATTTGCTGGATCACTTTCATATTGTAGTATGTTGTTTCTTATGACCCATAGGTTTACACATCACCTTGACCCAAGGTCATGTTACCAAGGTCAAGGTTATTTAGTTTATTTTCAATGAAATTATGCATACATTCCTGTCCAGGCTTTATCTCTTTAACCTTTTACCCGATCACTTTCTTATTTTAGTATGTTGTTCCTTATGACCCAAAGGTTTCACATCACCTTGACCCAAGGTCATGTGACCAAGGTCAAGATCACGTAGTACATTTTTAATGAAAATGTACATACATTCCTTTTTGGGCTATATCTTCTGAACGGTTTGTCGGATCATTTTTAGGCGAGTTTCGCGTAGCGATCTCGGCTATAGTGATCGCAGGATTTTCATGACGTCACATCACTTCCGTGACATCCCCACGCCCGTAAAATGTATAAATTGTATATTCACAGTTTTTCTCAACTCCGATCCTGTGGCCCGATGACCCTGGACCTCATTATTCACCATATTTATTTAAGACAGCGTACATTGCATTCCGCGCTTTATGTTTACCGAATACCAAAACAGTTGTTTCATAATGTTTAAAAAATTTAAAAGTTAGAGATTATGTTAAAAAGGATACTGGATGCAGTAAACATCAACTGTCTCGTGTGCACGTGTGTTGAAATTGCTTATAAGTTTATCGGCTATACTGCGAATTACCGAAAAGACAGCATTTACAGAAACGACAGTGATATTTACCGAATAGACAGATATATTTATTTTTGGTTTTGGTGATTTTATAAACACATTTCCAATCATAAAATGTGTTTAGTTTTGAAATTTAAGTGTCCTTTCGGTGCAATTTGGGGTCTTTTCGGGAAATACCACGTCTTTTCGGTAAATGCTGTCTTTTCGGTAATTCCTACTGCCCTCTATACTGTACCACGTGACACTATGTAAATAAAGTGGAAGGCGCTGATGTTCAAGTCGTAGCAGTTCGAGTGTTTAAGCGATTAACGAGGAGTTACGGTCATACATTACACTTCTAGGTATAGAAATCAATTTAGAATTCACAGACAATCAAGCGTTCATAGCGCATTGGTCTGTCGCATCTCGCAAATAGAATGCCCTGACTCACTGAACACCGAGCCAGGGCTGGAACGGACACGCTGAACAGCTAAATTCGAGTAAATAATTGGCAAGGGGTCTGGGGACTTCCTAGATCACCAGCAGGTCCAGGGGTCCCCAGACCCCTTGCCAATTATTTATGTCCCCTCCTAAATAATAAGGTGGATCCGCACTGATTCTGATAGTACAGACGTTTATTTTTTCTTCATGTATAGCACAGGGGTGAGGTATCATCGCTTGGTCACAAACCCTTTCCTTTTAACGTACCCTTTCTTCTATATGTCTACAGGTATATTAAAAAAGTTTTATATATATAGACAGAAGGGTTTGTATTGAGGAAAGGGTTTGTGACCAAGCGATGATACCTCACCCCTGTGGTGTATAGATCTGCATATCTGTTCCACAGGCCGTAAAAGTGCCTGGTATGTGTACGACCTGTGTATATATTATTTAAGGCTAGTATCTTTCTGTGGGTTGTGACACCCATTCCAAACGCTTGCCTATTGTTTTTGTTTATTTTTTTTGGGGGGGGGGTCTTTTTAATCCGACAGGTTTCTACTGAATAAAACGTCACTTTAGTATTGTACAGTCTCACGTTTCACGCTTATTGATGTACGTAACTTATCAACGACAAAATGAGAGAGAGAAAAAGAGAGAGAGAGAGAGGGGGGGGGGGGCTAGAACAATACACGGTTCGCATAGATATTTTTAAAACTTCAACAGAGAGAGAGATGTAAAAAGTGAGTTTCTGGTCGGCACATTCATTACATATATTCGCGCTGCCGTCCCCTATGGCATGGATTGAATCAGATGAAATGACATTTTGGGCGTAAATTTGGCGAACGACTTTAAAAAGATTTTCGATAAATGAATTAAGAAAATTAGTTTTGATGTCGACCGTGCAAAGTACCGCTACCTTTCAATGAATCAGTAAACGTGTACACGAAAGCTTTCGAAAACATGTACATGCAATAAGGCTGTGTCGTGCGAAGAACATGCGGTAATCCAAATTCCAATTATCTTAATAGCAACTTTGAACGAGGGCTTCGCACAGTGACACGTGAGAAAACGTAAATTTCGCGTATGTAAACAGGTACGTACATGTATTAATATAAGCCCCTGATTTTAAAAGAGCTTCATTGACGAAGTATGGGGCCTAACATAGAAGCGAAAGAAATTCCTTTTTTTTATAATTAAATATGGACTATGTATTTTTATTTTCATTCGCCAAATGGGCGAGTTGGACATGATGTTTTGGGGGCCCAGCTAAAAGTTTGGTCGCCATGGGCGACTGGGCGACCGCCAATTAATTTCTGTTCCTGGGTTCATAAATGTTTTACTTCCGAACATTGGAAAATGGATTTGTTCTATCTGCTAATACAATATTTAAAAATCCCATAAAATAGTTTGATATCATTCTAAAATGAATAAACGAAACTCGCCATCAATTCCTTCAGAGCTTTGATTATATATTAGCATGTTGCTGCTTATGACCCGAAGGTTTCCCACAACCTTGACCCAAGGTCATGTGACCAAGGTCAAGGTCACTAAGTACATTTTTATTGAAATTATACATGCATTCTTGTCTGGACTATAACTCTTGAACCATTAACCTGATAACTTTCATATTTTAGTATGGTGTTCCATATGACCCGAGGGCTTCACATCACACCAACCCAAGGTCATGTGACAAAGGCCAAGGTCACTTACTACATTTTAATGAAATTGTACATACATTCCCGTCTAGGCTTTATCCCTTGGACCGCCTTCTGGATTGCTTTCAAATTTTAGTATGTATTTGCTCATGACCAAAAGGTTTTTACCTTGACTCATGGTCATTTGATCAACGTAAAAGTCTTTAAGTATATTTTAGAGAAATTGAACATGCCATCCCGTTGGGGCTGTATCTCTTTTAACTCATTATCAGATCACTGTCATATTTCAATATGTTGTTGCTTATTACCTAAAGGTTTCACATCACGTTGACTCAAGGTCATGTGACCAAGGTCAAGGTCAATTAGTATATTTTAAATGAAATTGCATTGTTATGTGTATTATGTCCAGGCTTAATCTTTTGAACCTTGATCGGATCACTTCATATTTTAGTATGATGGTGCTGATGACCCAAAGGTTTCACACCACCTTGATCCAAGGTCATATGACTAAGGTCAAGGTCAAATATTACATTTTTCTAATGAAATTGTAAATGATATCGAGTCTGGGCAATATCTGTGGAATCGTATACTGGAACACTCCGATACTTTAGAATGCTGTTGCTCAGGATTGGAAGGTTTCTTATCATCTTGACCCAAGGTCATGTGCCCAAGGTAAACATCATTTAGTTCTTTTTTATGACATTGTACATACTAATCTTGTCTGGGCTATATCTCCTGAACCCTTCTTACAATTGTTTTCATATTTTAGTATGTTGTTTCCCAGGACTAAATGTTTCTTATCACATTGTCCCAAGGTCACATGATTAAGGTCACTTCTTACTTTGGTAATGAAATTGTATATGCTAATCATGTCTATGCTTATCATGTTTAGGCTTTATATTTTGAACCGTGTATCCAATCACTAATTCAGTTTTTTTGTTGCTCATGATCCATACAATGTAGGTTTCAGATCACCTATTTCCAAGGTCATGTGACCAAAGTCAATTTCAATAAATATGCTTATAATGAAATTGTATATGCCAATCATGTTTTAGCTTTATCTCAAACAATATAATGAATCACTTTCATGTTTAAGTATGATGTTGCCCATGACTCAAAGGTTTCACATCATCTTGGCCCAAGGTCAAAGTTACTTACAGGGAGGGGGGAGACATCTGTTTTTTTTTTCTAAAAACATTTGATTTAATTTTAAATTTGCATTTATGGTAATGTGCATGCGTAAGTTGGGGTTTTCCATTTTCATGTAAATATTGTGAGCCAGAAATATTTACAATGAATTATTTTTATGTACTGCTCAAAAATAGTTTAGAATCACAGTGAGTTTTCTCTATACCTTTTTGTCCAATCGCACCATTTTGAACAGAATGGAACTATTAGATAATCGATTGATTAAGAATTCTTATAATCCGGCTTTGTAGGTAAAAGATATTTCTACCGGAATCTGTCTGTCATTTCTTAAAAATGCTCCCTACGGAAAACTTTTGAGAAAAGTGATAATTTTGAATTTTTCCCATTTTTGCATTTTCACCACTTCTTGTTGGCTACTGACCAAAAATGGCAACGAAACACTATCATCACGAAGAAGACATTTTATGTCTCAAAATAACAGGGCAAAAAGACTTACAATAAAAATGAAGACTTTTTCCGAAAATTTGTAAAAATCGCTGGAAGGACTAGGTGCGCTAACCCCTAATATCGGCCCTATAATTTCGACGAAAAATGCTTTTGATAAAAGAATTATTATTCATAAATTTTTGCAATAAAATACGGCATCATAATTTTGAGCCGTCGTAACGTCACGCGCGTGATGCATTACGTCATGTTCTGACGTCATTTACCCTGAATGAAGCAAAACAAACAAAAAAAGCATCATATTTTGCACACAAATCTTCAAAATCCATCTACGCTCCAAGCCTTGCACACGAAATATATATGCCAATTAAAGAAGTCCTCTACTCGTTGGTATTTTCACTTACATTTACTCGGACAAACTCAAAATACAAAGTATTGGTAGTTCCATAAAAATATATTGTCTCGTTTATCCATGAAACAGCGATTTATAAGCCCATATCAACAAGCTAGCGATTTAACACAGAACTAGTCTGCAACTTCCGCCGAAATTGAAAGTACAAATTCGTGACGTCAGATGTGTGTATCCACTACACATTCACACGATGACGTAATGTAAAATATAGTACATGTATATGTCTCTTTGTTTATATGGTACATTTATAATTATTTTTCGGTTTAACCATTTTCAAAGTAAATTAAATATCAGTGTTTTTAAAAGACCTGTACATATTCATTGTCGGATCCATCCAGGTGGAGGGGGGGGGGGGTTCTTCTCCATTCCTGGTAAGACTTACATGATCATGCATGGACACGGAAAATATGAAATAATGAAGTGAGGGTGAGAGATCGAAATTTTATAGAATATGAAATCCTAAGTAAAGCCTTTCCTAGTTGTCGTCTAGATGGGATCTCAAATTGATATTCTAATCAGCTTATAGGATTGGGGGGGGGGGGCGCAAATGTATTAGGAAGAGGGTGAGAAATGAAAATTAATGTCATTTAAGATAATATGAAATTTATTTTCTGATGTTATATAAAGTTATGAAGGTGAAAAAAATTAAATAATATGGGTCGACAAAAAATTAAATGATATGGCCTGGAAAGTTGTCTGCTGGCTCCGCTCAGGATTTCAGGAAAATAATTGACTTTCTTGAAATTCAATACCGGGAGTTCTAAGTGATCATGTAATGTATATCAAATAAAATGAAATTCTAATCGTCTCAGAATTAAACGGAAAGTAACGAGCGTTCTTCGTCAACATTAACTGATCGAGTATCTCAGTACGAGAGAGAGAGAGAGAGAGAGAAACCGGCATTTTCATTTCCGAGGTACATTACAAGAATTCAAGACGGACTTAATTTATTAAATATACTATCTCCGCTCCAAAAGAATATGATCACTGTGTTGCCCAGAACAATATTAGAAAATAGATACCCGGAATACATATACAAGTATTTGATATGGTATCTTGTTAATGATTATCAAATTTTTTTTACGAAATTCAGTCGCAACTCCTTCCGCATTTAAAATTTACGTCCCCACCCCAATCTATCGAAAAAATTGTAAACATGTAACAGGTTATGCTCTGCATATTGAAAATTGAAGTTCTTGCGTATTTCGATGTTCCACACGGATCCGTTTGATGAAACATTTGATAGACATTTATTTGTTTACATTCATTAAAAAATTTTGTTTTACAAAACAACAATCGTCAAACATCGTATCATTATTTATGAAGGGGGGGGGGGGGGCGTCTGGAGACGAGAGTTATGTCTGGAAATTCGGGCGGGAGGGGGGGGGGGGCTTAATATTTTTCTTTCACTGTTGTTGCATACTGACTTTTTTTCGGCACTTGGGGCCTGTATATATGTAAAAAAATCTAGCTTGGATCTTTTCCTTCTTTATTTCTTTTTTCCCCGCTCACAAAAATAAGTACATGTACATTGAACATGTCGTTGACTTATATTTTTACCAAGCGCGGATCTAGAGGGGGGGGGGGAGTAGGGGGGGTCTGGACCCCCCCCCTGGAATTTTCAAAGCATAGCTAATTTATTTTTCATTAATAAACATATTTCATAAGATTAAGTCCCAATTACCCTTTTGTTGTCATAATATTTGAAAAATATATGAATTTGTATTAGAAATCTTCCATTTTGATCAAATTTTGCCGTCAGCATTTAAAATTATTTCTCTGGCTCGCATCCGCTCGCCAGAATTCATTACATAAATGCACGTTATTTTCCTATATACAACACATATACATTACACCTAGGTCAGTAAACAAGGGCACTAAAAAGACGAAAAGAAACTGAAAAAGACACGAATAGTGGATTTTATTCCAATTCCCGGAAAAAAAAAAGTTCGCTGGCTCGCTGGCTTGTATTTACATATTAGAACAAGAACTATGTCGTGAAAATTCAAGATTCAGTCACTGTTTTATTAATAATTTGAAACAGAAGTATCAATAACTTTAGCCACTTGCGTTGTGATGTTTTTTTTTTTTTTTGCTCTTCAAAAAATTTCGGACTGTAGGACCCCCCCCCCTTGAAAAAAATTCCTGGATCCGCCCATGTTTACATTTAATTCTCACCGATATTCCACATACCTAATTTCTCCCTCTTTTAACATGTACATGGCATGCTTTTTCCATTGTAAGGAAGGTAATATTTATTGAAGTACGTACGTGCCGACTGGAAGTGAGGAGGTACAAATGTCAACGAAGGAGGGTGGTATCAATAGGCTGAACGGGAGGGAGTCAGAGTGCCGGGGAAATTATAGAATTTTGTAAACAGGATACCCTCTGCCCGACCCAAACCATCTACAAGCGTGATCTAGACGGTTAGGACGTCATGACCCCTTGGATTTGCCAAAAATGCAGATTTTTTTTTTGTTTTACTAGTATGTATTTTTTTCCGAAATAGACGGCTTACCCCCACCCCCATTTTCTTTCCGGGGGAAAGGAAGGATCGATTCCCTGAAGATTTTTTTATCTATATATGCCTCAGAATCCCTCTCTGAGATAAACTTTAGGATTCTGGAGGTCGTTCAAATATATCAACACAAGTACGTACGTATATAAATAAATTATGTACATTAGTAGTTTTAATGTAAATATTTAGGTTTCATTATTAAATGCTCTTTTATCATATTTATCACTCATACACTCTCATTTGATATGTCCTTTATTTTGGCATTTATAAGAGAACATTAGTACATGCATCCACAACATGCATGTACATCTCTATATATAGCGTTATGAAACGTGGTTCCCTTTTACACACTTCTGACGTACTTCCGGTGTGTACAGCTATTTTAAGAAATTGGAAAAGGTGGTAAAATATAAATTGGTTTATATCAGCTCTGAAAGAGATTACATAATGGGGAAATTTCTTGTTGAAATTTCGCTCATTTATTGATAATTTCAGTACTTTTAACGTTTTTAGACGTTCTAAGCAACGTATTATTCAGCATAGGACTGTGAAATCAAAACAGTCCTCATAATTTGGATTCACCATACATTTGACATTTTAAGAATTAGAATATTATGGATATTTGAACAACTTTGAAAATAGGACTGAAATGGCAGGTTACCGCACCAACTCCTTCCAAAACTGCAACATTTTTTAAAGCTCTAGCAGTTTCCTGGAAGGACAATTACATTCAAATTGATCTCAGTTATGTGTTATTAGTTATGACTTGATTTTTTTTTCTCTGAGAAGTGATTTTTTTTTTTATGAATTTCTTATATTTCACAAAATTTGTATGATAAAAGAGTACCTGTTTTCTGAATGTATACTAATGTTATTCTATACTTTTTTGAGCAGTATATTTTGATATTTTTGGGAGGTTTGTTGCTAAAATTTTGTCATTAACAGAATGCAGAATGTTAATAACTTTGGCAATACTACAAAAATACAGTTTGTTTTCTACAAGTTAAATGTGTGTTAAATGAGACAGGGGATTTTATTTGTTCCCCTTTGAAGAAGAGGGGACATATTGCTTTGCTACTGTTGGTCGGTCGGTCTCCCACAACAATTTCAGCTCATAATATCTGGGATGGATTCACATGAGATTTTGTTTAAAGATACAATACATCACGCGAAAATCCAAATCAACTTCATACACAGGTCTAATAAAAAATTAAAAGAGTTATGCCCCTTGGACTTACAAAAAGTCCCCAAAATTAAAGATTTCCTTTCATTGTTTCTGCAATGGATGCATGTATTGAAATGAATTTCGGTATTCACTATACAGATATATCATATGAAGATCTAGGTCACGACCATGATAGATTCATTAATCAAAGTATAAAAACTTTTGCTTTCATAATTAAAGAAGGTGTAGGGGGACATTAATGTTTTACAAACATGACTTTTAACTTGTTCTTCTTGGCTTGAATATGATTGCTCAATCAGACTATTTACGGGGTAAAACAGTGTCTACCAACCATAGGGGGTAGAATTGGTATTATATTATGAGGAAACATATTGGGTTTGCCTTCGTTGTCCGTCAGTCCGTCTGTCACACATTGTGTTCGGTCAATATCTCCTGAACTGTTTGCCCGATCACATTCATATTTTAGTATGTTGTTGCTTATGACCCGATGGTTTCACATCACTTTGACCAAAGGTCATGTGACCAAAGTAAAGGTCACTTAGTGCATTTTAAGCTCGCCATGACGAAATAGTCCGGAGAGTTAATGCCATACCCTCGGCGTCGTTGTCGTCATCGTCCGTAGACAAAACTTTAACCTGGGCTATATCTCTTGAACTATAAGGGGTAGGGCTTTGATATTTCATATGTAGATACCTTGTGACGAGACCTTTCATTTGAGACCATGACCTTCGACCTAGTGACCTTGACCTTGGACTTTGACCTACTTTTCAAAAACTTTAAACTGGTTTCTGACAAAAACCTGTATCGGCGAGCTATGTAATCTTTGATTACCCTATGTTTAATGAAATTATGCATACATTTTTGTCCGAGCTATATCTCTTGAACAGTTTGCCGGATCACTTTCATATTTTAGTATGCTTACATGTTGTATGACCCGAAGGTTACACACCACCTTGACTCAATGTCATATGACCAAGGTCAAGGTCACTTAGTGCATTTTTAATGAAATTATGCGTACATTTCCTGTCAAGGCTATATCTCTTGAACTGTTTGCCGGATAACTTTTACATGTGTTGTTGCTTGTGACCCGAAGCATTCGCATCACATCGCGAAACGGCAAAGGTAAAACATCGATTCTATAACGGATTTGTCAAATTCCGGAATTTACGAAAGAGCGGAAATTATAAAAACGAGCGGAATTTACCGATTCTCGAAGCGGAATTCCGCTTTAAAGCGGAGAAAAACCATGTCTGGTATCAGGAATAGATTTCGAACGTTCCATCTCCTTTAATCGGTAAATAATGCAATCCGGAACTTCAAATACGGTCTAATTTTGTATTCAATGGCTACAATGTAAGCCTATTAGCGCGAAATACACATTGGCGAAGAAATGAACATCATTCTTGCTTATTTCATTCCTAATTCTTGTATATTTCCTTCAGTCATATTTAGGTTACATTTTTTGATGGATTAAAGAGGAAAAATAGACAAATGTGCTATATTTTATGGTCAAAAAGGTCGATTCTTAAAAAATGCACCCCCTTTCCATTTTTGGTTTTTCGTCTATGGGGTTGTGTTCCCCCCGGAGATACAGAACCCCACTTTGCTAAAAAAAATTGTATCATTGATATACATCTCCAGTAAAAGTGGCTTTCTGTATATCCGGGGGGAACAATGTTAAAAAAAACTTTTCCGTTTTCTGTTGATTTCTATGAAAAAAAGAGAAGTTTTGACTCCAAAATTAGCAATAATATGCAAAACAGATAAAAATTACTTCATATTCTGATGGTATGCAGTATAGGTATACATTTTACATAAAAAAGTTCTTGAAATTTCAATTGTCAAAATTCCACTTTTCAGGGCTGATTTTACGCCTTATCTTAACAGCTCCCTCGGTGATTGTCTCGATGTACATATTGGTGTACACACCAAGTAAGTCTTGTTTGGTAGTGATGACAGCCATTCAATCACAATCCAGAATGTCACTGATCATTCTGGAAAGTGGGATCTGATATGCTTTTATTATATCCCCGTAGCAATCGAAGAACTTCCTCAAAGATGATTTCAGCCGTTGTACAATATAACCCTGAACGAGTAGCTTACTTACAAGTCGTCTGGCTCTAATGATGAAATCATCATATTTAGAACATGCCCTGACCTACCGTATGAGCTGGGATATAAAAACGCCGTAAGCAAGAGAAGACGGAATGTTGCTACTCATGAAAGGGAAGTTAGTTAAGTGGAAGCTGAAAATCATCACGCTTGTCATACAGTGAGGTGTTCAAATAGCCGTTTGCGTCTTATGTTAGAAGTATATCCAAGTACGAAGCGGATCTGTCGCTCTCGGTTGTTTCCATGATGATAGATTTCATGAAGATGGTCCTTAAAGTTCGGATTATTGATGGACAACACGTTATCTATGTATTAGCGGCCTTAATCAAATGACATAGGGTCAAGGTGATGTGAAACATTTGGGTCATGAGCAAATGTATACTAAAACGTGAAAGCAATCAAGTAAGAGGTCCAAGGGATATAGCCTAGACAGAAATATATGTACAATTTTATTGAAAATGTACTAAGTGACCTTGGCCTTTGTCACATGACCTTGGGTCAAGGTGATGTGAAACCATCGAGTCATAAGTAACAACATACTAAAATACGAAAGTGATCGGGTAAACGGTTCAAGAGATAAAGCCCAGATTAGAACGTATGTACAATCCCATTGAACATGTACTAAGAGACCTTGGCCTTTGTCACATGACCTTGGGTCAAGGTGATGTGAAACCTTCGGTTCATCAGCAGCAACTTGCTAAAATATGAAAGTGACCCGGCAAACAGTTCAAGAGATACAGCCCGAAAAGGAATGTATGTACAATGTAAGCAGCAACTTGCTAAAATATGAAAGTGACCCGTAATTTCTAATTGGTCAATAGGCAACCATTCGACCAATCAACGATTAGTATTCATCCGAAACACGGAGCAAAGGAAATTCGCGACTGTTCCTCAGCCGGATCGAACTTTTGTCGGTTTTGTTTTGTATTTGAACTTAAGAGAAATGTCTGAAAGCATATGGTCGGTCGTCCAGAGGGGAGAGGTAGACGTAAAGGCCCTTGACTCCGGCATTATCACTCAAGAATCCGTGGAAATGAGAGCGTTGATAATGAACCCCTAGCCCTCTCAAAAAGTACAAGAAAAATCAATATAATTATATTTTCGTTTCAATAAAACAACACTTTAAAGCTGTATTTTTTGTCCCAAGAAAGCTGTTCTGAAGGGTCTTTAATGATGAAAATTGTCGTTTTCGGCCGGGGGCCTTCGGCCCGCTGGTCCCCCTGATATAGGGGCGCTGCCCCTATACACCCCGCTGGGGGAGGACCCCCAGACCCCCCTTCAGCTTTTTTCTTTGAACACTAGAATCATGTCTGTGATACACAATGTAGACATATTTGATGTCTTTTCATTTATATTTATCCATTCTGGGTAAATATTATAAAATTTCTACGTTTTTTGTCGATATTATCGGTTTTTCTATGCATGCACCCCTACCCCTTTCGACCTTAATTTTAGAATTTTTAAGGTTTCTTTAACGAAATGTAAAACATGTAAAAGGTCTGCAAATGCATTATATTTCAATAATGATTAATGTTTTTCTGTATACGATTCGCCATGAAGAAGAAATAAGTCACGAGATTTAGGGCTAAATAAGGCCGTTATCTTAACAGGTCCTTCGACAATATTAAAAAGAAGGGAAGAGGGAGAATGATTTACACTTTCGGCTTCTTTTATAAGTTATGTGAAGTGAGCAGATTTTCATTAAACTTAGTAGGTATGAAGTACTTATAACTTTATCTGTTCTTTCTCATACATGTAATTCTATATAACTTACTCGATATACCAGTCATTAAACTTGCATTGATGGTCAAGGATGATGAGATTCAATAACCATTGAGGGTCAAGTCACCTTTAAGGTGAGGCTCATTGAACGTGGAAACAAATTTTGAGTTGCTCGAAATTCTATTCCGCCGACAAACACGGACGGCATACGTGGTAAAGACATGCAACGCTCTTTTGAAACTTGTTCGGGCAGTTTTAAAACTTGGGGAAGAGACGCGAAATTTTAGCGGTCTGTCACGGACGGAGCACGGGCATTGGACGGGTATTTCGCGTTTGTATCACAAGTAATAGCGTATGTATAGCGTCTTATCACGAAGGCGTTAAGATTTTGCAAAGAAATAGGTAGGCTGGTCTGGTAGTGGAACAGCCGTTCATACCCCGTACAAAGCACAACCAGGATAACATTTAACACGTACGACCACGTAAAGTAGATTTTTGGCCGGATTGCAAAGCAATTCCGGTCTATAGATTGACGATGTCCGTCCGTCTGTCTGTCCGTCTGCCGTCAACATTTTGGTTAAAGTTTCTGGTTGAGGCAAAATCTAAGGAACTATATGCAGTAGAAACTTTATATTATACATGAAGCTTACCCATCACAAGACCTTTCAATTTATGCCGTAACATTTGACCTAGTGACCTTGACCTTGGACTTTGACCTAGTAAAAGATTTTGGTTAAAGTTCCTGGTCCAAGCAAAATATATGGAACTGTATGCAGTAGAAACTTTATATTATACATGTAGGTTTCCCATGACAAGACCCTTCAATTAATGCCAAAACATTTGACCTAGTGACCTTGAGCTTGGACTGTGACATAGTTAAAGATTTTGGTTAAAGTTTCTGGTTGAAGCAAAATCTATGGAACTGTATGCAGTTGAAACTTTATATTATACATGTACAGCCTCTGACAAAACCTTTCAATTTATGCTTTATTATTTGACCTATTGACCTTGACCCAGTTAGTGACAAAAACTTACTTTGCAATCCGGCCATACCGTCTTTAGCGGTGTTTTATTCATGCATGGAATGATTTTCAGTATCAAACCTTGTCTTCGCAAATTCTCCAAAACCATTTAAAAATAGATTTCAATTAAACTCTAAACAATGAAATTGTCCTTATTGAAATAAATGTTCTATAGTACCAATTTTGTTGTACTAGACACGTGTTTCGGATATTTTAATCGTCGTCAGTAGTACTTCATGCCAAACAGTTAAAATAAAGCTAAAGTGAATTTTCCTTGCGCCATCTACAATACAGAGCTTTAATTTCCTCTTGCCAAAATGAGTGGCTCAAAATTTTGTGTAGGGTTTATTCAGAAGCGTATTTAAGCGAAAAATACGGTCAGAAATCGTTGGAGGGTAGGCGCAAGAAGCTTAATTCTAAACATGACCGAAAAAAATTATGCCGAAACACAGCTAAGGACAGAGCTATGCAATGAGGAGATATCCCTTATAAGCTCACCTTAGCCAAAGGCTCAAGTGAGCTATTTTCATAGTGTTGCGTCTGGCGTCCGTCGTCGTCGTCGTAAACTTTTCACATTTTAAACTTCTTCTCCAGAATGGCTGAAGGGATTTTGATGAAACTTTATACGTATAAAGTACTCGTGGTCCCCTACAAGTGTTGTTGTTTTTCGTCCGGATCCGTCAACAGGTGGCGCCACCACAGCCAAAAGTAGGTCACGGGGGTACCCTCGGTTGACAAACCTCTTCAGAACGGAAGCATGTAGCGACAAACCGAAAGCATCAGGATGATATTGTAGTAATACAATACTTTTAGTCCTTACGTTGTCAACCCGTTAAATTTACACTATATGTATCTATTTTTTCGAGAAAATTTGCCCGTTAATATCTATTAACGGTACTACGTTGCTATGTAGTGACGACGGATAAAACGTGAGGCTCTGACAAACCCTGATTATTAAATCATTTCAATAAATGAATTGACTTCTCAACAATTTTTATGCCACCGTCATGTAACCGTATGTTTATTGAGAGGTCGCCAAGTGCGTCCTTCCATCCTTTTCAGTTTTTCAGATGGAAATTGGAGAACCCTTTACACCCATCCAAACTGAATTTGGATTGGTGATAACTTGCTTCTGACGTTATGTTTGCGGCCGATAAATGCTAATTTTATGGTCCGAAACTCAGTTTTTCACTTACTGCCATGCAGCAAAAATAACGTCAGAAGCATGTTATTATTAATACCCTTTCTGATGCAATCTCTGTTTTCGAGAATTTAAGATAAAATGTGACTGTTTTCGGGTTATCATGGCCGTACATGAGGACGGAATAGTTACTTCTAAAATTCGACTTTGTTGCGAAATGACATAAGAGTGTATGGTCACCATTGAAGTAGGCCTATTGATGATTTTAGAATGCGTTACAGACGATGAATCGAACTTGGCTACATGTGACCTCTGAAACTCCTGGTCCATCAGCAGTGACACTCACCAAGTATCCTAAACAAGTCTGGAAAAATTAGAAGAAAAAAATCAATCAAAAACAAAAAACAAAAACAAAAATCCGACAGACCTAGCTACCCTATATTTTCCAGCATGTTATGGGAAACACATTTTAGCTCACCTGAGCCAAAGGCCAAGTTGTTACTCTTTGAAAAAAGATTTTCTCTGTATTTGAATAAAATTTGCTGTGCAGTTTCAAACTAATAGTTATACAGATGTACGATGTGGTTGATGTTGACCTGCAATAGCCCTAATACAGGTGTCACTAACCTTTGTTAATTGTAATAGGCCATTATTATACACAATATACCTTTACAGTGACACTGAAATATCATACTTACTCACCTGACTCTTATATATTTCAGGATGTTTAAACTATTGTGCAAACTTTCCATATTTTAAAGCATCTTAGACAATCCAGTGCATTATTTGATATGCTTAAAAAGAAGGCTCTTCATCTGCTGCAAGTACTTCCTTTGCTATCAAAAGTTATAAAATGCCTCGATCAATCTTGTTTGATATCATGCACGAAAATGAAAACAAATGGAAAACATGAACTGCATTGTCTGAGGCCATTTCTATGTAGAAAGTGCTATGGCGACCATGTCAGGGAAAGTATTCAAAGCACTTACTGTCAAACCCCTCGCGGGGAACTTTTTTACGAGCTCCACACGGCAAAGGGCATAAGTGTGACACAAATGAGTTAAAGAAGATCCTGACGATAATCTCAACAGCACTCACAATAGAGCACCAAATTGAGCATCGACGGACCCCTAGCAAGCTAGAAGGTGGGACCAGGTGCCCGGGAGGAGTAAGCATCCCCTGTTGGCTAGCCGCACCCGCCGTCGATGATCATGCACGAAAATGAAAACAAATGGAAAACATGAACTGCACTGTCTGAGGCCACTCTATGTAGAAAGTGCTATGGCGACCATGTCAGGGAAAGTATTCAAAACACTTACTGTCAAACCCCTCGCGGGGAACTTTTTTACGAGCTCCACACGGCAAAGGGCATAAGTGTGACACAAATGAGTTAATGAAAATGCGCTAGCCTATTAGAGCCCTCGGTGGCCATATTTGTTGATGGATCGGCAAAAAAACCCACAAAAATGGTAGAGGACATTGCGTGCTTGCTTCTGTAAGGTTTCGTGAAATTCTGTGCAGCGGTTGCAGAGGAGAAGTAGAAAATGCGTCAACCAAACAGAGCCCTCGGCCACCATATTTGTTGTTCGATCGGCACGAGAAAAGACAAACTTGGTAGAGGACCTCCTGTAGGGTGTCGTGAAATTCTGTGCAGCGGTTGCAGAGGAGATGTAGAAAATGTAAAAAGTTTACGACGGAAGGCGCGCTATGACAATACCGGTAGTGGGTAGTTCAGTAAGTTCACATGAGAGAAAATGAATGGCTTATATAGAAATTGATATATCAAAAGAATGATCAATTCCTGTACATTTCATTGGTACTAAATGATATATACCTTTCCGATACCATTTTCACTCCGATACAATTTTGACATATCATTCAGGTGAACTTTGGTCCCATTTGGACCATATGGTTCCAGAAAAATTCTTAACATTAAAATTATGCTTTGAAGGCCATATTTGTCTAAATAATATATGACATTTATTTAGGGTTTCGCCGATTCGTTTTTGAGAAATCAACAATACGCCATGAAGAACCGAATTTCATTAAGGCACGGTCCATTTGATATTCTGGGGGGAGGGGGGGCTTGGGTTTTTTGTCGGAGCAAGATTATTTTTTTCGCCCCAGAACGGGGCAAAATTATTTTTTTCTTGCAAAGTTGGTGCAAGGAAATTTTTTTTATAACAATTGATGTGAATATTAAGAATGTTTGTGTTTTTTCAACAGAAATTCTTTATTTTTACTTAAATTACTCCAAACATTACTTTATTTTTCTGTAAAACTTGTATTCACTTCTAAACTTAAAGAGATGAAAGATTTTTACAATATGCGATATATAATTTTCAGTAAACAAAATGTATATAAGTCATGTAACATGAAAGAGGGCCTGATGCAAGTTTTTTAAACATGTAGAAATGAAAACTAGTGAAAAACTATGAGATAAGACACTATGGTGACACATGTATCTATAAATCTAAATTTAATTGATAATGTATTGAAGCATTTTAATTGCTTTAGTCACATGCATTCTTTTGATATTTTCTAATATGGACTTGCCATTACAGATAAAAACTATGGCAAGCGAAGCGAGCCCAAATTGTTTATAGACACTAAAAACTTGGCGATCGAAGCGAGCCGAAAAATTTTCGGGAGTTTTAAGTGAAGTTTATGGTTATTCTTCAAGTTCAGATTACTTGTAAGAGCAAGAGCAAGATTATTTTTTTTTCTGTCACACCATAAGCAAATTTATTTTTTTCATCAAAATTCAGAGCAAAATTATTTTTTTCGAAAAAAACCCAAGCCCCCCCCCCCCCCCAGAATATGGACCGTGCCTAAGTCCCCATTCTGAGCCCCTCGCGGAAATCGCCCCTACGTTGCGACTCCTTCCAGTTTGATACTTATATACACACTATAGCGATATCATTCTGAGTATCTGACTCTTTATATAAAAAATTGACCAAGGCCAAATTAGCTTAGAGGCTATAGGGGTGGCCAAGGGGCCGGAAATTTGTGTATTTAAGTGTTTGTGTTCTTATTTAAAGGACGAGGTACAGTAAGGGCCTTATTTGGCCCCTCATAGAAATGAATGAATTTGGTCTAAAACAAAGGAGTATGAAGTCTACTTACCAAAAAAACCTATATATCATACCATGCTTTATCGTTTCTATATATTTTAAGGTCAATTTTTAAGGTCAAGGTTATGGCTTAATTAATCAAGGAATACAACATAACCATTATAGTATGGGATGTATCACTTGGTTGGCTGCAACCCTTCCACCTTCATCCTCCAAAACTGGCCTAACCTTGCAACATTTTTGTGTTCTTTCAATTGAAAAAAGTTTCATGGAAATTTCTATTGAAAAAGTTATGTTTTTGGAGGAAAAACATGTTTTTTAGTGCAAAATCACTGAAAATCGGAAAATTCTTATAATTTGTAAATGGACGATGATTTAAAAAATAGGAAAACGTAATTATAAAGTATTTTTCGTGTTCTTTCAGATGGAATAAGATTTAAATTCCATTTTTTGTTTTCACGACGTGTTTTGGGGGTAAAAAATCATTTTTTTGCAAAATTTCAAAGAAATTTGAGGAAATTATTATTTTCTCAGTTCTAAATATTGCCTATAATCGTTTATTGAAGAGTTAAACTAATACTTAAAAGTGTTGCTCATGAATCATATATTCAAAGTAAGCACGGCATATTTCCTACTTCGTTTTGAGGCAAAATTTTATTTTTATGTTTTAAAATCACAGATTTCTGGTAAAATTTAATGAATACAAGGTCTAACCTATAATAATAAATTCAAAGCTGTCGTTTACTAAAAAAAAAAAAAAACATTTATGTTATCAAATGCAAGTAATATGAAATGTTTTAGTTAATTGAAGTCTAAATTTTGGGTAAGATATATACTTTTTGCGCAAAAAACACTTCTTTTGAGAAAATGAGTACAAGTTCTTTTCCCTTGACAAAATGGACACATTCTAGCTGTGGTAGGATCTTGTTTCTGATCATGAATGGAAAGGAATATCATTTGATAAACAAAGTTCAAATTATATCCTATAAATATTCGTACCAGTTTTGTCTGCGTAAAAATTGACCAAGATATAGGCTACTAAGGCTTATTATTAAACAATACCAAATATACATATGTAGTTCTTTTTCACTTTAGAAAGTGATTGTCATTTGAAAAACACAAATATACGATGACTGATTGATATGTTGTGAGTCTCTGTTTTCTGGGATGCAGAAGGTATTCTGCTGATAGACTTTCTCCAAAAAGGACAAACAATGAATGATACATACTATGCTTCACTTCTGACACGTTACACTTACTAGCGCCGTGGAAAGCTCACTAGTTCAAGGTGTGTTGTTCCATCAGGACAATGCTCCTGATCACAAGTCTGTCACTGCCATGAATGTCATTTATGACTGTGGCTTTGATTTGATTGAGCGTTCGCCTTATTCACCTGATCTTGCTCCATCAGACTTTCATCTATTCCCAAAACTGAAAGCAGCTATTTCTGGCTCCAACTTTCAGTCCGACGATGACGTCATACTCAGTCATATGCAGTGAATGGTTTTCTGACCAGCCAAGAAAATGAGTTCTTATTAGGTGATATTGAGGCCCTTAAACACCGCTGTCAAAAGATTCAAATTCTGCCATACGAGGCTCATAACATATCAATCAGCCCTCGTACTGGCTAAAATGAGTTCATTTTTGAGTACCGTACCTTCTGAAAACTGATTCCGTTTACCCTTAAAAAGGAGTACAGAAAAGGGTACAAGGGAGCGCACTAGGCCCCCCTTGCCCTCGACTTTTATGTATTCAATGACAAGGGCCAAGGTCTGCGATTGTGCGATTGATTCAATGACTCTAATAACGAATAAACTGAGCTTCAGGAGGTCAGACTCCTCCCCCCACCCTGGAGTTTGCCACAACATGCTGAGTTTCACCGTTGTATGGTATTTTTTTCAAAACTATAGACTTAAGCCTCTCCATCCGACGGGTTAGAATCCCCCTCCTCTTTCCTGGATGAAAAAAGTTTCAAGATCCGCTTATGCATACAATGTCTGAAACAAATGCTTAAAGGTACGATGTCCCTGAAAATTAATTTTACAAAACTCCATAATGAAAAATCTTTCTTTTGATATGAAAGTTTACATTCTCATTTACATAAATTCAAATTTTCAGGCTAATCTAATGCATACATTCGTAGTTGTAGCCGTTTGAAAACGTCATTTTTAGCTCGACTGCACTTTAGTGCAAAAGAGCTATTGCAATACCCCCGGCGTCGGCGTCCGCGGCGTCGGCGTCGGCGTCGTCCGAACTAGATGATAAGGTAAATGTTAAGATTACACATTTACCTTTCCTATATTCATATTCTGTTGGTTTTTTTTTTTGTTTGAAATGTTTAATTATACATCATTTAATATATCCAGATGAGGATATAGCCCCTGGGGTTGGGATTTTTAAAATCATTTCAAATGATAAGGCAAATGTTGAGATGATAAGGTAAATGTTAAGATAGCAATAAAGTCTTTAAAAGCCAATATTGAGCAAAGTATAAGTGCTACATGTACCAAACTTACATATTTGATGTATCTTTGATCAAACTTTCAAAAAATGACCTTGACCTACTTTTTTCCGCTTGAATGATTTTGCCTTTAAAAGCCAATATTGAGCAAAGTATAAGTGCTACATGTACCAAATTTACATATTGGATGTATCTTTGATCAAACTTTCAAAAAATGACCTTGACCTACTTTTTTCCGCTTGAATGATTTTGCCTTTAAAAGCCAATATTGAGCAAAGTATAAGTGCTACATGTACCAAATTTACATATTGGATGTATCTTTGATCAAACTTTCATAAAATTACCTTGACCTACTTTTTTCCGCTTGAATGATTTTACCTTTAAAAGCCAATATTGAGCAAAGTATAAGTGCTACATGTACCACACTTGCATATTGGATGTATCTTTGATCAAACTTTCATAAAATGACCTTGACCTACTTTTTTCCGCTTGAATGATTTTTCCTTTAAAAGCCAATATTGAGCAAAGTATAAGTGCTACATGTACCAAACTTGCATATTGGATGTATCTTTGATCAAACTTTCATAAAATGACCTTGACCTACTTTTTCCGCTTGAATTATTTTACCTTTAAAAGCCAATATTGAGAAAAGTATAAGTGCTTCATGCACCAGACTTGCATATTGGATGCATCTTGGGTTAGACTATTGAAATATGACCTTGACCTACTTTTTCCGCTTCAGTGATTTTGCTTTAAATTGGCAATATTGAGCTAACTATAAGTGCTACATGCACCAGACTTGCATATTGGATGCATCTTGGGTTTGACTATTGAAATCTGACCTTGACCTACTTTTTCTGCTTCAGTGATTTTGCTTTAGATTGCCAATATTGAGCAAACTATAAGTGGTACATGCACCAGACTTGCATATTGGATGCATCTTGGGTTAGACTATTGAAATCTGACCTTGACCTACTTATTCTCATATGAGCAAAGCGTAAGTGACCTTTTGTCATAGTGTATCCTCTGTCATTGGTTCACCATAAACTAATTTTAATTTATGACTTTAAATTTTTTATGTGACTTGATATTTGTTGTTGCCTGAGAAAGGGAGTTTAAATAAATTGGCTGTCATGAGAGATATTATGCTATGCAGTCGAGCATTAGGTGACTCTGGCAACTATTTTTAATCTGGGGTGCGCAGCTCTGATTCATTCCACTAGCACCACCTACAATGTATTGCGTTTTTATAATCGAGGTATATGTAGATCTAATTTTACAAATTCGACAATATTATGGTAGCTACTGCATATTTTCAAATTATGGCTCCTTTTAATCTTCCATCTAGACCCATCGGAATAAATTTTGCGTTTTCAATAAAATCCATTTTCAGGGACAATGTATCTTTAATGTTTGTTAAAACATCTGTATGCGTCGTATAAATTTACAATCGATATTCGATATGCAAACCGACATCATGGACCTCTTGCAATAGACAGATTTTTGTTTTTTTATGTGGAGATAAGGGTGGGGGGTTATTGAAGACATGATTTATCGAGAAGGCGAAGAGATGTTTATTGTTAGAATTACAATTCATATGCGAAATTGTGATATTTTTTTTATTTCGTTCCATTTTGTAATTTTGAAATTTACATCTATGTTAACCGACAGTGCGAGCCAAAAAAAAAAAATAAATTAATGAAAGAAATAAAAATAAACAATTTGTCAGTGTAAATTCAATCATATTGATGTGATCTACCAAACTGTCAATTAAAAATAAAAATAATTATGATAGTGATAATTAGTTTTGTCCTTTATTCCTTTGATCATGGAAACTTTGGGAATGTATGATTCTGAATCTTTTCGGGAAAATTTGGAATAAATGATGACAGTTTTATTGGGAATAGCGTTTGTAAAATAACAGTAATTTTTTAAAAATATATCATACTGACAAACTGTCAGTTTTCACTACCTAGAACAGAAACTTCTTACACAGTTACAGTCTCCGTAAAAATTGATTGACTCTGGCCTATCATACAAAAAAAAAGGGGGGGGGGGGGTTACAACTTATAAAACCTGACTAGATCTGCTCATATATATATATATATGCACAGCCATTGTAATTCCCTGAGATGTTACTGTTGAAAGGAACGTGCTGCAATTCGTGTATTAACACTCATGACGTCACAATGCATAAGATCTAAAGAAACATGCCGCATCTGCTGTTCTAACTTGCAAACTGAACCCGCGGTGAGATTGATTTTAACGTCACCCTTTTACCTGAAAAAAAGCAATTTCAGAAAATAAGAATGAAACAGACAACTATGGTGCATATATATAGAATAAATGTCATAATTTGTGTTTTGTTACGGGTATGCAACACACAGCAAATGCATTTATCGCATGAAATGCGCTAACGCGCATTACATGTACGATAAATGCACTTGCTGTGTGTTGCATACCCGTAACAAAACACAAATTAAGACACTTATTCTCTATATATATATCAGAGACGTATATTAAAATATACCCCCTGGGTATATGTACTTTGTGGCAAGTTGGAAGCTTCTATACGAGGGTCTTGTAACTTGTTTTTTTTTTTTTTTTTTCGAAAATTGTAAGAGTTGATGCTCTTGTGCTGGTTTTATTGTTATTTTCAAGAATTTATGATTTAATTTTACTTTTAATACTTAATGATTTTATCAGTTTATAAAACATAAAGATATAAAGTTATAATATTTTCAATTGAAATAAAATGAACTTTTATAAAACAAAACTTTAAATTTGATTTGTATTATATATTCCTATACACATGACCTTTTTTTCTCAATAAGTATATAGTTTGCAAAGCGAACCTGTCTAAGTCTGCGCGAAAATGTCATTGTCACAGGTGATACCAACGTAAATTACTCCAAAACGTCAACGTGAAAATCCCGATCCCGCGAAAAAAAAAACGTCATAATTGGTAGAGGAAACGTTACGTTTTTCGTTATAACAAGTGAGCACAGCTGGGCCTATCTGAGAAAATTTGCACATCAGCTCGTAAATGGGTTACAAACACCATATCAAAATATGAATGATAGGCCAGCGTGTGCTCATATCAAAAAAAGAAGATGAACACATGGAAATGGTGAAAAAAGCAGAATTTTCGAGAATAGGCTGTTATGATTTTTCTTGCAAAAATTACTCTAGATATTAAAAATACAAACCTTAATTGATTTAAATTTATTTCTATCAATACTTTTTAGAGAGCTTGAATTTTTATAAAATGAGTGGGCCAAACTATAACGACAAGTGTCCCTTGTCCTTTGTTTCATTTTGTTGTACAGAAATTTTAAAAGAATCGAAGATAACTAGTTACCTGTTGAAAATAACATTCCTCTCGAGTTACATGATGCATGTATATACGTCACTGGTGGTGCTATTTCTTCTTGAAAATAAATATTTAAGGCAAATTCGCTTTAATAGGTAAATGTACTAGACCCATGAAATAAAACGACTAAATATAAACCGTACAGTACGTATTTTGCAAACACGTACAGCAAAAAAAAAAACAAAACCAACATATCAATTTTTGTTGCTAATATTGGAGTATTTTACCAATGATTTGCTAATGCAATGACTTTGCTGTTATTTCTAAATATTAAAAATCTTATTTTGATATCAATGTTTGCAATTTGACATAGATTAATGCAAAATTATCTGGAAAATTGCACGTTCAATGTGACTTCGGATACATTCTGCGTCAAAGTTATGTGTTTAGCTTTAATAATTAAATGGATCTGATCTGACATGTTGTTGTAAAATAAACTTAAATCTCTCATGGTACCATACATACAAAACATTCCAACTATGTTTTGGGGAAACCAACATAAAATGAGATTTTTAGACCTGAATACTTAAAATCTCCGTCTCAAAGTGAAACCGGAAGCGAAACAACCGTACCCGTCGTGGATTGTACACAGTGAGGTAGTGTAGGCATTGTACGTACTTGAATTATGAGTGCTCATCTTTTGATTAAAGGAATCGGGGGATCTATCAATATTCCATGGGACAGATAGGTCAAAGCACGAGACAAAAAGTGTGCCGAATATCCGCGAGTTTAAAGGAGACCCGAATTATGTCCATTTTTTCGAATTTTTCAAAAGAAAATGAAAATCACTAATCGAAGTATGATTAAGCGTCTTTTTCTTCACGCGTTTAACACTGTATTTTTTCATAATTTTCGAAAATTTTGCAATGAGCGCGAGTGATATGCCTCTAGTGAAATCAAAAGATTTCATTGGACTGATATGTGACGTGTATGATTTATTCGATAATTAGTTTTATGAATGAGTTACGTATTAAAATTGTGATTTACTCAAGGTAGCCTTGCTTGGATAAGCGAAGTGTGTAGTATACAATTACTGCATTCAACTGTCATGATTATATACGAACAGTCAATCGGACATTTCTAGAAAATAACACGCTTTAACCTTCATATTTAGATAATTCTTATATTGCAAACGCAAATCCCTGCTTCATTTGTATCGACTTATTTTTTTACTAACAAAAAAGTCTATAAGTAATCTATAAGGAGTAATTAATCAACTGCATGCTTGTTTGTTTACAATTTTGCCTTCGGTTAATATGACTTCGATCACGGATAGTTACGAAGATCACCGAGGTCGATGTGAAATATCTGAGCACTTTCCCATCTTTTTATGCTGAATCTGATCGATTTCTTTAAAGAGAAAAATAGTTTTTGATGCAAAATTTGAGTGTGTTTGGAAAAATGAAAAAGCATTTTCCCTTCCACTTTAAGTCTCATGGAGCAAGACATAAAAGCGGTGCTTGGCGATTTGTGACTTTTCGTTTCAGGATCCCTATCACTATAATTACTTTAATCGACACCTGTTATGTCTAACTCTTTAAAATTCAGATAACAATATAACGATGTTGATTTTTGACAAGTCACTTATTTGAACGAATTCAGTTCAATTTGCCGAGTGAAAATAGCTGATTTTCAGCTATACCTGCAGTAAAGAAAACACGGAAATCGACCGAACAAAGTTCGATAAAAAAAATCAATCGTCGCAGCGTCAAGGATGATAAAAAAATCGGTCGCGTTACAGCAAACATATACATTTCTAAGGGTAGCCTTACCTTAGTAAAATGTCTTTTGGAACATCCGATTGAAAGAAATAATCGAATTCGAAAGCAACTAATTCTTAACGCAGAAAAGAAGTTATGCACAATAACTGTAGATACACGTGTAACTTTGAAAGAAAGAAATACGGTATTAAGGTACCATTTAAAGATTGCAATCTGCAAAGGACTTTAAATTAGAATAATAAGTTAGAATAATCATCCATTGTTACGTCCATTTTCAGCAAAGTAGATGTTAATCAGTTCATTTTGTTCACAGTGTAATGAAGTATATCGTTAAATTGTACCGACTTTAACAAAGCCTTATGGGTACCTCCTACAGTTCTAGTAATGTAACTGGGCTACATAACACATTCATCATGGATTATCCTAACAATTTTGATATCCTCGTCGAATTTTTGTGAAGTTTTGCTATGATTTATATTTGGATGAATTTTGTTATTTCATTCTTACCAATACTTAGTGTTGTAAGATTTTTAATATGATCACGGAACAAGTATGAACACAAAAGAAGTCGCATCCAGAACAGGAAGATTCAATATTTGGAAGAGAAAGAGCTAGAATGGCTCATTTTAAATTTGCATTGAATAGTATAGACGAGTACAGGGATATTCGTCTACCAAGAATAAATAGTAGCGTGATCAAGCATTTACTTTGGTACAAGGCACATGCTAGCAGTAGCCATATCACCAGTAAGTATACATTGACTTGTATGGAGGAGTTTAATTCTTGGAGTGTAATTACTTCTGTATACCAGAATTAATTACAGATAATTTTCTTTTAAAGACAATGACTTGGCAATCATCTGCATCAAACTACACGTATTTCCAAGTTGAATGGGCACTTTGTTTTTATCAGAGTTGTCAAACCCGTCTCTGAATGTATAATATGGGTAATGAACACACTTTTGTCAATTATCAAGGTATGCGTACATACTTATATATATATCTTTGGAATACTTAACATACCTATAATGTGTAAGTTTATGTGAATGTTTAGTGTTAATGCGAAACATAGCGATACTCAGGAATCACTTTTATAGGGTGTGACATCCAAGTGTGACAGATAGACGGACAACGGACAAAGTGATCCCTAAGTTTCGCTATGCTTCGAATGCGACACAAAAACTATATTGAGAGGGGGATAAAGTAACGCCGCCTTTAATATACATGTAAGTGAATTAAGGGGGTACAGGACAGTATCCGAAAGAACCCCATCGGAAAGCCCTAGATCGAGTATGACGTGATAATAGAAATGGCCATGTTGGCGCGTTTTTCGAAAGAACGTTAGCATTAGGTGACGTAAAAATAAAGGGAGGGGGCTAAGAAAATCAATATAGCTCTAAACTTGACGGTCAAATTTCAATAGACATTTTTGGCCGGATTGCAAAGCGATTCCGGCCTATAGATTGACGATGTCCGTCCGTCCGTCCGTCTGCCGTCAACATTTTGGTTAAAGTTTCTGGTTGAGGCAAAATCTGAGGAACTGTATGCTGTAGAAAGTTTATATTATATATGAAGGTTGCCCATGACACGACCTTTCAATTTATGCCGTAACATTTGACCTAGTGACCTTGACCTTGGACTTTGACCTAGTTACACATTTTGGTTAAGATTTCAGGTTTCAGCAAAATCTAAGGAACTGTATGCAATATAAACTTTATATTTTACATGTAGGTTGCTTATGACAAGACCTCTCAATGTATGCTGTAACATTTGACATTATGACCTTGACCTTGGACTTTGACCTAGTTGAAGATTTTGGTTAAAATTTCTGGTTGAAGCAAAATCTAAGGAACTGTATGCAGTAGAAACTTTTTATTATAGATTTAGGTTGCCTCTGACAAGACCTTTCAATGTATGCTGTAATATTTGACCTAGTGACTTTGACCCAGTTGGTGACAAAAATTAACTTTGCAATCCGGCCATACGGTCTTTAGCGGTGTTTTATTCAAGTTGACGTACTTCGGACTTCGTACTTAAGGGGTCATATCAAAGGAATCAGGTGCAATTAGAGAAGTAAATTCTAAATACATAATAAAGGAATTGACAATTGACCGTAGAGAGCTTTCAATATGTATATTCACACATGAAAATAAATAAATTCTCACAAAATTAATATATAAACTAACATTAATAATTTACATTTTTGACATAGTCCCTTCCAAGTCCATTAGGAACTTTTCGGTGTTTCACTATACAATGAAGTATAAAATATCAAGTTTTACGCAAAATAAATGATAGGGTTTCAGATAAAGGATTTTATTATTAAAAAAAGAATACGACTCAAAGTTGTTCTAAAAAAGACATGTATCTCCCTTCGACAATTTCTTTTAAAAGTCTAAGTAATCATTTATAACTTAGTATAATTATATCCATATCCGATTGCAAACATCATATTTAAATGAAAAATACAATACTTGTTAATTTTCTACCTCTATAGAAGATTTATAGCTGCTTTACGTTCTCTAAAGTGTGTTCATTTTAACTTCACGCTTATGGCCCATTTTTGGCTCTCAAGGGGTATATATGTACCTTACGTAGCTTCCAAACTGACGGTGAAAAATTTATGAAACTTTGCATATAGAAAAAGTATGTTTCAGCTAGATGGCTGCTTTTCCAAGCAACAAACGGATTCATCCTTTATTAGATCTGCTTAGGAAGAGTAAGACAGAATAGGAATAAAATAGTTACCTTTCTTAGACTATGTTAAAAGAAGACAACTTTTGAGAAGTAAAATAATAGTGTAGGTTACAAATTGTGTATTCTACTGGAGTAAATTTTTGTTATGAACTTTAAGATGATTATTTGACCTTAAACCAAGGTCATGGATAAAAGAAAAGTATTGGAGGTTATTTTCATCCAGATTGATCTTTAAACCTCCATTCTTTTTGGCCGAATTGCAAAGCAATTCCGGTCTATAGATTGACGATATCCGTCCGTCTGTCCGTCCGTCCGTCTGCCGTCAACATTTTGGTTAAGGTTTCTGGTTGAGGCAAAATCTAAGGAACTATATGCAGTAGAAACTTTATTATATACATGAAGCATGTCCATGACAAGACCTTTCAATTTATGCCATAACATTTGACCTAGTGACCTTGACCTTGGACTTTGACCTAGTTAAAGATTTTGGTTAAACTTTCTGGTTGAGGCAAAATCTAAGTAACTATATGCACTAGAAACTTTATATTATACATGAAGCTTGCCCTTGACAAGACCTTTCAATTTATGCCGTAACATTTGACTTAGTGACCTTGACCTTGGACTTTGACCTACTCAAAGATTTTGGTTAAAGTTCCTGGTTTAAGCAAAATCTATGGTACTGTATGCAGTAGAAACTTTATATTATTAATGAAGCTCGCCCATGACAAGACCTTTCAATTTATGCCGTAACATTTGACCTAGTGACCTTGACCTTGGACTTTGACATAGTTAAGGATTTTGGTTAAAGTTCCTGGTTTAAGCAAAATCTATGGAACTGTATGCAGTAGAAACTTTATTTTATACATGTAGGTTGCCTCTGACAAAACCTTTCAAGTTATGCTGTATTATTTGACCTATTGACCTTGACCCAGTTAGTGAGAAAAACTTACTTTGCAATCCGGCCATACCGTCTTTAGCGGTGTTTTATTACTGATCAAATGACAAATATGGATAATGACCATATCCCTGTATACAGCACAAAATCGATAATTCAGAAAATCAGAAACCGAAGGCATGCAAAATCAGGATAAAACAGAAACCAAAGCAAACAAACAAAAACTCAGCATTTTTAGCTCTACTGGTCTGAAACCATTAGAGATAGAAAGTGAATCCTTTTTGCATTTTACTTGGTCTATGGTCTATTAGTGCACATGACATTTTGTTTCTGTCCTAGACCCCCAGGGTCTTCGAAAACGGGTGTGGTCCTATAAAATTCTATGTGATTTTGTGCCTGCAACTGAGATAGAAAGTTAATTAATTTAGTGTTTTACTTTGGCTATGGTATAGTTGTGAACCAGACAATTTGTGTCCTAAACCCCTAGGGTCCTGGAAAATGGATGTGGTCATATTTTCCTCTATAATTCTTTGTATTATTTTGCTCTCAATTCCTCTGAAACCATTAGAGGTAGGAAGTTAATTCTTTTTGCATCTTGCTTTGTCTATGACCTAGTTGTGCACATATTTTTTGGTTTCTGCCTTAGACCCCCATGGTCTTAGAAAATTGGTGTGGTCATTTTTTGGCCGGATTGCAAAGCAAAGAAGGGCAAAATCTTGTCCTATCTCTTTCAGACGTGCGTCAATAAATTCTTACATCCACCAAATATTGTTTACAGTACCTGTCTTACGTCTGAACAAAGCAGATTTACTCTCGATTGTTTATTTTCTCTTTCGTGCCAACTGCAGACCTTCGAACGCAAAGAGGGAAAATACTTCCAACGAAAAGTAGTTCGATATAATGACGACAAACCTTTCTGTATAATCTCTCCTATGTGCTTTTGTAGAATAGATGTAGTAATTTAAATTATGTCTACGAAAGTAAGAGACTGTTTTATCAACATTCATATAAGTTTCTCAAACGTAAAAATTCGCGCAGGAATTTGACGTACTTTCATTTTGATCGAAGAGGGAAGACCGAAATTATACAGTTGAAATAGTACATTCAAATGGCTAGAAATAAACAGGTACCACATGTTTTTAAAAATATATGGGTCTCTTACATGAATACTTTCAGAAATATGGGCTGTCACCCGTTAGATCATGCATTAAATTGAGATGAAATTGGCTACTCACCAAATCAAATATGGCGACCTCCATCTCGACAAAGTGACATACAAACGGCCTCCATTCAGAACTGTACAAAAGTGGCGCGCAATTTCAAATCCTGCATGCACTAGTATCAAAACATATTTTCTGTTGCCAAAGTTTCAATTTTTATTTTTCAAGTATATAACAGCTGAACTGTTTGAAAAATTGGGTAGGAAAACAATAATTTTGATAAATTATATGGAGTATTGTTTAAAACATGGGCTGGTCACAGAGAGGCCATTACTGTAAATGTATAGTGTGTACTTATGTGTAGTTACATGCAAAGTTTGAAAGTAATAGGCACAGAGAGAAAAAAAATATACACATTTTTATTACTTGAGCTGACAGGCGTCCATTTTGACTTTAGCGTTACCTTAATCCGTTTCACATGAGTAACCAGCTAGTGTTGAGGACGTGAAATTTGGCAAAGGATTAAAGTGATTATCTTGTCATTTTACCTATAGACATGAAATTTTATCATAACTTGACATTTAAGCTCAAAGAAACGATGTAAGAGCAGTCGAATTTTTTTCAGTTAAAGACCAAATATTTAAGAAAGTGTTATGCTGTTTGTGCTGCAGAAAGATTTTTAAATCATACCTGGACAAGCTTGGATTTCTAGGAGGCAGTGGGGAGGGGGCCAGAATTTCGATAAAATTCTTCTTTTCCTGTTTGTGTTACATATTTTCATTTTTAAATCACAGGCTTGAACCCCTCTTCTCGCGGAATTTTTATTATACACCCGGATCGGCGTATCCGTCTGTTTGTGTGTTTATCCGAAAAACTTAAATAATGGGCATAACTTTGAATGGAAGGTGAAAGAGCTTTCATATTTCACATGTGTATTCTTTGTAACAAGACCGTTCCATTGATACCAAAAATTTTAACTCATGACTTTGACCTTGCCCTTTGACCTACTTTTCAAAAACTTTAATATTAGGCATACCTTCTGAATGGGAAGAGATTGGACTTTAATATTTCAAATGTATATTCCTTGTGACAAGACCTTTCCATTTATACCACAAGTTTTGACCTCATGACCTTGAATTTGGACTGTACCCACAAGAATGGCTGCAACTCGGATAATCAGAAAGTCACCAGACTAACCGGGCATGTCTAATAAAAATTGAAGCTGTCTGGTGATATATTTCAACATTTTCTAAATGTAATGACCTTGAACTCTGACCTTATGATATAAATATCTATTTCATTCCAAAGAATTTGACCTCGAATACTTGTATGAGAGTTTTCAAAGTGAACATATGAATATTATGTCGTAAATGGATCTATTTACCGATAGAAAAAAAACTGTCCTACAGGTTAAATAATTTGTCACTTTAGGGCAGGTCTAGTTGATGTTAATGCTATGATATTTGAATTTGAATTTGAAATTTGAATCCTTTAAAAAGAAAGAATGATCTTTAGTATATGTGACTGGTTTTTAAATTTCTTTTTCACATAATTGAAGAATTGTGACTGTAAATGGGAGGGAATGAGAAAAAAATCCAGTAGAGCTTCAGAGCCCAGAGAACTCTGGTTTCAACAAAAGTTGTGACCTTGAAATCGAATAAATGACCTTGGGTCAAGGTCAAGGCGAAAGACCTTGTTGCAAGGAATATGTGTGTACAGTTTGAACTCTCAACCAATCTTTGTTCAATAAAAGCCCGTTATTTTAAGCCAAAAAAGGACATTTACCTTTGACCCCTTATCGTGAAAATCATTAGGTTCTTTGACTTGCCAAAGTCAACCCACATGGTAAAAAATTTCTTCGTAAAATGTATACCTATATGGTATCACTTCAGAATATGAAGTGATATTTTAGCTCACCTCACGAAGTGAGAGGGAGCTTATGCTATCACCCTGTCGTCGGCGTCCGCGTCCGCATTAGTTTGTTAAGAAGTTTTATTTCTCTATTATAAGTGCGAGGAAGTTCAAACTTGCACAGATGATGCGTCTTTAAGAGTAGATCACGAATCTAGCTTCAAATGTAGGTCATGACCTATATTTTCCGCTTGAGTGCACATGTTAGGAAGATTTGGGTATCAATGTTAAGAAGTTTTATTTCTCTATTATAAGTGCTAGGAAGTTCAAACTTGCACAGATGATGCGTCTTTAAGAGTAGATCAGGAATCTACGTTCAAATGTAGGTCATGATCTAAATTTTCCGCTTGAGTGCACATGTTAGGAAGATTTGGGTATCAATGTTAAGAAGTTTTATTTCTCTATTATAAGTGCTAGGAAGTTCAAAATTGCACAGATGATGCGTCTTTAACAGTAGATCACGAATGTACGTTCAAATGTAGGTCACGACCTATATTTTCCACTTGAGTGCACATGTTAGGAGGATTAGGGTACATGTATCAATAGCGTACACCCATTCAGGTAAAATTTGGGTCAATAAATGAAATACTCTACTTCCCTTTTCTATTTTGTTTTTGTGTGGTATCATTTTTGTTGGTTCTCAGTAGGACAGGTTTTCAAATTCAAAACTGTGTACTCTTTGACTCCTGCCATGATAGAATGCTGCCATGAGGTGAGCTTTGTAATCTTTGATTACACTATGTTTTTATCTGTTTTGTATAATTTTGCTAATATTTGGGTAAGAACTTTTATCTTTCCTATAGAAATCAATAGAAAACGGAAAGGTTTTTTTAAACATTGTTCCCCCCGGATATACAGAATGCCACTTTTACTGGAAAAGTGGGGTTCTGTATCTCCGGGGGGAACACTACCCCATAGACGAAAAACCAAAAAAGGAAGGGGGTGCATTTTTGTAAAGATCAATCTTTTAGAGCATAAAATATGACAAATTTGACCATTTTTACTCTTCAATCCAGCCAAAATATGATCGAATGAAATATTCAAGAATTGGAAACGAAATCACCAAGTGCGATGCTTATTTCTTCGTCAGTGGGCGAGCTTGTTTCCCAAAAAACGGCGTGTGCCTATGTACACCGGTTCCAAAAAAATTTAGAACTTGACCCGGCATGACCCGGCAAAGCCACTTGATTGAGTTTTTCCGGCGAACGGCGTACGCCGAAATGCGCCGATTCTCAATTTGCATTTCAACCGGCGAGGGACAACGCATTTCGACGTACGCCGTTCTCCGGAAAATCTCAATCAAGTGGCTTTGGCGGGTTATGCCAGGTCAAGTTCTGAATTTAGTTTGAACTGGCGTACATAGGCTCACGCCGCTTTTTGGGAAACAGGCCCGCCCAGTGTGTATTTCGCGCAAAAAGGCTTACATTGTAACAGTTGGATACAAAGCGAGACCGTATTTTGAATTCCGGATTTCATTTTTGGCCGGATTGCAAAGCAATTCCGGTCTATAGATTGACGATGTCCGTCTGTCCGTCCGTCCGTCTGTCAACATTTTGGTTAAAGTTTCTGGTTGAGGCAAAATCTAAGGATCTATATGCGGTAGAAACTTTATGTTATACATGAAGGTTGCCCATGACAAGACCTTTCAATTTATGCCGTAACATTTGACCTAGTGACCTTGACCTTGGACTTTGACCTAGTTAAAGATTTTGGTTAAAGTTCCTGGTTTAAGCAAAATCTATGGAACTGTATGCAGTAGAAACTTTATATTATACATATAGGTTGCCCATCACAAGACCTTTTAATTTATGCCATAACATTGGATCTAGTGACCTTGACCTTGGACTTTGACCTAGTTAAAGATTTTGGTTAAAGTTTCTGGTTTAAGCAAAATCTAAGGAACTGTATGCAGTAGAAACCTTATATTATACATTTAGGTTGCCCATGATGAGACCTTTCAATTTATGCCATAACATTGGACCTAGTGACATTGACCTTGGACTTTGACCTAGTTAAAGATTTTGGTTAAAGTTTCTGGTTTAAGCAAAATCTAAGGAACTGTATGCATTAGAAACCTTATATTATACATTTAGGTTGCCCATGATGAGACCTTTCAATTTATGCCATAACATTGGACCTAGTGACCTTGACCTTGGACTTTGACCTAGTTAAAGATTTTGGTTAAAGTTTCTGGTTTAAGCAAAATCTAAGGAACTGTATGCAGTAGAAACCTTATATTATAGTGACTTTGACCTTGGACTTTGACCTTGTTAAAGATTTTGGTTAAAGTTTTAAGCAAAATCTAAGGAACTGTATGCAGTAGAAACTTTATATTATACATGTAGGTTGCCCATGATGAGACCTTTCAATTTATGCCGTAACATTTGACCCAGTGACCTTGACCTTGAACTTTGACCTAGTTAAAGATTTTGGTTAAAGTTCTTGGTTTAAGCAAAATCTAAGGAACTGTATGCAGTAGAAACCTTATATTATACATTTAGGTTGCCCATGACGAGACCTTTCATTTTATGCCGTAACATTGGAGTTAGTGACCTTGACCTCTGACAAGACCTCTCAATGTATGCTGTAATATTTGACTTAGTGACCTTGACCCAGTTGGTGACAAAAACTTACTATGCAATCCGGCCATACCGTCTTTAGCGGTGTTTTATTTGCCAATTAAAGTAGATATAACGTTCGAAGTCTATTTTTGACATACAATGTAGACATATTTGATGTCTTTTAGTAAATATTTTTCCATTTTTGGACGATGTCCGTCTGTCCGTCTGCCGTCAACATTTTGGTTAAAGTTTCTGGTTGAGGCAAAATCTAAGGAACTATATGCAGTAGAAACTTTATATTATACATGAAGGTTGGCCATGACAAGACCTTTCAATTTATGCCGTAACATTTGACCTAGTGACCTTGACCTTGGACTTTGACCTAGTTAAAGATTTTGGTTAAAGTTTCTGGTTTATGCAAAATCTAAGGAACTGTATGCAGTAGAAACCCTATATTATACATATAGGTTGCCCATGATGAGACCTTTCAATTTATGCCGTAACATTGGACCTAGTGACCTTGACCTTGGACTTTGACCTAGTTAAAGATGTTGGTTAAAGTTTCTGGTTTAAGGAAAATCTAAGGTACTGTATGCAGTAGAAACCTTATATTATACATTTAGGTTGCCCATGATGGGACCTTTCAATTTATGCCGTAATATTGGACCTAGTGACTTTTACCTTGGACTTTGACCTAGTTAAAGATTTTGGTTAAAGTTTCTGGTTTAAGCAAAATCTAAGGAACTGTATGCAGTAGAAACCTTATATTATACATTTAGGTTGCCCATGACGAGACCTTTCAATTTATGCCGTAACATTGGACCTAGTGACCTTGTCCTTGGACTTTGACCTAGTTAAAGACTTTGGTTAAAGTTTCTGGTTTAAGCAAAATATAAGGAACTGTATACAGTAGAAACTTTTTATTATACATGTAGGTTGCCTCTGACAAGACCTCTCAATGTATGCTGTAATATTTGACTTAGTGACCTTAACCCAGTTGGTGACAAAACCTTACTTTGCAATCCGGCCATACCGTCTTTAGCGGTGTTTTATATGTAAAATATTATTATATTCATACGTTTTTTTTATCGATTTTATACTTATGCTATCCGAGTACCCCTACTTTTTCCGACCCTAATTTTAGAATATTAAGAATACTTTACCAAAATGTAAAACATATAAAAAGTCTTCAACAACCTCCGCTCTGTTAGATGACCACACACAAACAAGACCGCAAAACGCAGGGCCCAACAACACAGATGAATATGTAAATGGATATGAAAAGAGGGCATACGTAATGCAGTCCATGCTCTGCCGGCTATAGCGAGCTCATGTATATAATCACCCGAGGAGTCCGACTGACATTCAGAGAGGACAGGTGGTCGGGGCCCTGTCTTCTCTAAAGAGGATCGGACAGGGCCCGTCATGGACTCCCGTCGTCACAGTCAGTCAGAGTGCAAGTCTCAAGAATGCGCTGGTACAAGACTGTGGATGGGTCAAGTACCAATCCTAGTGTCCGTCTGGTGATATTAGGATCATATCCACGGTATAAATGATAAACGTCTTAAGATTCAATAGCATCATTTAAAACCTGATAAATTTACAGCATGGACCAGACATGCACGTTTCGGGTACTTAACCCTCGTCAGTGATCCTTAGTCTAAACAATGTAATATGAACAAAACGTATGAAAATTATTGTGTCCAAAAATGTACCAAAAGACGTAGCAGAATGGGTGGGATATGATGCTACAGGATCCACGTTTTAGAAATTTCAAGAAATTATGTAACAGAAAATTTCAAATGCGTTGAAGAGACAGAGATCAACCGAAGTTGATCGAACTTGGCGACATGTGCCCTCGGGGACTCTTGGTCCACTAAAAGGCGTTTGAGATTCTGACGCATTTTCGATGGTTACGATGTCTACCTTTGATCCTTCTAATATTGTTTATCATATCACCATAAATGACAGGTTTTGTAATACCCAAAGTAATGTACTCTGTTGCTTGTATAGATCCGAATTTTAAAAGTAGTTGACTGTAGTTTTTGTAAAATTTCCAGAAAGTCTAAACTAGTTTATGGAAGCGGAAATTTTGACCTAAAAGTGTCTTCGTAACTTGTATATTTCTACCGTGAAAATCCAAAATATCAGTACATGCTCTAGCGTACCGGATGAGCTGCGATATGTAAATGCCGTATGACGGTAGTCTTGGAACAAAACCGTCAAGCATTTGTATGAAGTTTTAACCTTGTAGGTCAAATAATCTTTGTTCTAAAGGCAAAAGTGTGTTGTGACCTTCAGAATTAAAATTTGACCTTGGTTAAAGGTCAAGGTGAAAGGACTTGGTTTAACGATTCTATTAATAAACTTTGAACTCTGAAGATCAAAAAGGCAGTCTTTGTTCCATAGGCAAAAGTTTGTTTTGACATTGAGAATGAAAATTTGACCTTGAAACTAGGTCAACATTAAATGACTACCTAGAAATAACCTACTATCCAAGTTTCAACTCAAAATCTCAAAAACTGTAGAAATTGGTACTTTGTCAATTTAAAGTTCCATTCTCAAATTGGAATAGCAAGAAAACCGTAAATATTGCATCGAGCATGAAATTGTAGAAAAGTTTGCACATTTTTCAAAGAACAACATACATGTAAAACAAATTTCGTTCAAATCTTATAGTTACTTGTAGTTTATAAGTTACAAGAGTTTAAAGATTACTGCATCTGATTTTTGACAAACCCTGCTACGACAAGCTTTTTAGTCCCCTACCGGCAACGCCGAAGGGGACTCTTAGTTTCCTCTCGGTCTGTTTGTCCGTCCGTCCGTCTGTCTGTCTGTCAGTTTTTAGTCCCCTACCGGCAACGCCGAAGGGGACTCTAAGTTCCCTCTCGGTCTGTCTGTCCGTCCGTCCGTCTGTCAGTTTTTAGTCCCCTTCCGGCAACGCCGAAGGGGACTCTTAGTTTCCTCTCGGTCTGTCCGTCCGTTCGTCTGTCAGTCTGTCCGTCTGTCCCTCCGTCTGTCCGAATATCAGTTTTCCGGACTTTTTTCTGCAACGGATGGAGATATTCAGATGAAATTTGATACACAGCTAGGTATTGAATATTTACAGAGCAAGTTCGACTTTTGTCACTCTTGACCTATTTTTAGAGGAGTTATGCCCCTTGATGACTGTGAAAATTCAGTTTTTGTCAGTTTTCCGGACTTTTTTCTGCAACGGATGGAGATATTCAGATGAAATTTGATACACAGCTTGGTCTTGGATAGTTACAGAGCAAGCTCGACTTTCGTCACGCTTGACCTCTTTTTCGAGGAGTTATGCCCCTTGATGACTCGGAAAATTCTGTTTTTGTCAGTTTTCCCGACTTTTTCCTGCAACAAATAGAGATATTCAGGTGAAATTTGATACACAGCTTACTCTTGGATAGTTACAGAGCAAGTTCAACTTTCGTCACGCTTGAACTATTTTTCAAGGAGTTATATGCCCCTTGATGACTTGGAAAATTCAGTTTTCCGGACTTTTTTCTGCAACAAATAGAGATATTCAGGTGAAATTTGTTCTCAGCTTAGTCTTGGATAGTTACAGAGAAAGTGACTTTTGTCACGCTTGACCTCATTTTTGAGGAGTTATGCCTCTTGATGATTTGCACAATTCAGTTTTTGTCAGTTTTCCGGACTTTTTTTCTGCAACAAAATAGAGATATTCAGGTAAAATTTGATACTCAGCTTAGTCTTGGATAGTTACAGAGCAAGTTCAACTTTCGTCACGCCTGACCTCTTTTTCGAATCGATAAAGCAGATAAAACCTCAGAACTGAGCTGCACGGTTTAATTAAAACTGATGTTTAATTGAAGAGTATTTCATAGGCAGAGTTGAAGGACATAGATATATGCCGCCGGCAGGGGACTAATATCGCTCAGCGATCATACCATTTTTATGAATCTTTGATTGCCCTACACGTATGTTTAGTGTTGCCATGTGAGCATTGAGCCTCTTGTATGTTTATGTACATACAGATTCTGTTTGTTTATATTTCGTGCACTTGCATGAACGATATGTAGGCCCTGTTCTTGTTTTAAAACTAAGTTACATTACACTAAAATTGTTGAAACGACTATTTCAGGTAGAAATTCTGATGATTTGATTGCAATGGGAACAATATGGAGCCCTAACTCCCAATCACATTCCAAGCTTAATATTGCTTCATCGAATTCATTATCAATTACAAACACTTCATTATCCGTGGTGCCTAGTAAAAGCATAGTAATGAGTAGTACCAGTTCTTCTAGTTCTACGGGCCTGGTCCAGCACTCACAGCAAAGAAGTAGGTGTACGAATACTGTACGTCCCATCATGGTCAATGCTAGAAGCAGCAGTAAACCTGAAGGTAAGAAAGGGCCATGTCATGTATATTGCTAAAAACAAAGATACGTAATACAAAAGACTAGTGGATTATGCTATGGGGCAGATTGTCTGTATCTCTCTTTGTCTTTTGGTTGGATTAGATCTAAACAAAATGTATTGTCGTTCTAGCCACAAGGCATGCCAATCACAAAAATAAAGGAGGTCATATTTCTCACCTGAGTTGCAGACTAAGGGCTGATACTGGCCAGTTTGTTAGAACCTTGAGTACTTGCTGCCTGTAAGGTTCCATAAACCTCTGTGCAGTAGTTACGAAGGAGCTGTAAAAAATGCGTCATCCAAACATAGCCGTTGGCGGCTATATTTAGTTTACCGGTCGGCACGAAAAACACAAACTTGGTAGAGGAGCCTCAGTACTTGCTTCCTGTTAAGTCTGGTCATATTTTGAGCAATAGTTGCAGAGTAGGTGTCGAAAATACGTCGGACAACCAGAGCCCTTGGTGGCCATATTTGTTGATCGATCGGTACGAAAGAACTTTCTTCATGTAAAGTTTCGTTTAATTCAGTGGAGCGGATCCTTGACGAGGGTTAAGTACCCGAAACGTGCACGTCTGGTCCATTCTGCGAATTTATCTGTTCTTAAATGATGCTATGAAATTTGAAGATGTTTAACATTATAACTTTTGATTTTGTCAATATTGAAATATATGTTCTTTAGTACCATTTTTATTGTACTTGACACGTGTTTCGGATATTTGAATCCTCGTTAGTAGTATGTTAAACGTCTTCAAATTCAATAGCACCATTTAAAAACAAGTAAATTTTCAGCATGGACCAGACAATGTTAAGTTATAGGGTTTCGATTTTTAGCTCTACTGGTCAAAGACCAGTCGAGCTTATGCGATCGCCCTTCGTCCGTCGTCAGTTTGTCCGTCCGTCCGTCTGTCCGTCTGTCCGGCGTCCGTGAACAATTCTTGTGGACGCGACTCCTCTGAAACTATAAATGATAGAAATGTAATTCTTTTTGCATTGTGATTGGTCTGTGGCTTAGTTGTGCAAATTATATTTTGATTGAGCCCTTGACCCCCAGTGTCTTAGAAAAAGGGTGTGCTCATTCCCTCCTTTAAATGGTCTTTTGTACGCAACTCCTCTGAAACTGTAAATGATAGAAATGTAATTATTTCCTACATAATGGTTGGTCTATAGTCTAGATATGCACCTTATATTTTGTTTGAGCCCTTGACCTCTAGGGCCTCAGAAAGAGGGTGTGGTCTTTTCGTCAGGCAGTTCGAAGATCTGTAAATTTTCAATTATCTTCAGAAAATTCTATAGATTGAAAATTAAAACCATGGCTGGTTTGGTACATTCCATTTTTATGAAGTTCTTCAGTCTTAATGGTATCACAATTGGATGCCTGCATTTATTTTTAGTTTTTTTTTTTTCTTTCTCTCTTTTCTGTTATAATTCATGCACCGATAATAGCCTTTACCAAGCTTTATGGGCTCAAATACTTTTATCTGTATTTGGAAATGTAAAGACAGTAAGACTCCATGCTTTTCTTTCAATTTTACTTTTATTTTAAGTTTTTTTTACACAAGATTACTGCTTTTTGATAGGTGTGACAAATTTTTCAAGAAATGATTTTGGTATGAATTAGTTTTGAGGTCGAATTGTCTTGTGCAGTATAAAGAAGAACAACAATGGCAGCGACTGCTCCCTCAGTTCAGCTCAGTTTTCCCTCCCAGGTAAACAAAACAGAAGGCATTTCTCTTCAAATACTTTTTGTAAGTCATATTTATGCTGTTCATTATAATTTTAAAAATGCCAAAAGTTGAATTTTTCCTAATTTTTCAGAAATTACATAAACCAAATTTTTATCTAAGTGACTAATGATTCACAGCTCTAAGTTTTAAGTTCAATGCAGCAGTGTGGTAATTGAATTATGTACGTGGGCTGTTCTGAATGTTCATGGACAACACCATTTAAGGAAAGATATGTAGAATTTGATAAAAGCCATGTTGATTTCCTTATAATACGGATATTTTGGAATACATATACGAATTTTTATTACGATTGGTCAATAATAACCTTCCAAATGCCCTTTTGAACAACGTAAGGTTCTAGGTTACGGAGCAGCTAATAAAAAGTAACGACGTCGACAGATGTCCACTATAAATTTGACATTTTAAAAGAAAAAACAACACCTCTCATCTGTATAAAATTTAAATATCTTTTCATGTATTTTGATAAGGAAGATATGTATTATTTTCATGTGCATTTCTACTTCTGTATCATATTGTGCTTTCATCTTTGAAACATTCAAAGTCAGATCACCATATAGGGAGAAAACTGCATCACTTTACATATTTTCGTTTACTGTTTTGTTCAACTCCAACCAAAATCGCGTGCTTATGTATCTAATCATCATAAAACACATTCCTCCTATTCTAGCAGCATTAGTTTTTAAGTATTTTGTCCATATCAAGATGCATCCATCAGCTATTTAGTCCCCGTCTGTTTTATTCAACCGAAATTCAAAACTGAATGACTGTCTGGTGCTCCGTAAAGAGCGCTGACGTCATAAATTTTTGGTTGATTTGTTCAACAATATCATGCATAACTCATCATAAAAGTCGTAAATCGGGTCCAATTTTGTTAAAACTTTGCAGTTTTCATAACATATAATAGTATTATTGATATAGACAGTTTAATTGATAGTCAAATATTTTATTCTAATTTTATTCAGAAATTTAATGAAAGGGGTAGGTTTATTTAACAACTCAAATTTTACTGCTCCGTAACCTCTACCCTTCATGTATAAAGGTGACAATTATGCCCTTTTAGCTAATTATTTTAACCTGATATTTTTTGTTTTCTCTTTCTGAATGTATCCCTTTCATTTCTAGAAAATTTCATTCGCATACGACTTCAAATGTGATTTTTAAGGCATGTGTCCACGAACGTTTGGAACGGCCCTCGTACATACAATTCTGTGCAATACATAATGATTTTTAATCAAAGAAAGCAGCATGTACGTAGTTTGTAAGAGCAGGAAAGGAAAGGGGAGGTTTACGTTGTGTCAAAAGAGGGCTGAATATTTCTCTATGGGAAGTCATGGCTCTGGATACGAACATTCGTATCTTTAGATCTGTGGCTCGAGGTACAAACAAGTTTCTGTTTGTTCTGTTACGGTCATGTTACTGGGGTCATGTGTTCATTGTAGAGAAATAAGTTGTGTTTTTGTAATAGTTTCTATGCATACAAAAAATGTACATGAACTCAGTAATTCAGCAACCAGCTGACTGGGACTTAAGCCTGTTATGATTTCAAATATAATGCAACAGGAATAAAAATGGGGATTACTCATGTCAGCTACCAGTACCGACAGCCCGTCGCTCGAGCGGAAGTTGTTGTTATCCAAAATTCAAACAGATTAACACCTTTGCTTTTTAACTTATGGAACACTTGCAGCTAATTTCTACGCTTGACAAAAGTTGGGGCGGATACATTTCTGTGTTACTTCTGTCTGATTTTTCCTGAGGAGACTATATTTCAATATTTATTAATAGTTTTAGTCACATTTTGCAAACATGTAATTGGACCAGTTGAAGTCTTTACTAATATGGTAGTTGAAATTGGATCTAACAGGCCTCGACGTCATTATAAACAGAGAAAAAGATGAAAATTTAACTCTTTCGTGTTGCGAAGACATTGGTTTTAACAGTGTTTGATTTGAAAAATGCATAGTAATACAATATGATTACCAAATCACTGAAAAAAAAAATACATACATGTATGTACCTTTACATGCACTGTTGCTACTATGGAATCTGGCAACAAGACAATAATCAAAAATCTAACCTTCAACCTCAATGACGCATGCATGTATTATTCACAAGTTTATTTACAAAATGTACATCCACATGATTTTAAGGTCTTAGGTTTTTAGCTCACCTGAGCCATAGGCTCAAGTGAGCTATTGTCATAGTGTTGCGTCCGTCGTCCGTCGTCCGTCGTCGTCGTCGTCGTCCGTCGTCGTAAACTTTTCACATTTTAAACTTCTTCTCCAGAACGGCTGAAGGGATTTTGATGAAACTTGGTAGGTATGAAGTACTCATGGTCCCCTACAAGTGTTGTTGTTTTCGTCCGGATCTGTCAACAGGTGGCGCCACCACAGCCAAAAGTAGGTCACGGGGGGTACCCTCCTTTGACAAACTTCTTCTTCAGAACCGAAGCATGTATCGACAAACCGAAAGCATCAGGATGATCTAGAAAGATGTCTTAAGAAGTGTTGTTATTTTTGGGTCCACTTCGAAGTCAAATTTTTGACGCGTTTTTGACGTCTTTTCGGACTTAGTCAGAAATGCACATTTTTGCACTATTTCTTTAAATAACTCAATAAGTGTATGATTTTACACACTCATTTACTACATATTTATCATATTTAACTTACTTAATGCTTTGATATGTATTTTATGCTTAAATTTTATTTTTTTTTTTATTTTTTATGAATTTTTTCCTTATGTAAAAAGGAAGGGGGGGGGGGGTGATTTTCATACATTTTCTGCTTCTTTTCTATAACCACTCAGATTGTCATGACAATTTGTAGGTATGAGGTACTCATGCATGGTACCCTACAAGTGAAAGAATTTTGTCAAGATATCCGCTTTTGCATTTTTAAGGAATATTTTTTAAGATTGTACATAGGTATAATGTATGTTTGCCATGCCCAATGGACCCATGGGGAGTGGCTTCAAACCCCGGCGGGACCCCAACAAATTTTTTTTTCCCTTTTTCAGTTTTTGGAAAACAAACTGGCCCAATTTCTGCACAACTCACTTGAATTGATAAATATTGGATCAAAACGATTTTAACTGTACGTTTCATGTATTTGAGATGAAATCAATACTATTCAAAAGCATACTTCATAGATTTCAGTGAATAAAGGCAAAACCGAAAAATCTTTGTTTTTTATGCCCCTAGAATAAAAGATTCGGGAGCATATAGTTTTTGGCCTGTCCGTCTGTCTGTTTTCCGTAAAACTTTAACATTGGGCATAACTTTTGAATGGAAGCTGGTGATAGAGGTTTCATATTTCACATGTGTATTCCTTGTGACAATACCTTTCCATTGATACCAAAATTTTTGACCTCATGACCATAACCTTGACCTTTCACGTACTTCTCAAAAACTTTAACATTGTGCATAACTTTTGAATGGTTAGTGATGGGGCTTTCATATTGTACATGTGTATTCCTTGTGACAAGATCTTTCCATTGATACCAATATTTCGCCTACCCTGACCTCTCACATACTTAACAGAAAATGGCGTTTATACTAACAAAGATGCCACCGAGGGCATTCTCGTTTCACAAACACAGGCTTTATAATTTCTGGCATGCTAGCTATCAATAATGAAAGGTTTTGTGTTCAATTTTAAATAAACTTAATTTATGAAATCATTTCATTGTTTTATTCTTTTTCTGCTGCACATTAATGTGGAATTTTGCAATATGATTTTATTTTTGATGTTGCATAATTGAACTATACTAGCTGGGCATATGACGTTGGACCACTTTATCCGTCTTTTCAAATCAGTAAAAAAGTTATTGTTTTGAAATGTGACTATTTTTTTCTTTTTTGTACTTTTAAAGGTTGTCTGAAAATAAAAACTTCTCTGCATCCGGCAAAAATCTTTTTAGAAAGGTTGTGGGCTAAAATCCTGGTACTGGCACTATCAGTATTCAATGTCAGTATGTCAATTAGAGCGTGCATAGGTATCAGGTGAGCGTTGTGCTCCCTGGGGCTCTTGTTTTACATGGTTTTGGTTGATTACTTTGAAAAATAAGATTTTTGTCTCTACTCATAATGTCATATGCATATTGGTGAAATTAACAAAAAACTATAACGTTGAGCATAAATTTTCAATGCTTTCATATTTCACACGCGTATTCCTTGCGACAAGACCTTTCCGATTTTTATACGCCCGTCATTTGACGGGTCGTATTATGGTATGGCGAAGTCCGTCCGTCCGTCCGTCTATCCGTCTGTCCGTCCGCCTATGGAATGCAATAACTTGAATATACGTCAACGGATTTTCATGAAATTCATACATTATGATTGGACTGTGGAGAGGAAGCCGCCTTTCGATTTTCAGGTTCATCCGATTTGTCGTTACAGAGTTATGGGACTTAGATTTTTAAAATACAGTGAAAATATACTAAAATATTTAAAAATTATTTTAAAATCTATTTCTGGTCGAAATGTTTTGAAATTTTGTATACTTCAAGTAGAAAGGATGTTCTTTGACATATGTAACGGGTTTTTAATTTTTTTGTCACATAAGCGAGATATTGTGTGTAATAGGAAGGGGGGGGTTATATGCACATACATGTTAAGCTAAGGGCAAAATGTAGGCGCATGGAACGCAATAACTTAAATATGCGTCAACAGATTTTCATGATATTCATACATTTTGATTGGACTGTGGAGAGGAAGCCGCCTTTCGATTTTCAGGTTCATTCGATATGTCGTTACAGAGTTATGGGACTTAGATATTTTAAAATACAGTGAAAATATACTAAAATAGTTAAAAATTATTTAAAAATTTATTTCTGGTTGAAATGTTTTGAAATTTTGTATACTTCATGTAGAAAGGATGCTCTTTGATATCTGTAACGGGTTTTTAATTTTTTGGTCGCATAATCGAGATATTATGTGTAATGGGGGGGGGGGTGGTTATATGCACATACATGTTAAGCTAAGGGCAAAATATAAGTGCATGGAACGCAATAACTTGAATATGCGTCAACAGATTTTCATGATATTTGTACATTGTGATCAGACTTTGAAGCGGAAGCCGCCTTTCGATTTTCAGGTTCATCCGATTTGTCCTTATGGAGTTATGGGACTTAGATATTTTGGTGTTGTGAAAAAATCCCAACGGGCGTATCTTGCTGCGTGAGCGTAGGCTTCATAGCTCTACTGGTCATAATAGATCAGTCGAGCTTATGTGATACCACGTCGTCCGGCGCCTGTCCGTCAGTCCGTCCGTAAACAATTCTTGTGCTCGCAATTCCTCTGAAACTATAAGAGATAGAAATGTAACTCTTTTTGCAGTACACTTTGTCTATGGTTTAGTTGTGCACCTGACATTTTGTTTGAGCCCCTGTTCCCCAGAGTCCTAGAAAATAGGCGTGGTCTTTAATACCAATTCTCTGTAAGGACCAAAATTGGCTTGTCACGGCATGTCATGGATTTTGCTGATTTTTCTACAAATGGTACCTTTGGTACATTGACAAGGAAAATGCCCTTTTCGGACAATTTATTGACGGTTGCCATGGAAACATAGTCAGTCTATTTTTAGCCCTCACAGGACCATGGAGTAAACTATATTTAGACAATTTGTTGCCATGGAAACCACTTTAATAGCTTAACAACTTTGACTGTGACTCTTAACAACTTCTATTCTAAGAAAATGTACTCATTCTTAAGATATGTCTTCTATAACACATACAACAGCAAATCAAAAACAGTCAAAAACAGGCATTAAAACAAGGCAAATTTTTCGCCGTTTCAGTGCAATTTTGAGCATTTTTAATTACAAATAACTCTGAAGGCAGGCTTAATAAATTTGTTGTTTTGATGAAATGAAATAAATATAATCTGATTAACAAAATAAGGAAAAATAAACTCGATTGGGGAAATTAACCATTTTCCTCAAATTTGTCATTAAAGATTGTTGCTATGACAACTTTTTATGTGAACCCCCACCCATGTTACTCTTTTATAGATGACCCCTATAGATTTTGAGATCAAAAAGTCAAAGGTCAAGGTCATAGGACTCAGATGATTGAAAATGGTTTTGGGACCATATTAGAGCCTGTATTGCACCTATGATCATGAAACTTTCTAGAAATATTTCTCATGAATCAAGGATGACCCCTATTGATTTATGGGTTCAAAGGTCAAGGTCACAGAACTCTGATGATTGAAAATGGTTTCCGGACCATATTAGAGCCGGTATAGCACCTATAATCATGAAACATGCCAGAAATGCTTTCCTTGAATCAAGGATGACCCCTTTTGATTTTAAGGTCATAGGTCAAGCTCATATCACTGATGATTGAAAATGGTTTCCGGATAATATTTGAGCCTGTATTGCACCTATGATTATGAAATGTTCCGGAAATGTTTCAAATGAATCAAGGATGACCCCTAGTGATTTTGGCATCAAAAGGTTAAAGGTCAAGGTCATAGGACTCTGATAATTGAAAATGGTTTCGGGACCATATTTGAGCATGTATTGCACCTATAATCATGAAACTTGTAAAAATTGTTTTCCATGAACCAAGGATGACCCCTATTGATTTTGGGATCAAAAGATCCAAGGTCGAATTCATAGGACTCAGGTAATTGAAATTGGTTTCTGAATTATATATGAATGACGAATATGGATAATGACAAAGGAGGGGATCTCCAACAACACCAGGTTGTAGCACCCACAGCAAAACCCCAAAACACCCAATGCAAAAACACAAAGCACAAAAGCACAAAGAGACGCGTAAGGGACAAGGAACGTCAACGCACAACACAGAAACATCAAACACAAAGGACTACACATAAACCAACGAGACCAATGGGCAACCGGTGCCGACTAAGGACGGCCATCTGCCACGGAAATAGCAGAAGGTATGGTTATCCTGGATTACGTGCGCACAACCTTCCCACAATATCCCTGTATACAGCACAAAATCGATGATTCAGAAAATCAGAAACCGAAGGCATACAAAATCAGGATAAAACAGAAACCAAAGCAAACAAACAAAAACCTCCACCATATGAAAAGAAGCGGACTCCCGATATGAGAGTGAGACCAGGTGCCCAGGAAGAGTAAGCATCTCCTGCTTGCATGCAACACCCGCCGCTTCAAATCGGTAGAACTGTCACATCCGGTAACTTCCATTTCGGAAGACATAGAGTACAATCTTTGGTTGGATGGTTCAAATGGTCTATGACAGAATATCATCCACCATTCTGGAGAGTGGGACATCATAGTGTATGACGAGTTCCCCATATCGACCGTAGAACTTCCTCAGTGACGATGTTAGTCGGTCACAAACATATCCCTGACTGAGAAGCTTATCTGAAAGACGCCTAGCTCTCAGAACAAAATCCGTATATTTTGTACTTGCTCTGGCATAGCGTATCAACTGAGATATGAACACGCCATAAGCAGGCGATGAAGGGATGCTGCTACTCAGAAAAGGAAATATTTGTAATGCTGAAATTGAAGTCGTCACGTTTGTCATAGAGTGAGATGTTCATGTGACCATCAGTGTCGTAGGACAACATTATGTTCAAAAAGGATGCTGAATTATTTGTCTCTGTAGTTTCTTGGACTTCAAGCTCCGAAGGATAGATACTGCTCAGGTAATCCGCGAAATTTTGATTATTGATGGACAACACATCGTCTATGTATCTGTAAGTGAAGTTGAAGTCAGAAGCTAAGTATCTTTTCCCTTCAGAGACCAAAGATTGAATTAATTCAGCTTCGTACGAGTAAAGGAAAATGTCGGCAAGGAGTGGGGCACAATTGGTCCCCAATTGAATTCCGACAGTAATGTAAACGTCTTCAAATTGAATAGCATCATTTAAGAACAAATAAATTGGCAACATGGACCAGACATGCACGTTTCGGGTACTTAACCCTCATCAGTGATCCTTAATCCTAAATCTAAACAATGTAATATGCCAAAAAGTATGAAAGTTACTATGTCGAAAAAGGGTACCGAAAGACGTAGCAGGATGGGTGGGATATGATGCTACAGGACCCACTTTTTAGAAATTTCAAGAAATTTTGATAACAGAAATTTAGATTGCGTTGAAGAAACGATCAACCGAAATTGATCGAACTTGGCTACATGTGCCCTCGGGGACTCCTGGTCCACCAGCAGTGACACTCACCAAGTGGTATAAATGTAAACGTCTTCAAATTGAATAGCATCATTTAAGAACAAATAAATTGGCAACGTGGACCAGACATGCACGTTTCGGGTACTTAACCCTCATCAGTGATCCTTAATCCTAAATCTAAACAATGTAATATGCCAAAAAGTATGAAAGTTACTATGTCGAAAAAGGGTACCGAAAGACGTAAGCTGGAAGACCTTTCCTCCAAACACAACAAAAATGTTGTCGTTGTGTATCAACCTGAAACGTACCTGTGACGTTTCCCATCTGTCGAGACCATTCAAGTTTTGCAATTCGGCACTTTGCATCTTTGATGCATTTTAAGCTTATTTTTCTGTTTCCATGATGTGGGCTCTCAGATAAAAGTCTTTAAGATCATATAAGGATTAAAGGTCGATGACATTCATGATCATTTCTGAAATGTCAAAGACACTTAGAAAATCAAACTTTTTGTATTAAAATCATTGTGTTTTGAAAGCATCCATCAGTTTTACTGATTTTGTCACTTTGCTTTTATTCTATTATTTTTTTTTTTTTTTTTTTTTTTTTTTTTTTTTTTTGGACAAACATGAAAAAACAAGGGACCAAAATATTCTAAGAAGCTGCATAAGCACTGTGTAGCTCGGTTAGATAAAAGAAAACAGGAACTGCAATAATTGCCTTGTTTAATTTTTTTCTTTCCATAGCCTTTATCCTTGTCTAAACCGATACTTTTACAATCATTGAATCGTAAGTAAGTAAAATGCCATTGTTTTTACAAAAATTGGGACAAAAGTTGTAAAATTTTGCTTGGAAACCACCACAACATTGTGTTTGACATATTTCGACCACGACGTTCCTTTTGTCAGAATGTTTGTAAAAACTACAATGATTTCTTGATTTAAAAACATAGAATCAACATAATATCATTTTTTTACAAGGACATCGGCTATGAAAAGATAAAATTGAATCTTTACAATCATCACAGTACCAGCTTTCTTTCTTCCAAACGATCGGTATGCCTCCATTTTCTGTTCGTGGTTTCGCCAACTTTAGTCACGTGATGCAACACAGTGATAACTTTTATGTAATTCTTTTCTTTTATTCTCGTTTTCATTTATTTAACAGTGGAACCAAAGTACACAGATCCAGTAATTGGTGCTCCAGCCTCGTTTCAACAACGCTTAATGGAGTTATCTGCCCTTGAAGCAGAAACAATTCGTTATGAGAGGAATAAGAAAGTGAAGAAAAAAGTAAAGCAAGACAGAGACTCTTGAAAAACTAATCATTTTTATTTATACTTAATTTAGTTCTACTTAATTGCATCAGTGATATTGGACCAAACTTTTGCAGCAGTTCGCTTAACCTTTATTCTGCATCAAATTGTATACACATAGATCAAGGTATATTATCACAGGATTAACGGGAAATAAATTTGCCAAAAGGGATGGGTATGATAACCTGCTATTTCCGCCCTTTTTTAGCAAATAGCTCAACACGAACATCTTATTTTTCACGCTAGAGAGCCCCGGTTCTGTATAACTTGTGGCACAAACCAATCAAATAACAGGAATTCAGCATCGTGTGAATTATCAAGTCTTTCTCTTTTCTGTCCGGAGAAGAGTGCTGCTGCTTCTATGTAAAAACGATGTAACAGTAAACCCTGTTTACTTTAGAATCAAGCTGTCGTGCTACTTAGAATCTAATGTTTATTTATCGAGATGAATTTCTTCATTCGTTATGGACAGGGATACGTGTGCATGGTCCTGGCTTTACACGTAAAATCAAAATAAAACATTGTAGGTATATTTCATTGCCGAGGGAGGTGCAAAGCAGGTCATACGGGTCGTTGACCAGGAAGGTATACTAGTATCCAAGTCTTGTTGGAGATCTCCTCCCTTCTTTTAGTAATCATATATACGACGTTCTTGATTCTAATCGGATACATCGTGTTTCATAAATAATTTTAAGTAACCCCCTTTTTCTGTTAGATCGAAAATTGAACATGAGAATGTGAAGTAAGAGAGAGAAACAGTCTAATCAAAACCAGCCCACCCCCCTTCTCCTTTGAAGGAGAAGGGAAGCTGGTTTTGATAAGACTGGACAGATAGGGAATACATCTATATTCATCATAAATGATTTTTACGGGAGATCTTTTTCAATAGAGGTCATATCTGTTTATCGTTTTTGGAAATCTAACGTTAAAATCAAAGCACTGAAGGTACTGAGAGCGAATAGCTTAATACCAGAATATGTACCATTTATGCTATATGTCATCAAACTTTACTCCCTATGAATATTGTAATTATTTTGACTTGCCTTCTCGTCTTTGAGACTGAATAATTGATAGGTACTTTTTTAATGTTTATTCGTAGACGCGTTTAAATCAATAATGATGTCATTAGAATAAAAAATGACCGTCCTCGGACTAGCATATTCAAAAGCGTCAATACTAGTGGCCGAACCAGCGGGTTGACTAAGCGGGTAGGGAAGGAAAGTATAGTGGAAGGGGGAGTTGGTTGTTGAACAATCTGAGACAGTCATACGAGTATGGACCTACTTAAAGAAATGACTGTCTTACTTTTGGTGCTCATGGGTGTATAATTCTGGTTGATCACGTGCAAATTCTGTGAATCGCGATATCTTCGTTTTACATTTACTTTCTGAAAATGATATGAAAACTGGCGAGGGTAACAAGCTGAAAAAATAACAAATAGAGAGTACATAATGTCTAAATTCACTTTACAAAGCGGCGAGCGGCGCGAGTCGGTAAGTTTTTGATGATATGTGTATGTTACTGGGAATAAGTTTAATCAGGGATTTCGTGTAATTCCTGAAATTTAGGGATTTCGTGTAATCCCTGTTTCTATTAGTTATTACATCTATTTCTTGAAATTGGCCAGATATTTCATGTAATTCCTGAATTTTTCATGAATTTTTACATTTATTTCCTAACTTTAATTTCTTCCTATTTTGATTTTTAAAATCTATTACTTGTTTGTATTTTTGGCTCAGTTGATGCTGAATATCCTCTCTCTCAAATACCCAGAAACGTTTATGCCAAATAAGTGAACATATTCAAACTATAATTTTAAAAAAATCCTCAAAGTTCGAAGTTTATTAATCATGTTTATCATCATCGAAGCATAATGGACATAAAACAAACTCATCAGCGTAAAGAAAAAGAACTTATCGAACAAAATTGATGGCCAAAGCACTACACATATTAAAAGTTTCAATCGAAAACATTCGTATTTAATCATCATTAACTTATCTTGATAATGGGCAAACAATAAGTAGAAATGTTAAAAATGTTCTGATTTTCAACTATTTTTAAAATGTGTTATTTCTAAATGGGTTTAAGAAATATTTAAAATGACTTTTAGGCTAGGCAGCAGATGTCCCGCCCGACAGCAAGCATAAAACACCAGTATGAAGGTCCATAAAACAAATCTATCTAAATTATTCCTATTTCCCGGTAAAAAAAATTGGGCATCCTTCTTCTGTGTGCATATCTATACAAATACTAAAGTTTTTGATTGCAACAAGGTGCATTGAAATTTAAAAGCTGCAAAGAAAAAATTTAGAGACGAACCAATCACCTTGGTACTCTGGTACAATAGCTGTATTAGTCCAATCAAAATTTAATGCATACAGTTCTACCAAGTACATGTATTACAGGGATGGATATAACATAACAGTGGGCCAAAATATATCTTGTGCAACCAAATTGTCTGCTATCAATTTTGAATTAATAAGATCAGACTTAAAAACGTCTCTGATTTTATATACCTAACCATTTTTCTCTTTCAGTAATAGGATTTTATATTATGAACACGTAAAATATCTAACATATCACAATTTTATCTTTTTATATGATGTTCTGCCGTCAGGAAATAAGTGTAGAAATGCTAAAATATTTTAGTAATTACATGTAATCCCTAAAATTATGGGGATTTCGTGTAATCCCTAAAATGACCAGGAATTAAGGGTTACCATGCGTGTGTTTTACAAAAACTGACAGGGTATCGGCGAATCCCCTGACAGAAATTGAGTTTTACCGCGAGGCGTCAGTCGAGCGATAAAACGGATATTTCTGACAGGGGACTCACCGATACCCTGTCAGTTTTTGTAAAACATCAGTATGGTAACCCTATTCTACTGCTTTGGACAGCAAGGCGCCAGATAACGTCTGCTTTTAACGGCGTCGCCATAGAAACGCATGACGTCATAGCATAAACTGCAGTGAAACGTGAATCCCCTAGCAGATTTTTTCATCGCTCAATCAATCAGAATGCGCGTTAAAATGGAAACTTATTTCACCCATAAATATCGAAATTAAAGGAGTTAAATATCTTAGCACCATCCCTCTAATGCTATTTTGAACATAGATTTTATTTGGGTATGCTACTGAATCGACCCTACAGGGAATTTGGAGACGCGTACTCTCTGTAATGTAAGTATACAAATCTAAATTCAAAAAATTAAAGAGGACGCTGCTGAAGTGATTCTTGGTGGCTCCGCTGGAAGCATCACTGATCAGTGATGAGAATTTAATATTCGAAACTCGTGTTCGGTGCATGGAAATTGGTTTGGAATTTTCTTCAAGAAGGTAGAGTTGGAACTCTTCGACATTATTACAAACGGAGTGCATTAGAATTACACGTAATCACTGAACCTTTCAGGATATACGTGAAAATCACACTTATTCCCTGTAACATATACAGTAATAATTTGGTTAGTTTTTTGTAGGGCAAATTTTCTAGAAAATGATATGATGTTCGTAATAATGAACAAATAATTTTTCTTAAATTTTTTAACGTCGGATTTTCGTAAAAATAAGTAAAAACAGTTTATGGTGAATATAGTTGTATTAACTCTCTCTCTCTCTCTCTCTCTCTCTCTCTTTCTCTCTCTCTCTCTCTCATATATAAAACCCTGTTCACATGATAAATTTTCGGCCCAACAGAAAAAGGACAGTGATTGGATCAGTACAGCTACATAAAATTAGTTACGAAACAACTCTCCGATTAGTATCAGGTATATCGTATAAATAATTATACCTTCCTTGTCATGCTTTGGCCCCTCCCCCGTCAATGTCGTCTTTACTTGTTCACTTAAGCAGTTGTTAGTGCTAATCTCATTACATATACATGCGTTTCTACATCGTTTAACATAGAAGCAGCATCGGCCCTTCACTTTCTCCGGCAGAAAAACAGTTAAAAGATTTAATGCGTCACCATGCTGAAAACCATATGATTTTATTTGTTCGTGCTTCAAATTACGCATGTACGGAATGGGGCTTTCTAGCGTGAAAAATCAGACGATCACTTGAAGATATTCGCTCTAAAAATTTACAGAAAAAATTCTTTGTTCATTATTACACCATATCATTTCTAGAAACGTAATAAAACCTGAAGAAATTTATATGTGTATACCCAGGTACATACTTTTTCCTAAACAATATTGAAAATTTTCATGCATTTAAAAGCTCAGAAAAGAAAATATTTCTTATCCCAAAAATTGCAAAAATTAATAAAACAAAAATTTAGCTGGGAACCTACTTGATTTGATAGCAGTATGGTTAATCTTTAGATTTCCAAAGCAATGGAACAAAAATATTCTTTCCTTTTAAAACAAGAGAAATGTATTAGGTGGGTACTATTTAGGGTGGCTCCACACACCTACCCCCCAAAAAAGATCCTCTCGTTTAATTTTTCTGAAACTCTCAGAATTTGATAATTGGTATACAAGATTAGATTTTTCAAAGTATGAACAAAATCGAACCTACGTAACTGTTTTCATGACGATTTGAATATTGGCGGTTTTGGGGTTTCTCTTCTATTTTGCCAACATTGCCAATTTGAAGAAAGTATGCTGATTTTTAAAATATTTTGCTGAATTTATGAATGTTTTTATGATTTAATTTTATATTCAAACTGTTTTTTCATCTTTAAACAAAGAAATTGAAATAAACAAAGAAAATGGAGGAATTATTACAAATTTAAGATCATCTAGGAGGTTAAAAACTCGTTTTTCGATCGTCATTTTTTGACGTTATATGCCTTTTGCATGAAATTCTATCGTTTAATTTTCTTGAAACAAATATCAAATGATTAACTATTGTATATGAAGTATTTTTATGCAATATGAACAAAATCGAATCTAGCGAACGGATGTTATGATTATTTTTGTAACCCAACCCCCTTAATTTCTACGTTGCAATCCATATTCAATCCACGTTATAGTGACGTCAGAGGTAAGAGTTATGACTACAGGAATTTGTAGGAATTCTGGACCGAAACGGCCTTAACGGAAACCTTACAAAGCTTTCATTGTGTGTGTCCATACATACAAGATCCAACCCCCCCCCCCCCTCAAAGAAATTTAGGAAAAGAGATAGAGAGAAAAAAGCGCGAATCTATAGGGAGAAAGACTGAGTATTAAGTACTAATGCACTCTCATCTTGAGAATTTTTCAATTGGTGAGGCAGGGGAAGAGTTCTCAATAATCTTTAAAGAAGGGGGCGATTCTGAAAGAGATTTTGCGATTAATAAAAGTGCCTTTACTAAGAAAGCAGGCGTCAGTTTTTCTCAAAGTAGGTAGTGACAAATAATCCGGTACCGACTTATAAATGGGGGGGGGGGGGGGCTAGGCACTGTTTCGTACACATTTCAGGACAGGGAATTAAGAAATAATTTTCTCTTACTTTTATGAATAAGAAATTTTTAAAGATCAGGCTAAATGTTAAAGTCAGGTTAAGGAGTGTATCCAGAAACTCAATTACAGTTTGCACATATAACTTTTAAATGGATGACTTGCGATACTAGGAGGATTGAGGGTATTGAAGGATATTTATATTATCAACATATAGCTCATATTACAATATCTAGAACAACCATTATAAACATAGAAAAAAATCAAAACAAGCTTCGGGGACAATCTAATTTATTACGCATTCGCGTGAAGGGTATTTTGAAAAAAAGGGAAATGGGTCGCATAGTGCAATAATTGTGATCGTCAAAAATATTTCCTGAGAGAGAGAGAGTTCCCTATCACGTTAACAATTAAGAGGCTTGGATTTGTTTTCTTTTATTTGCTCAAATTCAAAATAGGACGCTGTTATTCTTTTTCCGGCGTTTTTTTTTTTCAAACAAATTCGGCAATATTCGGCCCCATTCCTCCTCCCTGGAATATTATATTTTTCCCCTCTTGTCAGAGAAATTTCCCCCATATAGAAGGTTTTTCTATGGCTAAAAATGTTTTGAAATAGTGTGTAAAATTTAACAAAATCAGAGATACACGTCACGAAGGGAAAAGTAAACGAAAACTTATTTTTATGGACGTCATTCACCTCGCTCGTTCTCGATAATGCGTGTAGTTATCTGCATAATGGATACACCTTTGAACAAAGCAGGATTGATACTGAAATTCGTTCGCTTTAAGTTTTCAAATAAAGAAACTTAGTCCGATAACATTTCGCTGCAAAGTGGGAAAGTTCACAAAATTGCAGAAAAATTCTTCTGATCATAGATAATCAGAGATACAATACTTTAAATATCTGATCCATTATATCGCTAAAATCTCCACGAAATAGCCTGTTAGATAGTTAAGTTATATTTTCCTATTCGATTTTATTTCAAAGCAACAAGTTGTTGAATTTCCGATGATGACGTTACAAAAAGGAAACTTTTACAGCGATAGTCAGGGGTCTCATTCATGGATATTTTAGTACGTATAGATCAAACGATAAATCTAGCTAAAATTCATTACTATCAGATTGTAAACGATAATTCTCTGGTTTCATCGAAATCAAACTTTCTGAAATCCTTTCTGAAATAAGCGAGATAGAAGAGTTTGAACGCCGAAAATTCCGAGCGCTGTGGACAATATTCATCGGCGAGTTCACAATATTTATTTGGCGCGTTATCATGACGTCATAATCATAAGAGAGCCTCCGAAAAGACTATATATTCGGATACTCTGTGGAGCAACCTTAAAGGTGGTTAGTGTATATATTTCTGCATAGGGCTCCATGTCAGCCTCCAACTGTGTAAACCCTTTTATTTTATCAATCCAGTTCTGTATTAAACAAGAACTCATGATAACACGAAGGAGACAGAAATTAGAGGCTTTTTTTCAATGGAAGGCAATTTATGTTTTCATTTGATCTTTGTCTCAGATTGCTCAACAACCCACTCCCCCTTCCACTATACTTACCTGTGCTATGTGTGTACCCCTTTAGTCAACCCTCCGGGTCGGCCACTAGTACATTGTATTGATTCTTTGGAACATACAACTTCGAGGACTCTAATGCCAGTCTTATGAATTCGTTTTCTGAAATTTGCGACCTACAATCTTACAACAGATCGTTCTAATAAAAGATTTCATAGCTCAGTTGGTAAAATGGTTGACATCTAACCAGACTTCCGATCCAAAACGACTAGGTTCGAATACCGTCGAGGGCGGACATTCTGACAATAAATTTATGTATTATATCATCTTGCACCAGTCTGTTTTCTGGCTCTATTTTTTTAATACTCAATGCATTCTAAATTATTCTCCATTTTTTCAAATACTCAATGCATTTTAAATTATCAATCGCATGCTATTTTTCCCATGACGTTTTCCATTGACTCAGTGTCATACTTGGATGCGGACAATTTCCAAATTTTTTTTTTTTTTTTCACTTTTGTATACTTTAAATGTGTAACCCCTCCCGCAGATTGGGGTCCGGGGAGGGGGGCGGGGCTTCCCCGGAAAATTGGGAAATGCTGCATTTTCATATATTGTACAATCTTATTTGCTATGAAGATTGACGTAAAAAGTTGCATATAAATCTACATAATACACTTTTCCCGAAAATTAATGGTGTTTTATGATTAGGAAGGCTCATTTTTTATATTTGACTTAATTTCCAAATATCTTTTTTTCACTTTTGTATACTTAAAATGTGTAGCCCCTCCCGCAGGTGGGGGTCCGGGGGGAGGGGGCATCCCTGGAAATTGTGAAATGTTAAACGTCATCAAATTGAATAGCATCATTTAAGAACAGATAAATTGGCAGCATGGACCAGAAATGCTGCATTTTTATGCCCCCGGAATCACAGATTCGGGGGCATATAGTTTTTGGCCTATCCGTCTGTTTGTCTGTCTGTCTGTCTGTCTGTTTGTCCGAACTAAAAACTTTAACATTGGGCATAACTTTTGAATGGTAAGTGATTGGGCCTTTATATTTCACATGTGTATTCCTTGTGACAAGACCTTTCCATTGATACCAAAATTTTTGACCTCTTGACCTTGACCTTTGACCTACTTTTCAAAAACTTTAACATTTGGCATAACTTTTGAATGGTAAGTGATAGGGCTTTCATCTTTCACATGTGTATTCCTTGTGACAAGACCTTTCCATTGATACCAAAATGTTTGACCTTGTGACCTTGACCTTGACCTTTGACCTACTTTTCAAAAACTTTAACATTGGGCTTAACTTTTGAATGGTAAGTGAAAGGGCTTTCATATTTCACATGTGTATTCCTTGTGACAAGACCTTTCCATTTATACCAAAATTTTTGACCTCGTGACCTTGACCTTGACCTTTTTACCTACTTTTCAAAAACTTTAACATTGGGTATAACTTTTGAAGAGTAAGTGATAGGGCTTTCATCTTTCACATGTGTATTTCTTGTGACAAGACCTTTCTATTGATACCAAAATTTTTGACCTTGTGACCTTGACCTTGACCTTTGACCTACTTTTCAAAAACTTTAACATTGGGCTTAACTTTTGAATGGTAAGTGATAGGGCTTTCATATTTCACATGTGTATTTCTTGTGACAAGACCTTTCCATTGATACCAACATTTTTGACATCGTTACATTGACCTTGACCTTTGACCTACTTTTCAAAAACTTTAACATTGGGCATAACTTTTGAATGGTAAGTGATAGGGCTTTCATATTTCACATGTGTATTCCTTGTGACAAGACCTTTCCATTGATACCAACATGTTTGACATCGTGACATTGACCTTGACCTTTGACCTACTTTTCAAAAACTTTAACATTGGGCATAACTTTTGAATGGTAAGTGATAGGGCTTTCATATTTCACATGTGTATTCCTTGTGACAAGACCTTTCCATTGATACCAACATTTTTGACCTCGTGACCTTGACCTTTAGCTTTTACCTACTTTTCAAAAACTTTACCATTGGGCATAACTTTTGAATGGTAAGTGATAGGGCTTTCATCTTTCTCATGTGTATTCCTTGTGACAAGACCTTTCCATTGATACCAACATTTTTGACCTCGTGACCTTGACCTTTAGCTTTTACCTACTTTTCAAAAACTTTAACATTGGGCATAACTTTTGAATAGTAAGTGATAGGGCTTTCATATTTCACATGTGTATTCCTTGTGAGAAGACCATTTCATTGATAGCAAAAAAAATTTGACTTCGTCACCTTGACTTTGACCTTTCACGTACTCAACAGAAAATGGCGTTTATACTAACAAAGATGCCACCGGGGGCATTCGTGTTTCACAAACACAGGTTTTATTAAAATATATTTTACAATCTTTTTTGCTTTGAAGATTGACGTAAAAAGTTGCATATAAATCTACATAATACACTTTAATGGTGTTTTATGATTAAGAAGTCTCACTTTTGATATTTAATCTATTCAATCCTGGATTTCTTTAAAATGTAAGAAGCGTTACGAATATTTCAAGTAAATCAGAATATACAGTATATACTGTTAAAAACTGACAATTGTCTAAAAATCTTGACGATTTTTATGGGGTTCCAAGGTTTAAAATAGTTTAAAGGAGATGATTTTAAGGCAAAATTGTCAACCTTTGGAAACTTTAGGTGGAGCGGGAGGGTGTCGGATATGCCTCTTTTAAAACTACGGATGCTGTTAGTAGAGTTTTTAGGTTTACGATCTATCAGGAAACTTTATGTGTAGGCTTGAGTCTTTTAGCCTATATGGAATATACGCCTCTGAATTGACAATTTTTTCCGCGCTTGCGCGGGTTCTTTTCTAGTGAATTTTATTTAAATAGATTTGATAAAAGATGTTTATTATGCACCTGTCAAAACTGGATAAGAGAAATTAACCTTGAGGTTATTATATCAATATAATCGGCAAAATCGAAAATTCGGATTTCGCATTTATCAGCCACATATGTAGCTTTCAGGCTCGAAATAAGCAAAGTGTAGAAATAAAAAACTTTCTCCTTTATTTCCTTCCTAGTTGTTAAACATTTGATGTGAACATACTCTGAATAGATTGCTACATGCTGTTAAAAGAAAAAAGGCAATTTTAATTTATTTATCCTCTCTAAAGACTGATTCTAAATTTGTCATTCATCCCCTTTTTTCTGTTTTTCGCCTTTGGGACAGTGCCCCCCTCCCCTTGATTCAGAACCCCATTCGTTTTATCTATATATGGCATGGCATTCCTAAATATAATAGGCCTGAGATACATAGTTTCCCCTTCGATGACTTGGTTCCATTTTTGAATGAGCCTTTGAGCCTGCATCAAATTTGAACCAAATAATATACCTATATACTCCATCTGTTCCTTTGCGGAAATTACCCGAAGTCTACTAACATACGAAGGACCTCACATTTACCGAAACACATTCCTCAGAATACAGACTACAAGGAGTTTCTACTTTTCGTTTATTTTAAGCAATATTTACCCTGATGTTGCCACACAAAATGTGTATTACTAGTATTATACCTACTTTTTTTTACTTTAATTGTATTTGATATCTCACTATCAGTATTCCGAACATTCATTCAGATTACATTCTATTCTATACATGATACAATACATGTAATAGGATTTTATATCATGAACATGTAAAATATCTAACATATCACAATTTTATATTTTTATATGATGTTCTGCCGTCAGGAAATAAGTGAAAAAAATGCTACAATATTTTAGTAATTACATGTAATCCCTAAAATTGTGGGGATTTCGTGTAATCCCTAAAATGACCAGGAATAAAGGGTTACCATGCGTGTATTTTACAAAAACTGACAGGGTATCGGCGAATCCCCTGACAGAAATTGAGTTTTACCGCGAGGCGTCTGTCGAGCGGTAAAACGAATATTTCTGACAGGGGATTCGCCGATACCTTGTCAGTTTTTGTAAAACATCAGTATGGTAACCCTATTCTAATGCTTTGGTCAGCAAGGAGCCAGAAAACGTCTGCTTTTAACGACGTCGCCATAGGAACACATGACATCATAGCATAAACTGCAGTGAAACGTGAATCCCCTAGCAGGTTTTTTCATCGCTCAATCAATCAGAATGCGCGTTAAAATGGAAACTTGCCATTTCACCCATAAATATCGAAATTAAAGGAGTTTAACATCTTAGCACCATCCCTCCAATGCTATTTTGAATATAGATTCTATTTGGATATGCTACTGAATCGACCCTACAGGGAATTTGGAGCCGCGCACTCTCTGTAATGTAAATGTACAAATCTAAATTCAAAAAATTAAAGAGGGCGCTGCTGAAATGATTCTTGGTGGCTCCGCTGGAAGCATCAGTGATGAGAATTTAATATTCTAAATGCGTGTCTGGTGCATGGAAATTGGTTTGGCATTTTCTTCAAGAAGGTAAAGAGTTGGAACTCTTCGACATTATTACACACGGAGTGCATTAGAATTACACATAATCACTGAACCTTTCAGGAATTACATGAAAATTACACTTATTCCCTGTTACATATACAGTATTTTTTTTTTTTTTTTTTTTTTTGAAGGGCAAATTTTCTAGAAAATGATATGATGTTCGTAATAATGAACAAATAATTTTTCTTAGATTTTTTAACGTCGGATTTTCTTAAAAATAAGTAAAAATAGTTTATGGTGAATATAGTTGTATTAACTCTCTCTCTCTCTCTCTCTCTCTCTCTCTCTCTCTCTCTCTCTCTCTTACTCTTAATTATAAATCCCTGTTCACATGTTCAATTTTCGGCCCAACAGAAAAAGGACAGAGGATTGGATCAGTACAGCTACATGAACATAAAATAAGTTATGAAAAAAATATCCGATTAGTATCGCGTATATCGTTTACATAATTATACCTTCCTCGTCATGCTTTGGCTCCAACTTGCAACAAGGTCATAGGCGACACAGGCTTGCAATATAACCTTGCCGTCATCGCTATTTTCCTACGCCATTTCACGCAATGATAAAGCCCGAGAGGCATTGCAGGTACGGCATGTCGTCATAGTGACGTCATTCGGACTTCTGACGTAAACATCGCAAAAGATTCAAAGGTAGAGGCACATATTTGGGTGTTTAGGGGCGAGTAAATGGGCAATGAAGGAGACGATTCTTATCTTGATGAAGCAAAATTTACAAGACTAACGTCTAAAGACGGTAGGTTTCGATTTATGGCCAGAATTTGTAACTTTATTGGAGACTTCTCGCTCAGCTGATCGTGTTGGCAACGTGCGAATGAAGAAAGAATCCCTGATACTGCATGGTATTGCATTGAAACAAAGACAATGCTTGTACATTATATACCTCATAAATGTAGTTATACTTAGTGGTATATACTTGCAATATTTTATTTACAAATACGAAGCCCCAGTTTCAATCTGCAAGAATCTTGCAGACAAACAATAGGCGATGACGGCAGAGGTAGATTTCAAAGTGAAGAAAAGCGGAACTGAAATCGGACGCATGCGTGGGAGATGGGCTTTGGCTCCTCCCCCGTCAATGTCTTTACTTGTTCACTTAAGCAGTTGTTAGTGCTAATCTCATTACATATACATGCGTTTCTACATCGTTTATACATAGAAGAAGCATCGGTCCTTCACTTTCTCCGGAAGGAGAAGGTTAAAGGATTTAATGCGTCACCATGCTGAAAACTATGTGATTTGATTTGTTCGTGCTTCAAATTACGCATGTACGAAACGGGACTTTCTAGCGTGAAAAAAATCAGACGATCACTTGAAGATATTCGCTCAAAAATTTGGAGAAAAATTCTTTGTTCATTATTACACCATATCATTTCTAGAAACGTAATAAAACCTGTCGAAAGTACAAGTACATAAAAAAAAACATACATACACTCTCATGCTAGTCAGAACCTGTACTATACTGAAGCTCGAAAGGCTATAACTAGTACCCAGGTAGGTAATATTCTCAATTCATGAGCCAAAGCAGACCCCGCGAGGGGCGAGACCAGGTGCCTAGGTAGAGTCAGCGTCTCCTGTTTGCATGCAACACCCGCTGCCAAAAAGTCTAGACGGACTGATCGATAGAAACACGTCCAAGACTTCTATAGGTTCAAAATAAAAAAAAAAAGCTGAAAAGATGCTCGCGGGGTCTGCTTTGGTTCATGAATTGAGAATATTACCTACCTGAGTAATAGTTATAGCCTTTCGAGCTTCAGTATAGTACAGGTTCTGATTAGCATGAGAGTGTATGTATGTTTTTTTTTTATGTACTTGTGTCCGAACGGAATGAGGGACGTACTGTCCCTTGTTCCGTCTGGATACAAGTACATATTCGTGTATCCAGAGGGCTCAAGGGATGTACTGTCCCTTCCGCTGGGTTTAAACACGTTTAGTGTCGTGGTCGCTTGTACCCTTTTTTGTGCTTTTATATTTTTTTTTCCAAGCAACGTGCATTCGCCCTTTGTTGGGCTGATCCGACATTGTCTGAATAGTGAACGTGGTTGTTTTCACCTCTTTTGTGCTGTCTATATATATATATATATATATATATATATATATATATATATATATATATATATATATATAAAAGCACAAAAAAAGGTACAAGCGACCACGACACTAAACGTGTTTAAACCCAGCGGAAGGGACAGTACATCCCTTGAGCCCTCTGGATACACGAATATGTACTTGTATCCAGACGGAACAAGGGACAGTATGTCCCTCATTCCGTTCGGACACAAGTACATAAAAAAACAAAAACATACACACACTCTCATGCTAGTCAGAACCTGTACTATACTGAAGCTCGAAAGGCTATAACTAGTAGCCAGGTAGGTAATATTCTCAATTCATGAACCAAAGCAGACCCCGCGAGGGGCGAGACCAGGTGCCTAGGTAGAGTCAGCGTCTCCTGTTTGCATGCAACACCCGCTGCCAAAAAGTCTGGACGGACTGATCGATAGAAACACGTCCAAGTCTTCTATAGGTTCAAAATTTAAAAAAGCTGAAAAGATGCTCCCTGATTGATTAAGTAACATATTATCAAGTGAGTAAAATCAAACAAAATACCGCCTCCCCCCACTCTATATAAACGTAAGGGACTCGATTGACTAAGTAAAATGAAACGAAAAATCACCCAATTAAAAACACGTCCGTCCTGAAGAGAGATACTCACTAAACTGACAACGCGCGGGTCAGTGTGAATAGAAAGTCATATCACGAGAGGCCCACATAAAGGAGGATAAAAATACAAACTGTAAAAATGAAAAATTATAAGGTGTAAAGAACGAATCTAGCTACCGTCGTCGGTTTCGGAGATTGACCTCCGTATCCAATCAGAATAAATAGGGCGTGTTAAGAAATAGTACCCGTGAGGGAAGATCAAGCAGAACCTATCTCATAAAAATAGCAAGTAAAGACTCTAAAAATTGACAGAAGTCTGAAACTTCTTGAAAGCACTCAAAACCCGACATCATAATGTTTTACGGCGACCCGAATTTTCATATATTTAACGTAATTAATACATAGCTATAAAACATATATATATATAAACACAAAAAACGTACAAGCGACCACGACACTAAACGTGTTTAAACCCAGCGGAAGGGACAGTACACCCCTTGAGCCCTCTGGATACACGAATATGTACTTGTATCCAGACGGAACAAGGGACAGTACGTCCCTCATTCCGTTCGGACACAAGTACATAAAAAAACGAAAACATACACACACACTCATGCTAGTCAGAACCTGTACTATACTGAAGCTCGAAAGGCTATAACTAGTAGCCAGGTAGGTAATATTCTCAATTCATGAACCAAAGCAGACCCCGCGAGGGGCGAGACCAGGTGCCTAGGTAGAGTCAGCGTCTCCTGTTTGCATGCAACACCCGCTGCCAAAAAGTCTGGACGGACTGATCGATAGAAACACGTCCAAGACTTCTATAGGTTCAAAATAAAAAAAAAAGCTGAAAAGATGCTCCCTGATTGATTAAGGTGGCTCAATAATCCAAGAATTCTTTGTCAGAGTCAAAAAAGTTATTCTGTTTATTTGACATTCATGTCTGATGATTTATATTTGTAATTAAGATTACATATCATCGTTCATTTGATTGACTAGTGGTCCTCTGAATATACATGTGTAAACCAATTCCGAGATCTGTCGCAAAACAATGAATTTTGATAGATAAATACATGATATAGTGATAATAATTTCACATCGAAACCATTCTTGTGATTATTTTCACCATGATATAATCAAATATGTCTATTTATTTATAGATAATGCTTTCAAAGAGTAAGATAGCTAAAAGTGTTCCCGAAACGTACATTTTTGTGCACCCACACCCAAAATGAAAATCTAAAAAAAAGTACTCAGAACTCTTATTTGTCATCAAAGTGATAAAAAGTCTTTGTCAGAAGTTAGTTTTTTTTTACATGTTTCTCAACGACAAACTCTGTTCTTCACAAATAATTATAAAAAAGTACATGTTTTCGTTCATCCTGATTCAAAATACTTGGTTGTCATAGTAACGATCTTAAAGGGGGGGTGTTTAGGGTTGTCAATGATGTTTAAAGAAGGGGACGATTCTGAAATAAGTAACACAGAAGATGAAATTTCTAGATTTAGTTATATTTTAAACGGCGTTAACAATGTACAATAAGCGGGGTTTTTTCAAAGCACAACGATGGTCGGGTGTCGGAGATACGGAAATATGAATAAGAGAAATAGAAAAAGTAAACGGAAGCGTTTTTAAACATTTTGACGTTCAAGGTCAATGAGTAGACGTCACTAACCTCCCTCGTTCTCGATAATACGTGCACTCATCTGTAAAATGGATATATCTTTGAACAGAGCAGGGTTAAAACTAAAATTCACTCGCTCGAAGTTTTTAAATAGGGAAACTTTATTCGATAACGTTTCGCTGCAAAGTACGATAGTTGACAAAATTGTAGAAAAATTTGTATTATCTAAGATAATTAGAGATAGCAAACTTGAAATATTTCATTTATTATATTGCAAAAATCTCAAAGAAATATCCTGTTTGATCATTAAACTTTAGTTTTTCTACTTGATTTTATTGCCATGCAACACTCGGTTGAATTTCCGATGATGACGTTATAAAAATAATACGTTTACGGCAGTAGCAAGGGTGTCTGTCTTACGGGATATTTTTTAATATATAGATTTACGATGCATTTGACTACAGATATATTACACTCAGATTGTAGATGATAAATTTCTGGTTTTATCGATACCAAACTTGTCGAAATCCGTAAAAAAAAAAACAAGCGAATTAGAGGAGTTTGAAGATTATCAAGTGAGCAAAATCAAACAAAATACCGCCTCCCCCCACTCTAGATAAACGTAAGGGACTCGATTGACTAAGTAAAATAGAAAGTCATATCACGAGAGGCCCACATAAAGGAGGTTAAAAATACAAACTGTAAAAATTAAAAAATATAAGGTGTAAAGAATGAATCTAGGTACCGTCGTCGGTTTCGGAGATTGACCTCCGTATCCAATCAAAATAAATAGGGCGTGTTAAGAAATAGTACCCGTGAGGGAAGATCTCATAAACATAGCAAGTAAAGACTCTAAAAATTGACAGTAGTCTAAAACTTCTTGAAAGCACTCAAAACCCGACATCATCATGTTCAACGGCGACCCGAATTTTCATATATTTAACGTAATTAACACATAGCTATAAAACATGGAAAGAGCTGTCTCAGAGGACCGGTCCGACAAGTTTGAGTTCATGATACGACTAAACTGACAATACATACACACAGTAGCATACACCATAATTTTAATTTTTACAGTTTGTATTTTTAACCTCCTTTATGTGGGCCTCTCGTGATATGACTTTCTATTCACACTGACCCGCGCGTTGTCAGTTTAGTGAGTATCTCTCTTCAGGACGGACGTGTTTTTAATTGGGGGATTTTTCGTTTCATTTTACTTAGTCAATCGAGTCCCTTACGTTTATCTAGAGTGGGGGGAGGCGGTATTTTGTTTGATTTTGCTTACTTGATAATATGTTACTTAATCAATCAGGGAGCATCTTTTCAGCTTTTTTTTTTTTATTTTGAACCTATAGAAGTCTTGGACGTGTTTCTATCGATCAGTCCGTCCAGACTTTTTGGCAGCGGGTGTTGCATGCAAACAGGAGACGCTGACTCTACCTAGGCACCTGGTCTCGCCCCTCGCGGGGTCTGCTTTGGTTCATGAATTGAGAATATTACCTACCTGGCTACTAGTTATAGCCTTTCGAGCTTCAGTATAGTACAGGTTCTGATTAGCATGAGAGTGTGTGTATGTTTTTGTTTTTTTATGTACTTGTGTCCGAACGGAATGAGGGACATACTGTCCCTTGTTCCGTCTGGATACAAGTACATATTCGTGTATCCAGAGGGCTCAAGGGATGTACTGTCCCTTCCGCTGGGTTTAAACACGTTTAGCGTCGTGGTCGCTTGTACCTTTTTTTTTGTGCTTTTATATCTTTTTTTCAAGCGACGTGCATTCGCCCTTTGTTGGGCTGATCCGACATTGTCTGAATAGTGAACGTGGTTGTTTTCACCTCTTTTGTGCTGTCTATATATATATATATATATATATATATATATATATATATATATATCTGTTGTTTGTGTACGCGTACACGGTCCGCCAATTTCGTTCCCGTTTGTCCAACATAATTTTTGCCGCAGTTTGGACACGTCATCTCGTAAATTAAGTTCTTGGATTTGCAATTCATTTTTGCGTTTACGTGAAATACTTTTCCATTTTTAAATGTAAATGATTGACCGGTTTGAATGTACGGGCATGTTCCACAGCGAGGGTCCTGGCATTGGCTAACGACGTGTGTTTCCGTTTCGGTTGTAAATCTGGCTTTGGTGAGAAGTCTTTTTAAATTAGGTGGTTGTCTCCTGCTATTAATGATATCCTGTTGGTTGATGAGACTCCTCAAATTGTCGGACTGATGAAGAATTGGTAGGCAAGTTTTTAGCTCACCTCGACGAAGTTGAGTTAGCTTATGCTATAACCCCACGCGTCCGCGTCCGCGTCCGCGTCCGTGTCCGCGTCCGCGTCCGTGTCCGCGTCCGCGTCCGTGTCCGCGTCCGCGTCCGTGTCCGCGTCCGTGTCCGCGTCCGCGTCCGGTTAAGAAGTTTGGGGTAGCTCAGTATCTGACAAAGTACTAATGCTACAGTAACCAAACTGGCACAAGTGATTCATCTTTGGATGCTGAGGTGAACCCATGCATCGTATGCAGCATCTGACCTACATTTTCCGCTTGAGTGACTTGGTTAAGAAGTTTGGGGTAGCTCAGTATCTGACAAAGTACTGATGCTACAGTAACCAAACTTGCACAAGTGATTCATCTTTGGATGCTGAGGTGAACCCATGCATGGGATGCAGCATCTGACCTACATTTTCCGCTTGAGTGACTTGGTTAAGAAGTTTGGGGTAGCTCAGTATCTGACAAAGTACTGATGCTACAGTAACCAAACTTGCACAAGTGATTCATCTTTCGATGCTGAGGTGAACCCATGCATCGGATGCAGCATCTGACCTACATTTTCCGCTTGAGTGACTTGGTCAAGAAGTTTGGGGTAGTTCAGTATCTGACAAAGTACTGATGCTACAGTAACCAAACTTGCACAAAGGATTCATCTTTGGATGCTGTGGTGAACCCATGCATCGGATGCAGCATCTGACCTACATTTTACGCTTGAGTGATTTGGATAAGAAGTTTAGGGTAGCTCAGTATCTTACAAAGTACTAATGCTACAGTAACTAAACTTGCACAAGTGATTCATCTTTGGATGCCGAGATGGACCCATGCATCGGATGCAGCATCTGACCTACTTTTTCCACTTGAGTGATTTCGCTTTTAAAAGCCAATATTGAGCAAAGTATAAGTGCTACATGTACCAAACTTGCATATTGGATGTATCTTTGATCAAACTTTCATAAAATGACCTTGACCTACTTTTTCCGCTTGAGTGATTTTGCATTTAAAAGCCAATATTGAGCAAAGTATAAGTGCTAGATGTTCCAAACTTGCATATTAGATGTATCTTTGATCAAACTTTCATAAAATGACCTCGACCTACTTTTTCCGCTTGAGTGATTTTGCCTTTAAAAGCCAATATTGAGCAAAGTATAAGTGATACATGTACCAAACTTGCATATTGGATGTATCTTTGATCAATCTTTCATAAAATGACCTCAACCTACTTTTTCCGCTTGAGTGATTTTGCCTTTAAAAGCCAATATTGAGCAAAGTATAAGTGATACATGTACCAAACTTGCATATTGGATGTATCTTTGATCAATCTTTCATAAAATGACCTTGACCTACTTTTTCCGCTTTAGTGATTTTGCTCTATAAAGCCAATATTGAGCAAAGTATAACTGCTACATGTACCAAACTTGCATATTGGATGTATCTTTGATCAAACATTCATAAAATGACCTTGACCTACTTTTTCTGCTTGAGTGGTTTTGCCTTTAAAAGCCAATATACATGTACTAAGAAATATGTTTGAATTGAATTTTGCTGTCACGAGGTGAGCTTTGTAATCTGTGATTACCTATGTTTGTTGTTTTGAATACGTTTTTATTTCTCGGATTGTGTGTTGTTACAAATGGAATGATTTTATGGCTACTTGTGTTACGTCTGCTTTCCTCTCTAAGTTCCGGTAGCGGTATTTCCTTTGCTCTGTTTGTGGCTGCGTCAATTAGATTTACGGGATAATTCTGTTTAAGTAGGAAAGACTTAAGTTCTTTTAGTCTTTTTTCTCTTCGGTGTTGGTCTGAAACTATTGTACAAATTCGTCGAGCCAAGTTGAACGGGATGTTACGTTTTGTGTGAGATGGATGACAGGAACTGAATATAAGGTACTGGTGTGTATCCGTACTTTTGTAAAACAGATCCGTAGTAATTTTGTTATCTTCCTTAATTATCAATATATCGAGAAAAGGAAGCTCTTTTTCACTCTGTTCCATAGTAAATTGAATGCTAGTATGAAGTCCGTTTAAAAGATCATGAAATTTATTCAAGTCATCCAAAGATCTATTCCAAAAAATGAAACAATCATCCAAATAACGTTTCCAGTTTTTCCGGATGCAATTTCCGAAGTTCGCGTCAAATACATCTTCCGTACGAGAAAATAATTTTTCTTCCAAATATCCCATAAAAAGAGTAGCGTAAGTAGGTGCGACTTTGGTTCCCATCGCTGTCCCCTTTATCTGAAGAAAATATTTATTATCGAAGAAGAAATGATTGTTTTCTAAAACAAGTTTGAGACCATCTATGATAAAGTCATTTGTAAATCTGGACGAGATTTCATCACGATGTTTTTCTATCCAATATGTGATAGACTCCATTCCTACGTCATGAGGAATATTGGTGTAAAGGCTCGTTACGTCAAAACTTATCAATTTGGTGTTTGCATCGACACTATCCGGGATATAATTTAGGAAGTCACTGTCATCTCTGATGTAGCTTGGGACTAATTTACAAAGTGCCTTGAGTATAATGTCTAATAAATTGCTCAATCTGTGCGTGGGACATGCCGGACCTGCTACGATCGGTCTTAATTTTAAATCACCGGGTTGCGGTAACTTAACATAAGTTGCATTTTTGGCCTATTCTAAAAGATTCTAAAGGAAAAGGAACGCGTAGATGCGAAAATCATAAATATATCTCAAAGGGATCTTTCAGATACAGAAATAAAGCTTCTTTCCAAAGGTCTAAAATTTACACCAACTCCGAAAGGAAATAAAGTGGACTTGATAAAAGATACTGAAGAATTTTGTAGGAAATTGAGACTACGTGAATTTTTCCAAGATAATGACTACGACGATAGATCGCTGGTACGTAACAGAAGTAATTTCAAACCTAAAACGAATAGAGATAAACATTTGGAGGATTGTATCAATTGTCTTAAAAGCTCAGCTCAAACAAACCAAAACAATCAAAATATCAAAGATAATATTTCTAGGAGCGAACGTAGTGCAATCGAAAACCTTTCAAACGACGCAACTATCGTCATCAAAGAGGCTGACAAAGGTGGCGCAATTTGTATTATGGATAGGGAACATTATAAGAAAATGGTTATGGACCAACTTAATGATCGTAATTTTTATCACGAACTGACGTCACCAGAAGACGCAAGAACAATGAACAAAATAAAAAAATTCACTTCTGTTTACGCGGATTCTCTTACCGATAAAGAGATAGACTACCTGAACAATTTCGAAATGAAATCAAGTAATTTCTACGGCCTTCCTAAAATTCATAAGTCAAAAGAAATTCAACATGGAATTCAGGCCAAAAATGCAACTTATGTTAAGTTACCGCAACCCGGTGATTTAAAATTAAGACCGATCGTAGCAGGTCCGGCATGTCCCACGCACAGATTGAGCAATTTATTAGACATTATACTCAAGGCACTTTGTAAATTAGTCCCAAGCTACATCAGAGATGACATTGACTTCCTAAATTATATCCCGGATAGTGTCGATGCAAACACCAAATTGATAAGTTTTGACGTAACGAGCCTTTACACCAATATTCCTCATGACGTAGGAATGGAGTCTATCACATATTGGATAGAAAAACATCGTGATGAAATCCCGTCCAGATTTACAAATGACTTTATCATAGATGGTCTCAAACTTGTTTTAGAAAACAATCATTTCTTCTTCGATAATAAATATTTTCTTCAGATAAAGGGGACAGCGATGGGAACCAAAGTCGCACCTACTTACGCTACTCTTTTTATGGGATATTTGGAAGAAAAATTATTTTCTCGTACGGAAGATGTATTTGACGCGAACTTCGGAAATTGCATCCGGAAAAACTGGAAACGTTATTTGGATGATTGTTTCATTTTTTGGAATAGATCTTTGGATGACTTGAATAAATTTCATGATCTTTTAAACGGACTTCATACTAGCATTCAATTTACTATGGAACAGAGTGAAAAAGAGCTTCCTTTTCTCGATACATTGATAATTAAGGAAGATAACAAAATTACTACGGATCTGTTTTACAAAAGTACGGATACACACCAGTACCTTATATTCAGTTCCTGTCATCCATCTCACACAAAACGTAACATCCCGTTCAACTTGACTCGACGAATTTGTACAATAGTTTCATACCAACACCGAAGAGAAAAAAGACTAAAAGAACTTAAGTCTTTCCTACTTAAACAGAATTATCCCGTAAATCTAATTGACGCAGCCACAAACAGAGCAAAGGAAATACCGCTACCGGAACTTAGAGATAAAAGCAGACGTAACACAAATAGCCATAAAATCATTCCATTTGTAACAACACACAATCCGAGAAATAAAAACGTATTCAAAACAGCAAAAACTTGTCTACCAATTCTTCATCAGTCCGACAATTTGAGGAGTCTCATCAATCAACAGGATATCATTAATAGCAGGAGACAACCACCTAATTTAAAAAGACTTCTCACCAAAGCCAGATTTACAACCGAAACGGAAACACACGTCGTTAGCCAATGCCAGGACCCTCGCTGTGGAACATGCCCGTACATTCAAACCGGTCAATCATTTACATTTAAAAATGGAAAAGTATTTCACGTAAACGCAAAAATGAATTGCAAATCCAAGAACTTAATTTACGAGATGACGTGTCCAAACTGCGGCGAAAATTATGTTGGACAAACGGGAACGAAATTGGCGGACCGTGTACGCGTACACAAACAACAGATCAGGGATCCATCCACTAGAAACACTCCTTGTAGCGGACATTTTGATATGTGTGGTGGGGGAAGTTTTTCTATTTTCCCCTTTTACAAAGTAAAAGAGGACAATGAACAATTACGTAAAGCCAAAGAAAATTATTTCATAGAGATTTTCAAACCTAAATTGAATTGTTAAACTATGATTTCATTTCTTCTTTACAAAAAGCTATTTATTATTGTTCTTATAACGTTATGATGACGTCATAGACGCTGCCTACCTATTGTTCTTTGTTATTGTTATTGTTTATATTCATTGCAACTCGGAAGAGCCTACAGGCGAAAACGTTTAGTGCAATAAACAAATTTAATCGTCATTATGTCACTTTGATTTTAATTATAAATATATATATATATAGAGAGAGAGAGAGAGAGAGAGAGGGACGTATTGTCCCTTGTTCCGTCTGGATACAAGTACATATTCGTGTATCCAGAGGGCTCAGGGGATGTGCTGTCCCTTCCGCTGGGTTTAAACACGTTTAGTGTGGTGGTCGCTTGTACCTTTTTTGTGCTTTTATATATACCAACATCGAAGAGAAAAGACGAATTTGTACAATAGTTTCAGACCAACATCGAAGAGAAAAGACGAATTTGTACAATAGTTTCAGACCAACATCGAAGAGAAAAAAGACTAAAAGAAGTAAAGTCTTTCCTACTTAAACAGAATTATCCCGTAAATCTAATTGACGCAGCCACAAACAGAGCAAAGGAAATACCGCTACCGGAACTTAGAGAGAAAAGCAGACGTAACACAAATAGCCATAAAATCATTCCATTTGTAACAACACACAATCCGAGAAATAAAAACGTATTCAAAACAGCAAAAACTTGTCTACCAATTCTTCATCAGTCCGACAATTTGAGGAGTCTCATCAACCAACAGGATATCATTAATAGCAGGAGACAACCACCTTATTTAAAAAGACTTCTCACCAAAGCCAGATTTACAACCGAAACGGAAACACACGTCGTTAGCCAATGCCAGGACCCTCGCTGTGGAACATGCCCGTACATTCAAACCGGTCAATCATTTACATTTAAAAATGGAAAAGTATTTCACGTAAACGCAAAAATGAATTGCAAATCCAAGAACTTAATTTACGAGATGACGTGTCCAAACTGCGGCGAAAACTATGTCGGACAAACGGGAACGAAATTGGCGGACCGTGTACGCGTACACAAACAACAGATCAGGGATCCATCCACTAGAAACACTCCTTGTAGCGGACATTTTGATATGTGTGGTGGGGGAAGTTTTTCTATTTTCCCCTTTTACAAAGTAAAAGAGGACAATGAACAATTACGTAAAGCCAAAGAAGATTATTTCATAGAGATTTTCAAACCTAAATTGAATTGTTAAACTATGATTTCATTTCTTCTTTACAAAAAGCTATTTATTATTGTTCTTAAAGCATCAATATACGTAAATAATAAGTGCGCCAACGTCTGGGACATTTGTACGTGATGCGCCTAACTGTAACGTTATGATGACGTCATAGACGCTGCCTACCTACTGTTCTTTGTTATTGTTATTGTTTATATTCATTGCAACTCTGAAGAGCCAACAGGCGAAAACGTTTAGTGCAATAAACAAATTTAATCGTCATTATGTCACTTTGATTTTGATTATATATATATATATATAAAGCACAAAAAAAGGTACAAGCGACCACGACACTAAACGTGTTTAAACCCAGCGGAAGGGACAGTACACCCCTTGAGCCCTCTGGATACACGAATATGTACTTGTATCCAGACGTCAGTAACAGGTCGTGACAAATAATCGGGTACCGACTTTTAAATGTGGGGGGGGGGGGGGGGGGGGTTGCGCTAGGCGCTGTTTCGTATATGTTTCAGGACAGAAAAAATAATTTTCTCTGACCTTTATGAATACGAAATTTTAAAAGATCAGGCTATATGTTAAAGTTAAAGTCAGATTCAGAAGCGTATCCAGAAACTCAAATACAGTGTGCGCATATAACTTTAAATTGGACGACTTGCGATACCAGGAGGATTGAGGGCATTGAAGGATATTTATATTATCAACATATAGCTCATATTACAATATCTAGAAATACAATTAACAAAAAAAAATCAAAACAAACTTCGGGGACAATCTAATTTATTACGCATTCGCGTGAAGGGTATTTTGAATAAAAGGAAATGGGTCGCACAAAATAGGACGTCCTTATTCTTTTTCCGGTGTTTTTTTTTCAAACAAATTCGGCGATATTCGGCCCCATTCCCCCTCCCTGGAATATATATTTTCCCCTCCTGTCAGAGAATCCCCCCATATAAAAGGTTTTTATACCCCTGCCATATAATGGTGGGGGTATATAGTGATGCACTTGTCCGTCCGTCCTTCCGTGCGTGCGTGCGTCCGTCCCACCTATGGTTTCCAGACATTTAAAGGAAAACTATTATAGATAATCAATTCATTTCATGCATATAGCTTTTACACAAAGAAATACAGGCCAAGTTCGAATATGGGTCATGTCCCTCAATTTTGTGCAGAGTTATGCCCCTTGAAACTTAGAATAATTCAAAATTTTGTGGTTTCCGGACGTTTAAAGGAAAAACGTTACAGATAATCAATTCATTCCTTGCATATAGCTATTACACCAAGAAATACAGGTCAAGTTCGAATATGGGTCATGTCCCTCAATTTTGTGCAGAGTTATGCCCCTTGAAACTTAGAATAATTCAAAATTTTGTGGTTTCCGGACGTTTAAAGGAAAACCGTAACAGATAATCAATATATTTCTTGCATATAGCTATTCAACCAAGAAATACAGGTCAAGTTCGAGTATTGGTAATGTCCCTCAATTATGTGCAGAGTTATGCCCCTTGAAACTCAGAATAATTCAAAATTTTGTGGTTTCCGGACGTTTAAAGGAAAAACGTTACAGATAATCAATACATTTCTTGCATATAGCTATTCAACCAAGGAATACAGGTCAAGTTCGAGTATTGGCAATGTCCCTCAATTATGTGCAGAGTTATGCCCCTTTAAACTTAGAATAATTCAAAATTTTCTGGTTTCCGGACGTTTAAAGGAAAAACGTTACAGATAATCAATTCATTCCTTGCATATAGCTATTACACCAAGAAATACAGGTCAAGTTTGAATATGGGTGATGTCCCTCAAGTTTGTGCAGAGTTATATCCCTTGAAACTTACAATTCAAAATGTTGTGGTTTCTGGACATTACAAGGACAACTGTTACAGATAATAAATTCATTTATTGAATGTAGCTATTATACCAAAAATTACAGGTTAGGTTTGAATATGTCTCAATTTCATGCCCCTTCAAACTTGGAAAAAAATCAATATTTTATGCTTGCCTGACATTTAAATGAAAACTGTAACAGGGAATATATTTATTTCATAGATATAGCTTTACATTGAGAAATACAGGTCAAATTCAAATAAAGGGCCATGTTCCTCAATTTTGTGTTGAATTGTTCACCTTCAAACTTCTTATACATTGCTTATATGTAAAATATGCCGGGCGGGGGTATCATTGATCCTTAGATCAACAATAGATTTCATTTCTATGGCTAAGATGTTTTAAAATAGTGTGTAACATTTACCAAAATCAGAGATATACGGCAGTATGAATCAAGTAAACGAACACTTATTTTTATGGACGCCATTCACCTCGCTCGTTCTCGATAATGCGTGAAGTTATCTGCATAATGGATACATCTTTGAACAAAGCAGGATTGATACTGAAATTTGTTCGCTTTAAGTTTTCAAATAAAGAAACTTACTTCAATAACATTTCGCTGCAAAGTAGGAAAGTTGACACAATTGCAGAAAAATTCTCCTGATCATAGATAATCAGATATACAATACTTTCAATATCTGATCCATTATATATCGCTAAAATCTCCAAGAAATAGCCTGTTAGATAGTTAAACTAATATTTTCCTATTCGATTTTATTTCAAAGCAACAAGTTGTTGAATTTCCGGTGATGATATTATAAAAAGGAAACTTTTACAGCGATAGCCAGGGGTCTCATTCATAGATATTTTAGTACGTATAGATTAAAGGATAAATCTAGCTATAATTAATTACTATCAGATTGCAGACGATAATGCTCTGGTTTCATTGATACCAAACTTGCTGAGATCCGTTTTGAAATAAGCGAGATAGAAGAGTTTGAACGCCGAAAATTCCGAGCGCTATGGACACTATTCATTGGCGAGTTCACAATATTTATTTGGCGCGTTATCATGACGTCATAATCATAATGACGTCAATATACTCGGTAAGAGTGCCTCCAAAAAGACTTATATTCGGATACTCTGTTGAGCCACCTTAGTTAGTGTATATATTTCTGCATAGAACTCCATGTCAGCCTCCAACTGTGTAAACCCTTTTATTTTATCAATCCAGTTCTGTATTAAACAAGAAATTATGATAACACGAAGGAGCCAGAAACTAGAGGCCTTTTTCCAATGGAAGGCAATTTATTTTTTCATTTGATCTTTGTCTCAGATTGCTCAACAACCCACTCCCCCTTCCACTATACTTACCTCTGCTACATGTGTACCCCTTTAGTCAACCCTCCGGGTCGACCACTAGTACATTGTATTGATTCTTTGGAACATACAACTTCGAGGACTCTAATGCCAGTCTTATGGATTTGCATTTCAGAATTATTGTATACTTGTATAAACTTGTCTAAGAAGGAAAGTTTGATGATATACATAATAAATGATACATAATCTGATATTTAAGATATTCTTTTTCTGTACCTTCAGTGCTTTGATTTTAAACCCTGCAACCTTAGTTTTAAGAAATTATTCAAAGAAACTTGTTTTAGCCCTGAAATCGCTCGATTATTTCTCGTGCGCTGTCCTTCTATCTTAAAGTTGATCAGGATTAGAATATAGAGTATTAAAAGATTCCTAGTATGAAATTTATTTAAATAGATTTGATAAAAGATGTTTATTATGCACCTGTCAAAACTGAATAAGAGAAATTAAACTTGAGGTTATTATATCAATATAATCGGCAAAATCGAAAATTCGGATTTCGCATTTATCAGCCACATATGTAGCTTTCAGGCTCGAAATAAGCAAAGTGTAGAAATAAACAACTTTCTCCTTTATTTCCTTCCTAGTTGTTAAACATTTGATGTGAACATACTCTGAATAGATTGTTACATGCTATTAAAAAAAAGGCAATTTGAATCTATTTTACCTCTCTTAAGACTGATTCTAAATTTGTCATTCACCCCCCTTTTTCCCCCGTTTTTATACGCCCATCATTTGACGGGTCGTATTATGGTATGGCGAAGTCCGTCCGTCTGTTCGTCGTCTATGGAACGCAGTAACTTTAATATGCGTCAACGGATTTTCACGAAATTCATACATTATGATTGGACTGTGGAGAGAAAGCCGCCTTTTGATTTTCAGGTTCATCCGATTTGTCGTTTCAGAGTTATGGGACTTAGATTTTTAAAATACAATGAAAATATACTAAAATAGTTAAAAATTATTTAAAAATCTATTTCAGGTCGAAATGATGTGAAATTTTGTATACTTCAAGTAGAAAGGATGTTCTTCACATATATAACGGGTTCTTAAATTTTTTGTCACATAATCCAGAAATTATGTGTAATGTGGGGAGGGGGTTATATGCACATACATGTTTAGCTAAGGGCAAAATATAGGTGCATGGAACGCAATAACTTGAATATACGTCAACAGATTTTCATCATATTTGTACATTGTGATCAGACTTTGAAGAGGAAGCTGCCTTTTGATTTTCAGGTTCATCCGATTTGTCCTTATGGAGTTATGGGACTTAGATATATTGGTGTTGAGAAAAAAACCAACGGGCGTATCTTGCTGCGTGAGCGTAGGCTTTATTCGCCTTTGGAACATTGTCACCCTCCCCTTGATTCAGAACCCCACTTGTTTTATCTATATATGTCATGGCATTCCTAAATATAATAGGCCTGAGATACATAGTTTCCCCTTCGATGACTTGGTTCCATTTTTGAATGAGCCTTTGGGCCTGCATCAAATTCGTACCAAATAATATACCTATATACTCCATCTGTTCCTTTACGGAAATTACACGAAGTCTACCAACATACGAAGGACCTCACATTTACCGATACACGTTCCTCAGAATACAGACTATAAGGAGTAATCATGGACATTTCTACTTTTCGTTTATTTCAAGCAGTATTTACCCTGATGTTACCACACAAAATGTGTATTATTATACCTTAGTATAGTCAAGAACGACAAGTTGAGAGAATTGTTAAAAAAGGATCCCAAATACAGAGAAAGTAAATCCTTTACATGGAACCAAGATTTCAAAATTATCATGGACTCTTGTGAGGAATATACAAGATGCTAGGCAACGAGAGAGGACGTACAGCTCGACACACTTTCCGAATGGATAAAATCCATCAGAGGGTTACTTTTATCTAGAATTTACCGATTAAAATCAACTGTGAACACCGAATCTATCTTTAAAGACCCTGATGTTACCACAGAGCTTACCTACCTCCAAGAACATTATTTCATTACACCAGCAGACAAAGCCTCAAATAATAACACATTTACTTGCAAAAAGCATTATTTTGACATTCTTGTTAAAGAGTTGATCTCAAATTCTACTCTTGGAAATCCTACTTTCACCCCAATATTTAACCTCTCTGCCTCTGAAATTATAGATAACCACAAATCAGCTCTCGCTTTCTTTGGATTCGACACAAACAATTTAGATTTAGATTTACCATACTTGCATACCTAAAATGCATAAGAATCCGCAAAAACAACGTTTCATCGGTGGTTCATAATGTTCTGCCGAATCTGTATCGATCTTACTCACCAAAGTTTTATCTTAAGTCAAATCTGGACTTCAAAAATATTGTTCGACAGTATATTCTCGTAGCGGTATCAACCAGATGTGGATTTTAAAGAATTCGAAGGAACTTTTAGAACATCTGAAATCCACTCATCTAAGTAGAGTCCATTCGATCAAAGCCTTTTATTTTTCGATTCTTTACACTACAACCCCACATTCTAAAGTGAAAGAAAGACTCGCAAAAATTATACGTTATACGTTTACAAGCAAGATCAACAATCGCAAAAACAAATTTATTGTTGTTAATGTGGCAAAGTCCGTAGACTCGTCCACGGATACTTGACTTGAACATGTTGGTTCTGTATTTTACTCATAAATTGTCTTTTCGATATGAATGGCCGCTTTTTTGCCGTAGACCAATCTTTATTATTTGGGCCATCTGCACAGTACATTCATGTAAGTAAATATGTCGATTTATCCAATTTTATACTGTGTGTCAAATTACTATATTGATTGTATCTGAAATAAACTGAATCTTGTTAATATTGATAACATGCTTATATGCAAATGAAGTCACGTGACATGCCGAAGACTTCCCTCCATAAATTCTTTGTAATATTGGACCAGTTTATATTGTAAACACTGTCATAGTTACACTTCTTTATTTTGGGTTGTTGAATTTATTAATAATATCATGCATTTTGGTCAGATTGATTGTTAAACTTCTTGTTTGAATTACTTGTGTGTCAATAGTGTAATCCGGATCCATTAGTCCGGTCCGGTCCTAGGTGTTAGTGTTCGTTAAGAGATTTCCTAATTGCCTAATTTGTTCGGTAAAATGTCCAGAAATTACTTGAAAGGAATAAGAGCAGTATAAGACAGTTTTTTTATCATTTGATGTCAACCAAACTTTATGTAAGCTACAGGTGTAAGATTGTATATACACATGACTAAGAGTTGATTGTTATTGTTCAGAATTAGATTGATTTAGGACAATTGTTGATTCATGAAAGGTCTGTCCGTCTGATTGTGTATATGTATGTCTGTCTGTAGAAAACAATGTATGAATAACAAATTTACTTTGTGACCTGTAGTTATTTTTGTATGAATATGATATGGGTTGTGATTCATTGCTTGATTATGCATCATTTGATCTTGTTACAGGGAATATGTGAACTTAATAATTGAAATGCATAATTGTGTGTAGCAATGGGAGGTTCATGCTGTTTTATAGTGTTAGTTCACTTTGAACTGTAATGTTTATCATGTCAAGGTCAGTCAAATATAGGTAATACTAGTTTGACATCGCTCTCAGCAATCAGTATTAATTATGGTTGTCATGGAAACATTAATTGGCATGTAGCCATCTCAGGAATCTGTGTATTCTAGTCTATGCTCTAGTCACATTGTGAATAATTACTTTTTGTATACTTTTCATAAACTTATTGCATATAATTAGATCTGTACGCATTACTCAATTGTAGTTTAATGTAACCTTTGCATTGTTAGTTTAAGACACTTGTCTTATTAGTTCTTCTTTGTATTTTGTAGGCACACATGTATACTGCTGCCTTTAGTTACATGTAGACAATAAATGCTCACCACATCTGATGTCTTCTGGTCTCATTTCGCCCCGGTCACACATGGTGTCGCCGGTAGGATGTTGAAGACGAGACAGGCAGCAGTATAGGACTAGGACCAATACTAGTAGGAGTGTGGTCACGTTATCAAGATGTCAGTGGAGGATCTAAAGAAGGAATTGGAGGACCTCAAAGCAGAACTCAAGAAACCTCGCGAATATTGGTCGAAGGTCGTATTTGCGACGAAACAGAGAAAAGTGGAGAAATTTTCTGGTCGGGAGGGTACATAGACCATCTACGAGTTTGTTGAGGAAATGGAGCGTGTTTTAAAATCTAGGCCGACTTCAATCGAGGAAAAAGTGGACTTCCTTCTTAGTCATTTAGAAGGTCCCGCAAAGGAGGAAATGCGCAGACTTTCTACTGTTCCTACTTTTTCCTACTATTTCCTACTTTTCCTACTTTTCTATTTTGATCCTATTTTTTCCTACTTTTTCTTCAAAACCTTCTACTATTCCTACTTTTTCATCTCACAAGTAAAAAAACTACTTGCTTCACTTATCATCGACATCTGATTCAAAGTTTTAAAAAAATTTCGTATTTCATACTGTATATTATACATGAAAAATCAATCTGTCCTCATTTCTCTCTGTGATTTCCTCAAAGATGAACATTACCAGTCTACAATCTTTGCTTACTGTGATTTATGTGTCATACTTACTGAAAATTGTCACTAAAAGTGATGGAAAATTTCCTACTTTTCCCCTATTAATTCCTACTTTTTCCTATTTTTCTCCTACTTTTTTTCATTGACTACTCCTACTTTTTTCCTACTTTTTCATCAAGGTAGAGTAGAAAGCCTGAATGCGATATAGGGGTAATGCTGAGAAGAAAAGCACAAAGGCCATCCTCAAAATTTTGCAGGAAGCTTTCGGAGAGCGATCCACGGCATCAGAGCTAATGTCAGAATTCTATGCTACAAAACAGCTACAGGGACAGACATTGAGGGAATTTTCTCATAATCTTATGCGAAAAAGAAGGGAGGAGATCTCCAACAAGACTCCGTTGCAGCATCAACAGTAAAACACCAAAACACCCGATGCAAAAACACAAAAGACGAGCACAGCACGAGACGGAAAAGAGACACACGACATATAAACATCAAACACAAAAGACTAGACATAAACCGACGAGACCAATGGGTAACCGGTGCCGACTTTGGACGGCCATTTGTCGCGCAAGTAGCAAATGGTGTGGTTATCCTGGATTACGTGCGCACAACCCTCTCACTTCTCCAATTTCCCAGAGGTCTCGAAGAACGTACAATTGTCGTGTAAAACAACCTCCTCATTGTAAGATGACATCACACAAACAAGACCGCGAAACGCAGAGGCCCCAGAGACACAGATGAATATGTAAATGGATATAAAAAGAGGGCATGCTTAATACAGATAAGATATGGTTTCTCGTGTCGATCCCAAGTTCGTCAGTGATAGAGATATGACTCTGCGAAATCAGTTTGCGGAAAATGTTAATAGTATATGGCTCAAACGGGAATTAAAACGCAGTCTTAGGGCTCACACCGCAATAACTTTCAATGATTTGCGAGAGGAGGCCATCATTCTTAACAATGATGGCACAGAAGAAGAAGCTACCGTCTACTCACGTAATGCTTCGGCTGAATCTACTGGCATGACACGACATTCCAAAGTATAGTGGAAGATCTTAGGAAGGAAGTTGCAAGTCTAAGGGAGGAGATAAAGGACTTGAAACCAAAGAAGTATGAGAAAAGATGCTACAAATGTCAGCAGACGGGGCATATTAAAAAGAATTGTCCTCAGAATGATCAGAACACTTTAAACGGTTAAAACCTGTCGCCGAGAGCCTGTCGGTGGGTTGTATGGATACTTATGGCTCATTTGTTGGTAAATGTAGGACAATTGGTGTGAATATAGCTGGAAATGAAGCTATATGTTTGTTGGACACCGGGTCCATGGTTACAACACTTCAGGAGTCATTTCATCTGAAACATCTATCGCACATACCTATAATCAAAGACAATTTCATTAAATTGCGAGCCGCTAATGGACTCGATATTCCATACGTTGGTTATATAAAGACAGACATTTATGTAAAGAGTATCGAAAGGAAAATTTGTGATGTAGGTATACTCATGTCTACTGAAAACCCAGACAGCGAAACACAGGGAATCATCGGAATGAACATTATTGGGTTATGCCTTGACATTTTACACGAGCAATATGGGCCCGCTTACCACAGAAAAGTCAGAGGTGATTTCGCGACCCAGAATCTTATTAAAGCTACAAAGGGTTGCTACTCTTCCGAGGTAAAAGGATTCGCACGCCTTGCAGGCCGAGGCGAAATTTGCATACCGGCCAATTCAGCCAGCTTAATTAACGTCGTAGGGCAAAGTATAAGTGAGTTCAGTGATAGTTACACTATTTGTATTGAGCCGTTGGTGAGTGAACAAAACTATGTACTACTAAATACAGTCGCTAAAGCTTCTGCAGGTCGTTACCCTGTGTTAGTAGCCAATTTTTCAGAAAACGATGTGTGGATACCGCCGAAAACAAAAGTGGGCATTATAAGTATGTGTGAAATCGAGCCTGACAATGACTCAAAAATAGATTTGTTGCAAACAGATATTTGCGAGCAAACCGTCGTTTTGCAGGAGGATATATGCGATAAACCCGACGTTGAGTTTGATATTGACGAGATATTACCAGATGACCTAGTTTGTGATTCGTCACAACGTACTTGAATTAAAGATCTTTGCGCACGATTCTCTGACGTCTTTGTGAAAGATGATTTAGATTTGGGACACACGACCACTGTGAAGCACAGCATCGAGCTGACTGACAACGCGCCAGTTAATTTTCCGTTTAGAAGGATTCCGCCAAAGGACCAGAGCCACGAACGGCAAAATCGGCCTAATTTGCCACAACGTTCATCTTTTATATTTTGATAATACCATATATCAGCACTTCAGAACTGGCCAACTTTATGATTTACGGCCTTGCTGAAGCAAAATATTTTAATGTGAACTGAGGGTATGGTATATTGCTTGCGACGTCATTTGACGTCATTTTCACATATGACGTCGCATAATGTCAGGACAAGTACCACGAATTACTAAGTATTAGAAATGAAAAGAGATATTTCTGCATTGAGAAAATGTGTGAAATATTAATTTCAAGAAAACATATTTTAAACATTTCTATAAATACAATATGTGTACAATTAATTATGTACAATCCGTGTTTGTTTTGCCTTTGCTCGAAATCACAGGCTGAAAATGTTCGTCCTGGAACTACAGTATGCATGTCTTCAATGTAATACTTTTACTTTTTGTATTCGTTTAAATCGCGTAAGATGTATGCTGCATCGATCCACAAGAAATTGATGTCATTATCTATGATTATATGAAAAAAAAATCAAAGAAAGACTTCATGTTTACCATCTTCATGAATCACGGATACGATACGTTCAAACTGTCCTAGAAGAGTGTTAGGCTGTATCAGATCAGACAAAGGAATACCATGTATGCTTCTTCATTTTTTTCCGAAAATTTCTGAAATACCGTTAAATTCAAAGATTTTCTCGTAATAAAGTTGTCAGAACATCTCCAATCAAAAGTGAATACCCCTGTTCAACATCAAAACACGGTTCTATATCTCCTGCAGATCTAGATAATTAAAGCATCCACTTAATTTTGCCGTAGATACACCACTGTCAGCGATGTATGAAGATGAACATTGATGTGACTCAATTTGACATCTATAAGTACTTCAAATTTGTTCCTATAAACTAGTAGGCTCAAATTACACGTATCAGTTTTTAATCCAATTTCGCGGTCAGTTGCTGGACTAGACAGAGATACATGTAATACATCGGCTAAATTGAAAACCCCTTCCGTACGCATCGGTGCATACGAGTCAATGAGTACAGCTAAAACTCGAGTTGAAAAATGAGAAAAATAAAGTCTTAATTCATTGCATGATTTTCCTTCTAAAATCAGTGTGTAATACCCATTTGCAGAGGCTGTGGCGGATACAGGAATTAGGGGGCGAGCTATTTTTAATATAAAAGCGAAGGGTCCCATTCGGATCAATGGTAGCGGACTTTGAGGATAGAGAAAAAACGATGGTTGCATTTTGAATATTTCGTAATTTAATTTAAATTACTTTTCATGCTCCCCTTCTTATCATGACATATATAATTATTGATTAGAGAAATACGTGTGACTATTCTCACATGCATGTGCTAGTACTAGTATAAGTGTTGGGCAATCGGAAGTTATATCATAATCGATAAGCGGAAATAATCGGATGGGCATAACCCATTATCATTATAATCGGAAAATTCAAAACATTTCTTTTTTTCATTTTGTAACCAACAATGAATTGAAATAAACACCAAATCATTATTTCTTTGAATAAAATGGATTTATTGAGTAAAGCACTTTCGATCACAACTACTATCAATTCGTTCAAGCTTCTTTTTCTTGAATACCATGCAACAGAAAATGTCATACGCTAGTATGTACTTTGAAGTACAAGGAAAAAAATAATAGTATAAAAGGGAAATAAATGAATTTATCAAAACCAAGATACTAAATCGGACAATCCGGTAATCAGTGATGTCGGCGACAATCGCGTTTGATTTTTAACATCGATTATTAATGTTCATTGCTGGCCATTCAACGACCGACAATCGATCGTCAGCGATACTCGTTCCATGACTAAACTAGAATCCGTTGCCATGACCACCATTCGGATACATTTTCAGTGTCATTTTGTGTGAAGAGAGAACATTTTTCAAAGAAGTGTAGATCTATTTACTCCGATTAATCGATTCTCAGAGATAGAATCGATAGTCGGCGAGTTGGATATTTTAGAGACGATAGAAACGATGGCTGCGACTATCTTTACGATAATACAGCGTGTATTAATGTGAACAAGATAGAGATCGAGGTATGGAATACGAATACATGTACGTAATGATTCGCGCTTAGAGGTATGAAAATTTAGGTATTTTACACGAATAAGAAAACCACTGATCCAAATCTGCCAGAACAGTACCATGAATGTGACAAAACGATGTCATAGATGCACAACATTATCAATTTCTGGATCGATGGACTGTCGCAAAGGTGATTAATGTTCGAATGTTATGAATTGCAGCGTTCGCGTACTTTTTAAGAATAATTTTTTTTTCTCTCACATTTTTGCAATATCGGATGATTGGCGAATCTAAAGGGAGGGATGGGGCCAGGGCGAGAAGGGGAGCATCCTTTTTGTGGTCAACATTTTTTAATGACGTGATTTTTTGTTTTCAGAACTTGATGATAAAGCTTTTATAACAGTACGGTGTCCTTGAAAATTATCTAATTTTACAAACTTCTTAAATGCAAAATCTTTCTTTTCATATGAAAGTTTACGTTCTCATTTGTGTAAATTCAAATTTTCAGGCGAATCTAACGCATACGTTCGCTGCTATAGCCGTTTGAAAACGTCATTTTTAATTTGGGTGCACAGCTCTAGTTCATTTCGCTGGCGCCACCTACAATGTATTGCGTTTTTATAATAGAGGTATATGGAGATTTAATTTTACAAATTCGACAATATTATGGTCGTTACTGCATATTTTCAAATAAAACTTTTTTGGTCTCTTTTTTTTTCTCAGCCCAGACCCGTCGGAATAAATTTTACGTTTTCAATTGCAATAAAATTTATTTTCAGGGAAATGGTATCTTTAAATAAATTATTTTATCACGGTCTCCTATCCCCTGTTATCCATTATATTGGGAGCTGGACTTCATATTACATCAAAATAAACGGACAGAGAATTGATCCAGCATAGTCTGAACCTCAATCAAAATTCGCTGGTTCGATATCGTTCGTCAATCATCTATTTCAAATTTATCATTTGATTTCAAGTTTTCCATCTTTTTTATTTTGTCTTCAAAAATCCCCACCTCCTCTTTATAAGAATTAGATCATAAATGTTTCTTCTTGGGTGTCGATCTATTTTGCTTCTTTATGCTGCATTCATATTACGTCTTTCTTTTATGTTTCGAATTCTCATTATTTCAATCACGTTTTCTACCCCTTATCTTCCAATTTCTCTATCGTATAGGATAATTGTAGAAAGCCGATGCATTTTTAGCTCACCTGAGCCATAGGCTCAAGTGAGCTATTGTCATAGTGTTGCATCCGTCGTCCGTCGTCCGTCGTCGTCGTCGTCGTCGTCGTCGTCGTCCGTCGTCGTCGTAAACTTTTCACATTTTAAACTTCTTCTCCAGAACGGCTGAAGGGATTTTGATGAAACTTGGTAGGTATGAAGTACTCATGGTCCCCTACAAGTGTTGTTGTTTTTCGTCCGGATCTGTCAACAGGTGGCGCCACCACAGCCAAAAGTAGGTCACGGGGGGTACCCTCCTTTGACAAACTTCTTCTTCAGAACCGAAGCATGTATCGACAAACCGAAAGCATCAGGATGATCTAGAGAGATGTCTTAAGAAGTGTTGTTATTTTTGGTTCCACTTCGAAGTCAAATTTTTGACGCGTTTTTGACGTCTTTTCGGACTTAGTCAGAAATGCACATTTTTGCACTATTTCTTTAAATAACTCAATAAGTGTATGATTTTACACACTCATTTACTACATATTTATCATATTTAACTTACTTAATGCTTTGATATGTATTTTATGCTTAAAATTTATTTTTTTGATTTTTTATGAATTTTTTTCTTATGTAAAAAGGAAGGGGGGGGGGGTTGATTTTCATACATTTTCTGCTTCTTTTCTATAGCCACTCTTCAGATTGTCATGACAATTTGTAGGTATGAGGTTCTCATGCATGGTACCCTACAAGTGAAAGAATTTTGTCAAGATATCCACTTTTGGATTTTTAAGGAATATTTTTTAAGATTGTACATTGGTATAATGTATGTTTTCCATGCCAAATGGACCCATGGGGAGTAGCTTCAAACCCCGGCGGGACCCCAACAATTTTTTTTTCCCTTTTTCAGTATTTTTTCTCTTTTTATTTTTATATTTATCGCTAGAAATGAAACTGTGAAAGAATTTTTTCAAAATATCAACTTTTAGATTTTTAATGATTTTTTAAATAAGACAAGCTATAGCTAGTTTGGCTTTGTGTACTTATTTTCATACTTCGAATTAACTTGGCCACATACGCTATCAAATATACTCTGAATTTATTTTTAAGATGTTGACTTTTTGTGTCGCCTGCGAAGCACAGCGACACTTAGGGATCACTTTGTCCGTTGTTCGTCTGTCCGTCCATCCGTCCCTCCGTCTGTCTGTCACACTTGGGTGTCACACCCCATAACTTTTGATTGGTAAGTGATAGGGCTTTGATATTTCACATGTGTATTCCTTGTGAGAAGACCTTTATACACATATCATAATTTTTGACCTTGTGACCTTGACCTAGATATTTGACCTACTTTTCTAAAAATCTAATATTGGCTATATCTCTTGATTGATTAGTGATAGGACTTTGATATTTCACATGTGTATTCCTTGTGATTAGACCTTTCTACACATAAAATGTTTGACCTTGTGACCACGATCTAGATATTTGACCTACTTTTCTAAAAATCTAATATTGGCTATATCTCTTGATTGGCAAGTGATAGGGCTTTGATATTTCACATGTGTAATCTTTGTGACAAGACCTTTCTACGCAAACCATATTTTTTGACCTCGTGACCTTGACCTAGATATTTGACCTACTTTTCAAAAAATCTAAGATTGGCTATATCTTTTGATTGGTAAGTGATAGGGCTTTGATATTTCACATGTGTATTTCTTGTGACAAGCCCTTTTTTCACATACTATATTTTTAACCTTATGACCTTGACCTAGATATTTGACCTACTTTTTAAAAAAACCAAGATTGGCTATATCTATTGATTGGCAAGTGATAGGGCTTTGATATTTCTCTTGTGTATTCCTTTTGACAATACCTTTCTACACATACCATAATTTTGACCTCATGACCTTGACCTAGATATTTGACCTACTTTTCAAAAAAATTAAGATTTGCTATATCTTTTGATTGGTAAGTGATAGAGCTTTGATATTTCATATGTGTATTCCTTCTTGTGACAAGGCCTTTCTACACATATCATAACTTTTGACCTCATGACCAAGACCTAGATATTTGACCTACTTTTCAAAAAATCTTAGATTGGCTATTTCTTTTGATTGCTGAGTGATAGGCTTTGATATTTCACATGTGCATTCCATGTGACAAGACCTTTCTTCACATACCATCATTTTTAGCTCACCTCGACGAAGTTGAGTGAGCTTATGCTATAACCCCACGCGTCCGCGTCCGGTTAAGAAGTTTGGGGTAGCTCAGTATCTGACAAAGTACTAATGCTACAGTAACCAAACTGGCACAAGTGATTCATCTTTGGATGCTGAGGTGAACCCATGCATCGTATACAGCATCTGACCTACATTTTCCGCTTGAGTGACTTGGTTAAGAAGTTTGGGGTAGCTCAGTATCTGACAAAGTACTGATGCTACAGTAACCAAACTTGCACAAGTGATTCATCTTTGGATGCTGAGGTGAACCCATGCATCGGATGCAGCATCTGACCTACATTTTCCGCTTGAGTGATTTGGATAAGAAGTTTTGGGTAGCTCAGTATCTGACAAAGTACTAATGCTACAGTAACCAGACTTGCACAAGTGATTCATCTTTGGATGCCGAGATGGACCCATGCATCAGATGCAGCATCTAACCTACTTTTTCCATTTGAGTGATTTCGCTTTTAAAAGCCAATATTGAGCAGAGTATAAGTGCTACATGTACCAAACTTGCATATTGGATGTATCTTTGATCAAACTTTCATAAAATGACCTTGACCTACTTTTTCCGCTTGAGTGATTTTGCCTTTAAAAGCCAATATTGAGCAAAGTATAAGTGCTAGATGTTCCAAACTTGCATATTAGATGTATCTTTGATCAAACTTTCATAAAATGACCTTGACCTACTTTTTCCGCTTGAGTGATTTTGCCTTTAAAAGCCAATATTGATCAAAGTATAAGTGATACATATACCAAACTTGCATATTGGATGTATCTTTGATCAATCTTTCATAAAATGACCTTGACCTACTTCTTCCGCTTGAGTGATTTTGCTCTATAAAGCCAATATTGAGCAAAGTATAACTGCTACATGTACCAAACTTGCATATTGGATGTATCTTTGATCAAGTTTTCATAAAATGACCTTGACCTACTTTTTCTGCTTGAGTGGTTTTGCCTTTAAAAGCCAATATACATGTACTTGATTATTTTCTCTGTCTTATTTCTGTATCTATGGTAAACATAGCCGCCATATATCTTGTGTTACAGATTTGATTGGTTCAATACCTCCTTGCCCCTTTAGTAGGGGTAACTACAGGAAATAAAAAGGTGCACACTAAAAATTTTGACTGACTTGAAATGCCTGGAAGTCTGTAAAATTTGTCTTTTTTGATTGCGAATCTTTTGCACGCATAAAAATGTAAAGAAAAAGGGGGGGGGGGGGGTCATGCATGTCCTTTTTTCGCAAATTTCACTTTTTTTAACGAAAATGTTCCGAATTTTGCATATTTTCAAACCTATCTGTAGATTGCATAAAAGACAAGATCAAGTTCGAAGTTAAATTTATCACGACTATTGATTCAATATGCTAAAAATACATTTCCAAGGGCCGCATTTCAGCATATTTACCGAAAATAATTTGTCCAAGTGGCTTCACTGGGTCATGAGGTTGATACACCGTACACTGCTGTTTGGAAAATAAATTGGCTCAATTTCTGCACAACTCACTTGAATTAATATTGTCCGCTAACAACTTGTCTGTGTTAATTGGATTAACACGATTTTGACTGTACGTTACATGTATTAAGATGAAATCAGTACTATTCAAAAGCTCTCATTCATAGATTTCTGTATAATTTAATATGAATAAAGGCAAAACCGAAAAGTCTTTGTTTTTTATGCTTCCGGAATCAAAGATACGGGGGCATATAGTTTTTGGCCTGTCCGTCTGTCTGTTTGTCCGAAAAACTTTACATTGGGCATAACTTTTGAATGGAAGGTGATAGAGCTTTCATATTTCACATGTGTATTCCTTGTGACAATACCTTTCCATTGATACCAAAATTTTTGACCTCATGACCTTGACCTTTGACCTACTTTTCAAAAACTTTAACATTGGGCATAACTTTTGAATGGTTAGTGATAGGGCTTTCATATTGTACATGTGTATTCTTTGTGACAAGATCTTTCCATTGATACCAACATTACTCTGACCCTGACCTCTCACATACTTAACAGAAAATGGTGTTTATACCAACAAAGATGCCACTGCGGGGCATTCGTGTTTCACAAACACAGGCTTTATTATTTTCTGGCATACTAGCTATTAATAATGAAAGGTTTGGTGTTCAATTTTAAATAAACTTAATTTATGAAATCATTTCATTGTTTTATTCTGTTTCTGTTGCACATTAATGTGGAATTTTACAAAATGATTTTATTTTTGATGTTGCAAACTATACTAGCTGGGCATATGACTTTGGATCGCATAATCCATCTTTTCAAATCAGTAAAAAAGTTGTTGTTTTGAAATGTGACTATTTTCTCTTGTTTGTACTTTTAAAGGTTGTCTGAAAAAAAAAACTTGTCTGCATCCGGCAAAAATCTTGTTAGAAAGGTTGTGGGCTAAAATCCTGGTAGTGGCACTATCAGTATTCAATGTCAGTATGTCAATTAGAGCGTGCATGGGTATCAGGTGAGCGTTGTGCCCCCTGGGGCTCTTGTTTTTGTTTACATATTCTATTCCCGTATTAGGAACATTTTAGGAAATAACATACATATATATAACACACAAATAAACCGAATCCCCCAAAAGTAATCAACCGCCAAATTGATAAAATTTTACATAATTTTAAAAGCTTTCAGATTATCTACTACCTATCTTGAAATACAACTTCTCATTTTCATCGTCTGGGAAGTCTTTTTGATGACGTTCTAACCATCTTTGATGAACAATTTGTCAAGAAATGTGCCAACAGAGAACTCATAAAAGTTTAATTTTCGACAACGACCGGACCTTCTACCAAAAAAATCTTCATCGAAATAATCACAGGTAAAATCAAAGAATATTTAAATATAATTATCTTTTTGGTAGAATGTCCAGCCCTATTCGAAATTATCGATCAAATTTCATGATATCTCACAAAAATACCGAAAAGCCAATCCTGGCTTGGTTTTGGGCTCTATATCTTCTTAAGACATGTCCGGAATGTCACAACTTCGCACGTTTTAGAAAGACAAAATGATCTCCTTTCCTTTTGTTGATAATTTAGAAACTTTGTCTGTGTTTGAAAATATACGAAAACTTTAGGCCGATATCGCCGTTCGTGGTTCTGGTCCTTTATATCAAGAAGTGAAAACGCATATTCAGGCTTTGTATGAATATCATAGTTAAAAGTTCAAGTCCATATGCCTCGCCTATCGTTGTTGTACGTAAATTAAACACAAAGACAGTCCGCGATGCATTCCCACTTCCACGCATCGACGAGTCATTTGATGCCTTACATGGTTCGAAGATCTATAGTACGCTCTACCTGGCGAGTGGATTTCACCAGATTGCAATGAACCCCGATCATCAGAAGAAGACCACTTTCACCTCGCCCTTCGGTCTATTTGAATATACACGCATGCCATTCGGGCTGTGCAATAGTCCCGCGAGCTTCCAGAGACTTATGAATCAGGTGTTTGACGAGCTTATACTTCAGATCCTCATTGTATTCATCGACGATATCGTTATATACTCGAGCAATTTGAATGATCAGATTTCGAGATTGGACAATGTTTTCTCGAAGTTAAGGGAACTTGGCCTAAAGTTGAACCCTAAAAAGTGCCACTTTTTCCGTTCCAAGATCGCTTATTTAGGCTATGTCGTCTCGGCTGAAGGCATATCAACTTCACCAGACAAAGTGAAAGTCGTCTAGGATTGGCCCACACCAAAAACACTCAAAGATCTGAGATCGTTCTTGGGCTTTTCTAGCTACTACTGCCGTTTTGTAGAACGTTTCGCCCACGTAGCTAAACCATTGTACAACTTGATCGCAATATGTAACAAGGAGAAGACAACTCGTGAGTCTAATCTAGCTCTTCAGCGTAACTGGAATGAGGACTGTAAGCTTGCCTTCGAGAAACTCAAGGATATACTTACCTCAAGTCCGACACTTGGGTATGCCGACTTCTCCAAGCCCTTTATTCTGGAAACAGATGCGAGTTTTCAGGGCATGGGTGCGATCTTGATGCAGGACCAGGAGGGTGGACGAAGGATAATCGCGTATTCAAGTCGTTCATTGCATGGGTCCTAGCGGAATGATGCGAATTATAGTTCAGCTAAGCTCGAACTGCTAGCTGTTAAATGGGCAGTTACAGAGAAGTTTTAAAGACTACTTGCTAGGTGCTACCTTTGAAATCATCACCGATAATAATCCCTTGAGCTACTTACAAACAAATGCTAAACTTGGTGCTGTTGAACAACGTTGGGCTGCCCAACATGCTCAGTTCAATTTTACGATTCGTTATCGTTCTGGAAAATTGAATAATGCTGCGGATGCATTGTCTCGAATGCCGCGCAATGACACTGAGGTACCTGCGTAACTACCGATCGCAATCCTTGCTGAGGCTGTGAAGGAATCAGACGGAAAGCCGAAATTGATTTGTAACTCTATCTCCACTCTACCGCAGTACGAAATACAAGACCTGATTAAAATGCAATCTGAGGATCCAGCTATCGGCAGATCTCTGCGATATTTTAAGGCTGGCCATAAGCCAACTCGGAAAGAGAGACTCGTAACCGTGAAAGGAACTCTGAAGCAGCTGGTATTACCGCAGTGCCTCAACGAGACTACTCTCAAATTATTACATGATCAATCAGGACATCAGGGCTGCGTTTGATTTGAACAACACTAGAGTCAAGAGTGTTAGAGAAGCGCATGCGTACTCGGTGTAACTGACTGATTTTAATCGAATAACACGAGTTGTAATCGTGTCGTGTCCAATGTAAACAAAAGACCCTCTAACTTAGCTAAAGCCACTGAAGTCACAAAATTTTATTTTTTAAATTGAATATTTTAGGAATTAAATTATCCCTTATATTTTGTTGTTAAAATGTATTTAATCAACACTCTTTGTCTTTTCTAATGATTCAAATTCGATTGCTTGTCCTTGTCCGCCATCTTAACACTCGATTACTCCCGGTAAACTGGGGAGTATACTCGTGTTACTCGTGTTCAACACTCGGGTCCCGACACTTGTCGTTCGATTTAACAAGAGTCAAACACGTGTGACACGAGTCGTCTAATCGAACGCAGCCCAGGGCATCGAACGCACCACATCATTGGTGAGAAATCGTTTCTATTGGACTGGTCTATACAACGGTGTCGCAAATTTTTGTAGAGAATGTCATCGATGCTGCAGTGCAAAAATGCCCCAACCCCGTGTCCGTGTTTCGATGGGTCATTTGCTCGCAAGCAGACCTCATGAAGTGGTCGCCATGGATTTTACGGTCATGGAAATGGCCAGTGACGGTCGCGAAAACGTACTGGTAATTACGGACATTTTCTCTAAGTTAACAGTGGCAGTTCCAACACGAGACCAAACTGCTGCCACCACAGCCAAGGTTCTTGTAAGGGAATGGTTTACCAAACTGGGAGTTCCGGACAGGCTGCACTCTGATCAGGGTCGCAACTTTGAGAGTGCCCTTATTTCAGAGCTCTGCAAACTCTATGGAATCGAGAAGAGTCGCAGTACAGCTTACCATCCTGAGGGCAACGGCCAGTGCGAAAGGTTCAATCGCACACTCCATGACTTACTGCGCACATTGAGCCCTCAGGAAAAGCGAAGATGGCCAGAACATCTTTCCGAATTGGTGTTCATATACAACTCTACTATTCATGCTTCTACTGGTTTTTCTCCGTTCTTCCTTATGATGGGCCGTCATCCTAATTTACCCATAGACACTCTTTTTCAACGGGAGAGGGAGTCTGATGACAATAATAACCTGTTAGAGTATGTTGAAACACACGCCAAGAAGCTGGAGGGGGCCTACAAGCATGCTAAACAAAGGTTGGAGGCGCAAGCTAGGATGAGGGAAAATCGATCTCCAGGTTCCGATAACCTTGAACTACAGGTGGGGACAAAGGTATTCGTCCGCAACAGGGGAATAGTCGGTAGAAATAAAATTCAGGAAAGCTGGAATTCTGAACTGCATTTCGTTACAAGGAAACTGGACTCCGGGCACCTGTAGGAAGTACCATTGCTAGACGGCTCAAGCGGATTCAAAATTGTGAATCGCGTTAACCTTCGCGTTGTACCGAGTAAACCTACAGAGCCTGCCGAAGAGAAGTGTTACGAACCTGTCGATAAAGTGCCGGAAAAGTCTGTGCCGTCAGCCGAAGCCTCTACTGCAGACAGTGAATCGGAAAGTTCTGATGATGAATATGGTATCTATTCAAGCGCCACGTCTCCAGCACTCCGTAGATCCTCTCGTGCTACTGCAGGGAAGCATAGCACTATTCATCACCTTACAAAATCAACTGCCTAACATTGATTGTTGTATAGTGTTCTATAGCATTGTTCATAGAAACTTGTCATTTTTCTCATGTTTGCATATATAATTGTCTTGATCACTTTAGCTTTCATAGTTGAATTATTCTTTAACTCATGGAAATATTTTTTTGTTCATTTTTCTTGCCAAATTTTTGAATTTTTCATTAATTCGGTACATTACCTTTTAGAAACAATTTTTGAAGCAAATTTTAACGTGAGATATTAAATGGTTAATGTTTCTGAAGATCAGTTCATGTGTACAGAGATGATGTAATGATATCTATAGTATGTGGCAAAGTCCGTAGACTCGTCCACGGATACTTGACTTGAACGTGTTGGTTCTGTATTTTACTCATAAATTGTCTTTTCGATGTGAATGGCCGCTTTTTTGCCGTAGACCAATCTTTATTATTTGGGCCATCTGCACAGTACATTCATGTAAGTAAATATGTCGATTTATCCAATTTTATACTGTGTGTCAAATTACTATATTTGTTGTATCTGAAATAAACTGAATCTGTTGTTAACATCTGTTGATAACATGCTTATATGCAAATGAAGTCACGTGACATGCCGAAGACTTCCCTCAATAAATTCTTTGTAATATTGGACCAGTTTATATTGTAAACACTGTCATAGTTACACTTCTTTATTTTGGGTTGTTGAAATTATTTATAATATCATGCATTTTGGTCAGATTGATTGTTAAACTTCTAGTTTGAATTACTTGTGTGTCAATAGTGTTATCCGGATCCATTAGTCCGGTCCGATCCTAGGTGTTAGTGTTCGTTTAGAGATTTCCTAATTGACTAATTTGTTCGGTAAAATGTCCTGAAGTTACTTGAAAGGAATAAGAGCAGTATAAGACAGTTTTTTATCATTTGATGCCAACCAAACTTTATGTAAGCTACAGGTGTAAGATTGTATATACACATGACTAAGAGTTGATTGTTATTGTTCAGAATTAGATTGATTTAGGACAATTGTTGATTCATGAAAGGTCTGTCCGTCTGATTGTGTATATGTATGTCTGTCTGTCTGTAGAAAACAATGTATGAATAACAAATTTACTTTGTGACCTGTAGTTATTTTTGTATGCATATGATATGGGTTGTGATTCATAGCTTGATTATGTATCATTTGATCTTGTTACAGGGAATATGTGAATTTAATAATTGAAATGCATAATTGTGTGTAGCAATGGGAGGTTCATGCTGTTTTATAGTGTTAGTTCACTTTGAACTGTAATGTTTATCATGTCAAGGTCAGTCAAATATAGGTAATACTAGTTTGACATAACATTTTGCTATTTTGCATTAAAGTTAAACTCATTTTGCAAAGTATGTCAAAATAGCGAGATAGAAATGTGTTGATGACTAGTTATTAACTTTGTAATTTGACCAAGTACTTTATAGTGACGTAATTTAAGGTGGGTCCCTACTCGTGAATTTAAGAGATGAATTTTGTATTTTAAGGTTATTTTCTATACATAATAGTCAAAATGACATAATGAACACAAACATAGATAGGTAATTTTGTTTTCAAGAAAGATATTGTACATTAAAGAAAGGTACCCTAACACTTAAAAATTGAGAAATATCAAATTTCCATCATATGCTTTTGAACCCTCCAAATTCAGTGATGATACGAATATGTTTATTTGTTTTATCTTATTTTATGATAACAAGTCATATAGAAGAAATACAACACATAAAATGATATAGTAACAGAAATCTAAGTATGATATATTTCCAAACATTAGGGTACCCCCTTATAATTTCATAACATTTTTTACCAAGAATATGTACTAAATCCAACTTTTTAAACTTTTTGCATAAAAAACAGATGATTTTTTTTTCATTTTGTAATATTTCATAAAATTATGTATGTAGATGACGAAAAAATCACATACAGGTACACAGTTTTTAAAATGATCAAGGTATGGCTCCAAACATAGGGGTACCCCTTTATAATGTTATCATATTTTCGAGAAATTATATATAGTATATCACATTTTTGTGCAAAAAACAACAGATGAAATTTCTTCAAATTGGATCATTTTATACGATATTGTATATAGATGGTGAAAAAATCGCATACGGGTATACAATTTTATAAATGATCAAGATATGGCTACAAATATAAGGGTACCACCTTATAATTTCATCACATTTTCAACTAAGAAATTATACTATATGATTGGTGTGGACATTGATAGATTGCACCATTTTTTGCTTCTTTTGGCATTTTAGATCTTCTGTCTGTGTTTTTCAATGCGCTGGCTCGTCCCTTACCAGCCATTGTAAAACGTTATACGCAGACTGCTGCATACAAGGAAAAACATATAACGGTTCGAGTAGGGAGCCACCTTAAGCGACATTTTCAAATTTGAGTTTCGTCCATGTCATATTTAAGTCTATATTTAATGTCTAATTTGAGAAAATTTCCAAAACTCGAGAATATTTCGTCGAATTATCCCAGGCTTGCTTTAGCAGATGCATTCATCATTTCCGATCAAGACCAATTGCTCTGAACATTAGTACATGTCTATTCATTATGAATTTGGTAAGTCTTATTATCCTTTTTAGCTATATAATTCATGATAATTAAATATTCTCTAGGCTACAGAGGGTAAATTTAGTCAAGAAGCTTATCTATATTCATGATTATCATAGACCAATATGAGACAGACAAGTTCTTCCAGTATCAAAATGTAGATTATATGTAGCCATACACTAACAGACAGACAAATGACCTTGAGATATATATTTCAATTATGAGTATGGATCTTCCAATGACTTTTGGGTTGCTGACCTGGTGACCTTATTAATCATATCTTTACTCATTCATTTTGCTGACCAATTCCATTTCCAGGTTTCAAAATAATGACAAGAATGAAAGTAAGATTTATATTTATTGTATTGGCAATAACTTGGCCGCGGTGGAGTATAATGTATATATTTATATTTCTTTATTTAAAACTTTTAGTCCAAATAGTTGGGGATGCCATATACATTGGACAAACCCCAAGTTTTTACAATTTAGAAGATATTTATCAATACGGGGATGCCAGTTGCAAAGGACAAACCCCGACTACAACATTTGTTCAACATCCTTTGTTCACATCAACATTTTGTTCAACATCAACATTTTGTTCAACATCATTTGTTCACATCAACATTTTGTTCCATATCAACAATTTTCTTTGAGTCAACATCAAGTGTTCAGCTTCAACAATAACCACGAAATGAATTTGAAGGTCCCCAAACAGCACCGGGTTGGTATACATGTGTGTTTTAGGACCGGATCATATTCACAGTTAAGATTGAAATATCTATGGAATTGAGTGTCTACGCCTGAGCATGCTGATTTAAGCAATGGAAGGATAAGTCAGGACGGTATTCAGCAAAATATGAATGTTCTGGTAAACGATGTAAAGGAGTCCAGTTTGTAGTCGGTCTTCTAAATGGTGAACGTCCATCACGATGAAACGGTTTGAGGAATCAGGTGTTTGGCTGGTTAAGGCTGGAGGAGAGGTAACATCCACCGCGACAGGACCATCAGGAAGGGGATGATTCTATTGCAGTCTGAAAATAAAATTTCTACGGCAGTAACTGTAGTTTAGACATTTACTTCTAATGTGAGCAATATAAGCGCGAGAATGGGTGGGAGAGGTGGGATTTTAACGATTTTTTCCCTGAAATAAAACCATGTCAAAAACCCTTTGATAATGAAAGTGAAAAGGGAGATAATTTGTGCAACACGTGAAAGTTGTCTCACGATGAGAGTTATCTTTCGTTGGCCACTAAGTACAATGAATTAGCAATGAAATCTACCAATACAAGTATTGGTGATGATAATATTGCATAAATCTAGACAAGCTAGATTATGCCGATTTATCATAGACCAATATGAGACAGACAAGTTCTTCCAGTATCAAAATGTAGATTATATGTAGTCATACACTAACAGACAGACAAATGACCTTGAGATATATATTTCAATTATGAGTATGGATCTTCCAATGGCTTTTGGGTTGCTGACCTGGTGACCTTATTAATCATATCTTTACTCATTCATTTTGCTGACCAATTCCATTTCCAGGTTTCAAAATAATGACAAGAATGAAAGTAAGATTTATATTTATTGTATTGGCAATAACTTGGCCGCGGTGGAGTATAATGTATATATTTATATTTCTTTATTTAAAACTTTTAGTCCAAATATACACCCAGACAAAAGTTAAGCAACACCCCAATAGTTCGGAATCCTTATACTTTAAACGATAGCACCGAGAAGTTTTCGTAAAATATATCAAATACCAATTCTTTTGTACATGACTTTACACCTTTTTTAAACATATAACACTAAAATGATATCGAAATTGAAAACAATTACCTGGGATAGAGCCTCAAATGAACAGAATGTACTTTTGTGGGAAAATAATGTAGAATAAAGTTTGAAGAGAAGTATTGAAAAATTAAGGTAACAGGTACTTGGAAAAGAGATAAACCACATTAGGCTCAAGATTCACAAATCTAATACGGTTTTCTTTCAAAAATTTAGTATTATATTCTTTCAGTGGACTTCCGGTTGAGGTTTATTCCAACTACCCTCTTTCAATCGCTCTTATTAATAAATTGCCGATAATTCCCGTTAAAGGCATTTGTTGTTAAAAATTGTTTTATATTCCATGTTCACCGATGTAAATGTTGACTTTCAGCCACATTATGCCGCAATTTGGTCGAACAGGATGCACATCCGGTTTTTAATTTTGTCATAAAAAGAGAAATTTTACGATTCGACGGATTATCTCTTAACCGGAAGTGACATTTTGGCAGGTGGTTGTCCCACATGAAGATTGATATTGGTCGAACTAGGTTTGATTATAAAATTCCAGAAAATAGTTGTCACGAAGGTGTCATTTTAAAGAAAATACAGAAAAAGCACCCCAAAAGATATCGTTGTCAAAGTTTATTTCTTTGATAAAAACTATAGTTATAAAAATGCAACATCAAAATATCGTATTCATGGTCTAAATGTGTGTCTGATAATTAATTTAGTTCTACCGGTACGTAGGCGCTTAGCTTCACTTCCAGTTTCATAAACGCGCTGTTTGACACGATGTATTTTTCCAAAAAAAAAAATACTCCCAATTCTGAAGAGATATTTCACATTATCTCATTATTATTAATACATATTCAGTTTTGAATTTCATCAGATTAACAATTTGATTCATTGCAACCATACTGAATAGCGAATTTTGTGAGATAAATCAACTCCATGAACTTGATGTCTAACTTGAATTGTTTAAGGTTCAAGGATACACCATCCGAACAACAAATTACTTCGGAGTCTCTCTCGTCGCCAAAATCGACGTCACGTTATCTATGACGTCACGAAGAACGCGCCAAAATTGAATCGGCACTCTTATTATTTGACGCTGACTCACCTACGTCCTGAAACATGAACTAGTATTTTAGGTATAGTGCTAAATAAAACTGCTGTATTTTGATGAGATTGGGATTTCTATCGTTATCCTTTGAATCTTGATTAAAAATTGATGTAAAACAATTCTTTGATGGGTATGTTCATTCAGAGAAAAGGCTGACAGCGCATTCTGCCGCTCGCCGTCATCTCTACGAGAAAGTCACGAAAGAATTATTTTATAATTGTTTTATTTGTAAACAACCGTTTGATATATACGCGGGGTTAGAATAAGCCAAATCTAATAAAAATGTGTGTCATGCTTTTTTTTTTTACACGCGAGGTTTAAATGAGCTACATCTCACAAAATTGTACATTTTATTAGGAAACAACTCCTTAGTTTACATGCGGGATTTGGGTAAAACAAATGTATGGACATTTCTCGCAAAATGCCTATATATCTAGGAGTAAATATATTTAGAACAGCAAGAATCACAATAAGGGAAAGGGGGGGGGGTATTACTGTTACGTCGCAATTTCTCTCCGCTATGTGTAAGGTTCGCCATTTATTATAAGCGAATCGTAATAATTTTATTTTGATTTTATCGAACAGAAGAATTTTCATGACAAATGACATAGTACTATAAGTCAAATTTTCTCAAAGTGATTCCTCCTTTTGAAAAAGTTCCCCTTTTTTACATTATTTGTTTTTATCCTTTTCTTACAATGCGAACATTCATGGTTATAAATCAATGATTTCAGGATTATTGCCTAAACCCTCTCCCCGGCAGTGAATTATTATTACCGGTGTACGTTTAATATAGGAATGGAAAGTGCATACATATTTCAAAATTACCTAAACATGCTAAAGGATGTCTGATCCTGAACAAGTCACACTGACCTTGATGATGACCATGACCCTCGTTGGATGTTGAGTAGCCCAGCATGTTTGATGAAAAAAAAATGTATGCCGACTTACCTACATTATTTGATCTCCATAAATCCGTAAATGCAAGGAATACGGGTTTTATCGTCTTACATTGTACACTAAAATTATTTTGCAGTCAGGAAAGAATTTGTCATCTAACGACTATAATGAAATATGTACAAGTAGACCAGTAAAAAAAAGGGGGAGTGGGTGGGAGGTATGGAACGTTTATAATATATATAGAAGATAGAACTCAGTTGCAATATTGTTTTACTGATATAAGTCAGTTAATTGCATTTTACATTGTCTATATGGATTATTTGTTTTTTGTTAAAAATATAAAAAAAATCCTTTTAAATATTTTCTGTTTTGAAACCCAGATTCTTATATCTGACAAATAGGTTTCAAAACGCCGAGCAATTATAAGGCGACGTCCTGGTTCAAAACGACGTTGTTCTTGCTATCGTTTACCCTTTCTTAGAAGAAAACAGATGTCATGCGGAAATAAATATGATTTTTCATAAATATAGGAATTTAAAAAAAATCATTTCAGAAAAATATTCTGTGACAAGGCCGATTTTAACCCTTCCCGGCTTTTCTCCTCATCCAAAACCAATGGATAGCAAAATACATGTACTAAGCCTGTATATTATATATAACGTGTGATTGAACTTACTTTCAAGTATTAGTAATTTTCTTTGCGTATTCACTTGTCTGAATACATTCTATTCATTTATAATTCTATTCATAGGGTAAACGTCTTATTTTCATCGCCCCATTTCATTCGGGACCGTTTTTATTTCTTTATCAACTTGATTTGACGTTTAAATGGCCAAATGCATCGCGTGACGTCATTTGATTAAAACTGTTGCAGGCGTTAATATTACCGATATAATGGGTAAATATTATAAAATGGGTCACAGAATTCACTTTTTGATCAGTTCTTTCTCCAATTGATATATGGATGAAAAATGGAGTAATTTAGATGAACGGTTCAGGAGATATAAATCCAAATCCAAATCTTGCCAGCATTTTGTAACAAAATCTGGAGGGGGGTAAGGTCATGATTTTGTATCAAACTTAAAATTTTGTGCGATGATTGCTACATTTATTTTTATTGTTGAAAGATATGTTAACTTAGATTAAGAGAGCAATTTTTCCGCTCATTGGCATGTTAACAAAGTACTTAAACCCGTCATTTACTGGTTGGACTCTAAAAATAATGACGTCAAGAGAAGAGCCTGAAATGGTACAATATTTACTATTTCATAGAATTTGACGTACCAGCATTGATGAATTTTCTATTTTTTATTTTTTTTTTAGACCTTCTTTCGTTATTAAAAGAATGAACATATACATTCATAAATCAGGTTTAAAATAACTGAGGTCTATTGATGATATGATGCAAATTTGGGGAAAATTCAAGAAAAAATTGACATGCTTTTCTTTGGATGGTCATAAATCCATTGGAAGCTCGTTGACATATACTTTTTCCATTAAAATACTATACATTTCATTGTTCTCTACCAATAAAATCAATAAAACTTAACCTGGGATGTTTAATAGTGTTTGGGGGTGTTTTGGAAAGGGTGTAACTATGAACCTTAAAATCATACCCGTCCCCATTTCGATCCCGATTTAAAATAAGTTGCATAATACAATTATGTTTAATAAAGTAATATTATCGTCGTCGAAGGTCAGATCTATATCATGATACATAATTTTCAAATATTTTTTTATCAAACCAGCATTTTGCATTAAAAACAATTCCACTGTTGCTTAACTTTTGTCTGGATGTATAGTTGGGGATGCCATATACATTGGACAAACCCCAAGTTTTTACAATTTAGAAGATATTTATCAATACGGGAATGCCAGTTGCAAAGGACAAACCCCGACTACAACATTTGTTCAACATCCTTTGTTCACATCAACATTTTGTTCAACATCAACATTTTGTTCAACATCAACATTTTGTTCAACATCATTTGTTCACATCAACATTTTGTTCCATATCAACAATTTTCTTTGAGTCAACATCAAGTGTTCAGCTTCAACAATAACCACGAAATGAATTTGAAGGTCCCCAAACAGCACCGGGTTGGTTCACATGTGTGTTTTAGGACCGGATCATATTCACAGTTAAGATTGAAATATATATGGAATTGAGTGTCTACGCCACATGATCGTAGATCATCACGCCAACAATACAACCCCCAATAGCAATCAGAGGTCATTGTTGGTGTGAAACACTCAATTTCATAACTCCACCGCGAATCAAGTTAAACTAGATAGGGTTGACTTTATTTTTTTATTTTTTTTTTTTTATTTCTTTTTATTTATTTCTTTTTTTTTTATTTTATTTTTTTTTTGTATCCAGGGAATTGTTATGTCATGCAAAGTATATAAAGGAACTACTTTTTGATAAAGTAAGTTCAAACTGAGTTATCCAGCATTCACTTTTTTAAAAAGAGGACAATTGATGGTAAACAAATGCTTGCTGGTGGATTTCTCTCGAGTCTTCAGTACATTCTTTACAAATTTTGCAGATGCTTTTCATGAATACCTGGAATCAAGTGAAAAGAATTCCAACTGCCTTTGTTGAAAATCATTTTTGAGTCACAACGGAGATTCAGGGATACTGGTATACGGAAGTGTTTTGGCATGTCCGTTGGATAGCCTGTTTGACACCCCCCCCCCCTAAATAAAATACCCTTGACCATAAATTTTGAATGATAGGTGGTAAGGCTTTCAAATTTGCTGGTGCCAAGAAGTTTCCACGGATACCAAATTTTGCTTTGACCTTGAGTTTGACCTACTTTGAGAAACTTTTATGTTGGCCATAAGTTTGAATGGTAAATAATAGGGTTTTAATATTTCAAGTGATTTCCATGTGCAAAGACATTTCTTTTTATACTTAAAAGAACTTTGTGACTATGGAGGTGTACTTACTTTGAAAATTTTGGTTATAGCATTTGATTGGTAAATGGTAGGGCATTCATATTTAATATTTACATTCATTCATCTTGCAAAACCTTTTCATTTTTAGCGAAATTTGTGACCTTGACCTTTCAGTTTTCCCTATATATATGTTTGCAAGAATTTATAGCCTTGGACATCACTCTTGTATGGTAGGGGATATGACATTGGTATCTCATGTGTGAATTCCTTGTGACAAGTTGTAAAGACCTAGGACCTTGACCTGAGTTGACCTTAGTTTGGAAAACTTAAGCCTTGGCATTAATTTTGTATGGTAAGGGATAAAGTTTCATATTTCAAATGAATACTCCCAGTTGGACTAGACCTTTCTATGGATACCTTTTTTTTTAGTATCTTGATCTTTTACATAACATCTGTTCACAGACAAAGATGCCTACATAGGCATTCATGTTTCACAACCAATATCACATAAACATTTAGCATGTTTAGTTTAACCTTATTTTGATATGTCAACATGCCGATCAATATCATTTTCAACCTCAACATTTTTCTTTATACATTGATGGACTTGAACAACTATCATGACTATTGCAAGGAAAACAAGTTCTCAACTTATGCTGTATGACAAAATGCATGCAAGAAAGCATGAGGTTCAAGTGAAATGCCGTTTGCCAGGAGTATTGCCAGAATACTAGGGGGTTTTGTTTGGTCTTTTTAACGATTTTTTTTGTATCATGGAGCACATAGAGTTGAGATCATTTCAGTTTTAAGGGCTGATGAGGGTCTAAAGAATTTAAAGTCAGGTGACTTGGGAATCCAGATTGAGAAAGGAAGAGGGTAAAATCTGCTGTTAGAGAGCAGCCTTCTTGACATAATAATCATTAATTTGGTTCAACAGACATGTATGCTTCAGGTAATGAATCTTAATTAAAGGTACATTAAGCTGAGGTGATTGAATAAGGACAAATTAATTTATTTAGTGATGTCCTCTTGAATTATTTCAAGGCCATTGACAGATATGCGGCAGTTAAGATTACATGGGAAACAGTATTACTCATATATGTGGATCTGACAAAGTAACATAATATTAGTGCCATATCTCGTAATCTTGTGATGTTTATTCACATATTAGAAGGCATGACATGATGGTTTTACTTTATGACATATGATGTAAATGTTTGGGCAAGAACTAATAAAGTCTTGCTACCTTAGAAAAGGGGGTGGACATTGAGGATATAATACATTCAAGAGGATGACCTAGAATGACACGTGTAAGGGGCATGCCCTTTGAGATTATTAGTTGGAAAAACTGGTTACACGATAATGACATAAATGTAGTTGTGATACAAAAGAAAGCATCATATATGCATTACACATGTATAAATTTATATGACTTTTAAAATATTATTTGTAAACAATACTGTTATGAGAATATGAAGAACAAAGAGGTACAAGAAAAATATCTACCTGGTTTGTATCCTGGTAGCCGGCTTCACATATAACTTACGTGATACATAGATATACATGTATGGAGGGTGTCCAGATGAGCTATGGAGAAAGGGATGTTCATAGCATATCAGGCAAGGGAATGGAGGACTTTTAACTGAAAGTAGAAACTATCTTTTTGTCTTAGTACATGTATACAAGATGAAAGAAAATGGTCTATAAAACATGCACGTTTCTTGAATTCTTGTCTCAAAGTTGGGAGACTGTAAATTGCCAGCTATCCATTCTATGATTATAAATTAAAACAGCTAGTGCTTTGGTAATAGTGTTGTGGCGCATACGTGTATATAAGCACATGACCTATATATATTTTTTATTTTTATTTGTGTAGTGTATAATATTGATTACCTCACCCTTTTTATTTATTCATTCATTTATATTTATCAAAGACAACGCAAATGTTTAAGTTCAAATTTTATTATTATTTGGCAGATACCCCAAGCCAGAGAGATGTCTATACCTAGCTTTAATGGGAAATTAAACACGATTTCACAAAATTAATGTCACACAGTCAATTCAACACGTTAGTCAAATCCAAGAAAGCCACGACGAGACCTGAGATCCTGGTGATGAAGATAATATCTGCAAGATATAAAAACTAAGAGCAGAATCAGGAACTTCATGACAAAATAGTGCACACACAATTTGACGAATACACCTGAAAATCTTGATTTCTCAATAATAAAGTATGACTTAAAATGTCATAAGTCAAATATTTATACATATGTTATTAATAAATCATTTTATCTATTTAATATTATCATTTTTCAATTATTATTATCATTATATTATTTTTTCATTTATTCATTGATTTCATTTATTTATTATTTAATTTATTTATTATTATTATTATTTTTTAATCAGTTATATATAGATAGATAAGCATTTATTGACAATATAGAATCATAAAGATTAAATTCTGTAACAACATTTCTGGGAGGGTGGGATGGGTGTCATTGAAAAATTTTGCATCTGAAACCTAAGCATGGTGTTTCGAAAAGAACGATAACTCGTATTGCTTCCGTATTGTACCCATATTCGAATTTAAGACAGGTCGATACAAGTAAATGTTCATTTGCTTGCTTTGATAAATGAATTTATTGTTAGCCAATAAATTGTATTATCAAAGACAACGCAAATGTTTAAGTTCAAATTTTATTATTATTTGGCATATTCTTGTCATGGCTTTATGTTAAATTTTAAATCTCTGACGACTTGCAAGCTCAAGTGAAAATGTCAAAGAGATGAGCAATGAGAATGGACCCTGGGTAATCAGATGTCCATCGACATCCTCAAAGCAAGGGGTCCTGGGAAACAGATACCCCAAGCCAGAGAGATGTCTATACCTAGCTTTAATGGGAAATTAAACACGATTTCACAAAATTAATGCCATATGAGGCATATACTAAACAGATATGCCTCATCCGCCATACAGCGGAATTTTGTGTAATCGAACCGAAAAGAGTTAAGAAAATCTCCCCACTACAAATAGTCTATATCATCAAATTTATTATATATGTACAGTATATGAAATAGCAGCATGATCGCTAATAGCCATCAAAATAATTCAGAATTAAAACAGCTATTCAAAGCTATTTTAAGCTATTTGTGTAGACTACCCGAGAAACTTTAAATGAAAACAGACCCCGGCCTCCCGACATAATAAGCAGCATTTCATTCATAATATAGCAGCATGATTCAAAACATCATGAAGCATGATCGCTAGCAGCAATCGATAAATAAAACAGCTATAAAAGCATATTTTAGCATGACAAGAATAGCGTTACGAGACTTATAGACATTTATATGTATTGAAGCTATCAAAATGGTAGTATGTAGAATATAAAAGCAAGCATAGCTTTTCAAAACCATTTTCATCTAAAAGCAAAAGAATTCTACATCATTCTATCGCTATCATCTTTATAAGCTCTGTGTACCAAGCTGGTACAAAAATGCATGGTCTAAATTCATATAAATTTGCACATCTCACTCCAATGTAAATTCATATTTACACATCTCAACTCAGGTATAAATTCATATTTACACATCTAGACTCGGGTATAAATTCATATTTACACATCTCAACTCAGGTATAAATTCATATTTGCACATCTCAACTCAGGTATAAATTCATATTTGCACATATCAACTTTAAAATTCCATTGTCCCAATGGGATAAGTACGTTTCAACATGCGCAAAAGCTTGGTTGAATAAGTTTTCAAGTTGGGATATCTAATGTTATATTAGCCCTGCTGCTCTTTCAAATTTCGTAGCAGTATAATGAGGTATCGAATAGTCTCGGAATTTCTATAGCCGATTACTGAAATAATGTCTAGGTTGGGGATTGAAAACAATGACCAAGAAGAAACATTTTAAGGTTTCACTTTAAAATTGTATTTCTATGCATTTGCAGTACTACTACTTGTGGATGTTAAAAAGGCCACAGCCTGATAGGCATTTCACTGGTTCTGAATGTATCTTTTAAAACTTCTAAAGTGTCGATAATCAATCGATAATTAGTTTCCGATATACAGTGTTCCGATAATCGATGTAAAAGTCCGATTGCTCATCACTATGATTCAACCCCTGCTGTATAGTCATTGATAAGAGAGGAAAGCATAGATTCAAAGTTCATATGAGGTTCCTTAACACCCGAAGCTTCCCGAGGATGAACATCGGTCTTTGTCGGGAAAGGGCAAGGTTAAAATGTGTATAAATTGCGACTGGATTGGCTAGCCTTCGTAATACTTGACGCCAGAATAATCAGTGCTATATCTCGACGTATTTGGAAGTCTTGTAAACATTAAATTTCAAGAAAGGATCAACAAACAACGCAAGTCATATCAAAGGAGATCACGTATCACTATCATACGACATACTGTCATTACATCAACGTATATATAAAAAAAATGTAACTGGTAAAACATGGAGATTTCGATTACCCATAGCTTTAATCTGATAATATAGAAAAATTTAGTTAGCCGCCCCTTTACCGTTTGTCATAAGAAAGGCAGAGATTAATATATAAATTAATTTTTAGATAATTTTAATGCATTTGGTGAAGACACTTACGAGAATAGCACTATTTTCTATTAGTGCTGTGAATCGATGCACTGTCATAGAATGTAAATCAGCGATGGTCATGTGTCATACAGGTCATTTGACAGCATGAGTCGAATTTCGATGTATTATTGGCCAGAAAAAAATTAAAGGTTAATAATTCTCGTAATCAATGATTTACAAAATGACCATTTTTCTAACAGTCAGTTAAATCATATAACTAAACCATCGTTTGGAAAGGAATGGATACGCCTCGAATTGAAATTGCAACGATCTTTTAACCGTCCTACGAAAATCCGTATCTAAATGTCCTTTTACTTTATAAAGAGTTGAACTCATTTTTTCCTTATCACTAATGTTAATTAGTTAAAACGTACTCATTTCGTCACGATTATATACGTGAAGTCATAGAAGTTTCTCGAAATAAAATAAATTGTTTTCAGAATAAAACCCTTAATTTCTTTGTATACATATATGTACAACTGCAATCTATGATATTATTTATTGTCTGATATGGTCCAAAGGAACCATACATCTTTTTTTTTTTTTTTTAATTATCTAATCATTTCATTTTAATCATTATGATTGTTATTATTATCGTTTATTTATTGAGATAATGCATTTCTTAAAAACAGTAATGTTCGTGGTGTTGAAGGAGTCTTAGCTGCCTCGTGTGCATTTACCTTGAAATTTTCCCCAGTATCAATGAGAAAGGTCTTAGCATAAACTGAACATTATTATTTTCACCTGATATTTGGTATATCAAGGTTAGCCTTGAATGTTATATTTTCGATTTGATACCTCAGCGTAAATCAAAATTAGATGATTTATTAAATTCATTTTTATTATCATTTCCTCATTTTATAATGGGTGTATGGATATAAATGTAATTCTAAATAATTTTGCAATGTGAGAAGAAAACGTAAGAGAAAGGTTATATCAACCAGAATGCTGTAATCAGCAGCCAGAATATTTTATTCTTTTATTTAATTCGCCAAATTCCAAATAGGAAATTAGAATATAGCTCTCGTTAGTGTGTTACTCAGATCAAGAAGCTGCCAAAGCCGCTAAATTTCTGCGACGTTTACAATGACCTCGGGAATGACCATAAAACTCTGATGTGACCTTGAAATCACACATGACCGTAAGTCAAGGTTAAAGTGAAAGGGATTAGATATAAGTAAAATTTGTATGATGTCTGAAAACTACAGGTCAATTGAAATTTATTCCATAAACTAACCTTTGAAGCTACCTTGAGAATAAGAATTTGACCTCTAACAAGGACACAAATAAAATCTGAGCATCTGATATTAATACCTGCAAGTTCTATCTGAATATGATGAATTGTGACCTTGAGATGATACCAATGACTCTTGGTCAAAGTCCACGAGCTTGATACAAAGAACATTCGTGTAAGGTTAAAACTCAGATACACTCAAACTTTCGGAGCTGATAATTCATAATCAAGAGCCAGTCGCCTATTTGATTTTATCTATTTATTGATATTTATTTATTTATTCATTATTTTCTAATAATGAACCATAAGTAGAAATTCTCAAACCAGAAAATGTAGTGATGAAATTTGGATCCATGATCCTCTATTGAAATTGATTTTTTTTCTTTTTCGAATTAAATCTGAATCTGCCTTACCGAAATTTGTTTTGGGTTTTCCGTTTTCTAAGTTATCATTCTTCTTCTTCTTTTTTTTTTTTTTTTTTTTTTACTTTGTTTGTTGTGCCTTTTCTCTATTTATTCGATTATGCATCTATTTACTTAAATTTCGCTACATACAAGTAATCGAATATCAATGAAAAGGAGGGTCTGGTAGATAACCGTCTAGCATCCGGGGTCTTAACAGGAGCTCCGGGTCTTTTTCTTGTCTTGTGCATAGAATAGATATTTGAAAATGAAAATATCATTTTATGGGGTTTTTTTAAATTTCTATTTCATTGTCTTTATCTATTTATTCATTTATTTATTTTTAATCACAAATTAATACATCGGCGGAAACCCAGTCTGTTGCCATAAGATTATCTTACGGAGCATAACGGGGAAGATGCCGTGGGTTTACGACGATGAAATTTGTAAAGATATATTTGATTTTATACATAGTTCATTCTTATCTAGTGTTTATTTATTTTCTAATTTTTATTACATTTGTGTATTAGATTTTTTATTCATTTTTTTTATTATTATTATTATTTATTTATTTATTTATTTTTTTTTTTTTTTTTTTTTTTGCATTAGGTTAATCTTACTAATATTAGTTTTATTCACTGATAAAGATCATATTGCAAAAGTTTCTTCTGTACATCTTTAAAGCAAGGTGTAAAATGAGTTCCTCATACATTTTTACAAACTTGTACATCTAATATAACAAGGTGAAAAATGAGTTCCTCATACATTTTTACAAACTTGTACATCTTATTATAACAAGGTGTAAAATGAGTTCCTCATACATTTTTACAAACTGAATATCTACAACATCATAAAGTACTTACTTTATGAAAGCATAACCTACGCCTCCAGTTTCTGAAAACTTCATAAGGTGTACACACAAAAAGGAAAAAATATGATTGACATGATAATGAAACATAATTTACTAGCTATAGAACGTATTATATTTGAATTGTATTTTCTATCATTAATCTAGATTTAGAAATTTACATACACACAGTAATGAATTATTTTGATATTCCTTGTTACATGTAAAATTACTCTGGACACATTGAAACAAACACTTGCTGTTCAAATTAGTTTAGAATCTTCACCCCTGCTAGGGTTTTGCAGAAGCCTGTATTTTACCAGTATCAACTAAAATATTCCATTTAACCAAACATTCTAGAATATGATGACATCAACAAAATATGAGTTCCAAGAACTTTCGAGGAACAAAACGACTGCAAATCACTTAATCAGTGAAATTTGAATAAAACAAACAACATGATACAATACAACATTACTTACTTTCAAAGAAGAGCGGAACATATACTTACTCCTCGAAACGAGACTGAAAGCTTTACAAGATGAGTTACAACAAATTGAAACACTCAATTTTACAGACAAATTCATTTAAAATTTCAAGCATGATACTGAAACGTAGTCTGCATTCTGTGCTACATTTCTATTCTTTTTCTAAAAAAAATATTTTTGTGGTTTGTTGAGATTTTTTGTTTTATTGAGTTTTTGTTTGCATGTGTGTGAATTTTTTTTTTATCATTATAATTTTTTCAAACGTCCAAACATTAAAACTAAAGATACTTATTGTATCATATACATTCTCAAATGTCAACATTATAGAAATTTCTATGCAGACGACAACCCAAGAAATCTACAACGAGGAAAATTTCCATTTCAACTAAAATTTGGGTGAAAGAAACGACATGCAGTGCATAGAATTATACAAAAAAACTCAGCAAGTATCCAACTTTCAAAACTTGAAACGAAATATTAATTCATAATCAATGTAAAGGGCGATGAACGCAGATGAAAAATGTCATTGAAAAATTTTGCATCTGAAACCTAAGCATGGTGTTTCGAAAAGAACGATAACTCGTATTGCTTCCGTATTGTACCCATATTCGAATTTAAGACAGGTCGATACAAGTAAATGTTCATTTGCTTGCTTTGATAAATGAATTTATTGTTAGCCAATAAATTGTAATATATTCATATATATATATATATTTTTGTATGCCAAATAATAATATGTAATAATGATTTTCTCAGTCACAAGGGAATAAATCTGTTACTGGTAATAGCCGGTCTAGGGAGTTTCGTTGATTACTGATGTAGTGTTGGGAGTTGATTTGCCAATTGGTCATATGCTACGAGTTTATTCTTCATTTTGCGTGCTTCCCTTGGGTCTAGTTCATAAATTCAAGGCCAATTTTTATATGCCTTTCAATCACTTTTAGAGTTTAGATTTTTTTCTTAAATTTAAACATGAAAGTTTAAAATGGTGAAAGAAAGGTCATAACTCTTGCAGTTGTCATGTTTTAATAACTCTATTAATTATAGAATAACTGTCTTTTGGAATGTGATTATACTGTGATAACCTACAATGGATCCAGGAATTATGTTCCATAATGCGCGTTAGCGCATTATGAGAAACATAATTCCTGGATCCATTGTAGGTTATCACAGTATAATCACATTCTAAAAGACAGTTATTATATATATTTACATTCAAGTTTTTCACGCTTTAATGACGTTAAAATACGTTTACAACTACGTTGCTAAGGCTCTGTTACTACGTACCGTCGAAGTTCAAATCAAGCCAACTTACTATGACGTCATAGTTCAAATCACGCCACTGCGGTTATACTCCTATAATCACAGTGTAAATTCTATACAAATGAATGGGCATATGTAAATATTTTGATTTTTTTTTTTTTTTTTTTTTTTGTGGCTAATTGTTTATTTGTTAAAGTAATTTTATTACATATGTTTTATAATTACTTTGGAAAATGAGTGTGAATCATTAGACGTAAATGTATGTGCCTTGCAATTCAAATTAACCGTCTTCTTGAACGGCTGTTTCACGGAGTCACAGGGGTTCCCGGATGTACCGTAACAGGATTGTATGGTAATCTTTAGCAGTCGGGGAAACTTCCTTATATGGAAGTCGAGCATAGCGGAACGACTGCGTCACATAATCAGTTCAGAGTGAGCGCTCTCTCATATTCAACCAATCGCTTCAATGAACTTTGCATTATGGGATTACTATGATAGTAAAATCGTGTGTATATTTTGGCTTAAGCACTGTCTGCAAAATTGCTCCGCTATCGCAGAAATCGCAATCAAATTCCTCGACATTTTTGTCACTTATACTTCAGAGGTATATCTATTGATTCCATGTTGCATTTTAAAAAATTCAAACTCTAAATTCAGATATTAAGATGAGAAAATGGCACATTTTTAAAACGACTTGCACTGATCCTACACATAATCTTCGTGAAATCGATCCATACAAAGATTTTTCTGTACTAGACTTGTATAATTTACGTTAGTTAATATAAAAACATCGGATATTGAAGAATAATGTGTTTCTAATGTATACATTGCAAACTGTTTTAAAGAAATGCCAGGAATTGAGGAAGATTTATCAGGTACACCCTCGTATTTGCCGAAAGTGCATATTTTTTTTCCTAATGTATGTTTTATTTTCTCAAGACACGGTTTCATACCCCTTTTCAGTGTATAATCTATGTGCTAATTTGAAATTTTTTTTAGAAATGTCACGGAATAGCATCATAAGTAATCGAATTTATTGAACAATAAATAAGAAGTTGACACCCACCCTTTCTACACCATTAGCAAATCTAGAATTTTTTCCAAGGGGGGGGGGGGGAGTTCCAGCCTGTAAGGAGGGTCAATCTTTGAGTCTGAAAAAAAATATATACATAAAAACGGGAAAAATAAAAATTTGGTATAATTCTAGAAGGGGATGTATCCCCCCCCCCCCCCCGGATCCGCACTTGCAACTCTCAAATTATTCAATGAAGAACATACTATAGATGTACATTACCTTAGTTGATTCTCACAATTAATAATATAAACTTATCAAAATTATTGTACATGTAGGTGGCGCCACTCACTTCAAACATTTTCATTTGAACAGAATTGGGAAGTTTATGAGTTTTCTATTTTCAAAGGATTCTGGCACGATAAATTTATCGGTACCGATGTAAGGTTGGAATGGGAGACATTACAGTTTTATTGATGATTATTTTTATCCTAATAAATAGTTCTCCGAGACGTATCCCTCCTTCCTCATCCAGGGCCAATTTTATGCTCTCTCTCTCTCTCCTTTTTGATTTTGAATTTGCGAAAGAGAGGAACTCAGCTAATATAGAACGTATTAATCGAATAATATATCATAATTTTCATTGAGATCACACATAGAACCATTCAAAAGTGCATGATATTCTCACCTTGATTTACGGTCTTAGACATGAGATTTTTAAAAATGCAACATGCAATCGATAGAGATACCTCTGAAGTATAAGTGACAAAAATGTCAAGGAATTTAGTCGCTATTTCTGCGATAGCGAAGCAATGTTGAGCCAAAATATACGCTCGATTTTACTATCATAGTAATCCAATAATGCAAAGTTCATTGAAGCGATTGGTTGAATATGAGAGAGCGCTCACTCTGAACTGATTGTGTGACGCAGTCGTTCCGCTATGCTTGACTTCCATATAAGGAAGTTTCCTCGACCTGTTTAGAAGCATCACGAAAGGAACAAATGATAACGGAGGTCTTCTTTATTTATTTATTTTTTATTCATTAATTTTTTGTTTATTATTATCATTATTATTATTTTTTTTATTTATTTATTATCATCATTATTATTATTATTATTATTATTATTATTATTTTATCTACCTGTTTAAAAGAGATAAGACATAGTTGGAGAAACATCTCCTACCTCACTGAGATAATCTTTTTTGCCAGTTTTCTTTAGCCAGAAATGGATTTATATACTTATTTTATGCAACATTATTGTAGACTTGATGACTCTCTTATATGAAGTAATGCTTAAAGAAGTCCTCTACTCGTGGGTATTTTCACTTACATCTACTCGGACAAACTCAAATTACAAAGTATTGGTAGTTCCATAAAAATTTATTGTCTCGTTTATCCATGAAACAGCGATTTATAAGCTCATATCAACAAGCTAGCGATTTTACACAGAACTAGTCTGCAACTTCCGCCGAAATTGAAAGTACAAATTCGTGACGTCAGATGTGTGTATACACTACACATTCACACGATGACGTAATGTAAAATATAGTACATGTATGAGTCTCTTTGTTTATATGGTACATTTATAATTATGTTTTGGTTTAACCATTTTCAAAGTAAATTAGACATCAGTGTTTTAAAAGACCTGTACATATTCATTGTCGGATCCATCCAGGAGGAGGGAAGGGGGGACGGCGGTTCTTCCCCATTCCTGGTAAGACTTGCATGAACACGGAAAATATTAAATAATCATCGGAAGGGAGGGTGAGAGATCGAAATTTTATAGGATATGAAATCCTTAGTAAAGCCTTTCCTAGCTGTCTAGATGGGATCTCAAATTGATATTCTAATCAGCTTATAGGATTGGGGGAGGGGGGCGCAACTGTATCAGGAAGAGGGTGAAAAATGAAAATTAATGTAATTAAATTGACGACACATTTTTTGGCCGTTTCAGATAATATGAAATTTATTTTCTGATTTATATAAAGTTATGAAGGTAAAAAAATTAAATGATATGGGTCGACAAAAAAAATAAATGATATGGCCTTGAAAGTTGTCTGCTAGCTCCGCTCAGGATTTCAGGAAAACAAATTGACTTTCTTGAAATTCAATACCGGGAGAACTGATCATGTAATGTATATCGAATAAAATGAAATTTTAAATGAATCGTCTCAGAATTAAACGGAAAGTAACGAGCATTCTTCGTCAGTATTAACTGATCGAGTATATCAGTACGAGAGAGAGAGAGAAAATTTTTTTTTCGAGGTGCATTACAAGAATTCAAGACGGACTTAATTTATTAATAATACTATCTCCGCTCCAAAAGAATATGATCACTGTGTTGCCCAGAACAATATTAGAAAATAGATAACCGGAATACATTTACAAGTATTTGATATGGTATCTTGTTTATGATTATCAATTTTTTTTTTTCTTCTTTCATTTTTCTCTTTTTTGTTTTACTACCTTGTTATCATAGTATATCATATATTAGAGTTTATCTTGAAGTACTTGTACTATTTTTCTAAGTATGCCTGTTTGTCTCACTTGCACTCTTTAAGGAAATGGATTCATATAAGCTGACAGCTTTTTTCCAGATCCTTATTTATGTATTGTATTATATGTTAAACATACTTATTTTGAATAAATAAATCTTAAACTAATTTTTTTTTTTCGAAATTCAGTCGCAACTCCTTCCGCAGTTAAAATTTACGTCCCCACCCCAATCTATCGAAAAAATTATGAACATGTACATGTAACAGGTTATGCTCTGCATATTGAAAAATGAAGCTCTTGCATATTTCGATGTTCCACACGGATCCGTTTGATGTTTGATGAAACATTTGATGGACATTTATTTGTTTACATTCGTTAAAAAATTTCGTTTTACAAAACACAATCTTCATGTAACAGGTTATGCTCTGCATATTAAAACTGAGGTTCTTGTGTATTTCGATGTTCCACACGGATCCGTTTGATGAAACATTTGATGGGTATTTAAAAATTATTTCTTTACATTCATTAAAAAAATTTTGTTTTACAAAACAACAATCGTCAAACATCGTATCGTTATTTATGAGGGGGGGGGGGGGCGTCTGGAGACGAGAGTTATGTCTGGAAATTCGGGCGGGAGGGGGATTTTTTTTTTAACAGTTGTTACATACTGACTTTTTTCGGCACTTGGGGCCTGTATATATGTAAAAAAAATCTAGCTTGTATCTTTCCTTCTTTCTTTCTTTTTTCCCCGCTCACAAAAATAAGTACATTGAACATGTCGATGACTTGTATTTTTACATTAATTCTCAACGATATTCCACAGACCTAATTTCTCCTTTTAGCATGTATATGGCATGCTTTTTCCAATGTAAGGAAGGTAATATTTATTGAAGTACGTACGTCAGTGAAACCAAACCTCGTCGGACCGGTAAAAATCTGCTCGGACCGATGAAAATGTTGTAATTGTCAGTCCAAATGACCAGAAATATTTTCTCAATTAGTAGTTTTAAAAAATCTTAATTAAAAACGTTCCGTGTCAGTATCAATTTTTCAACTGTTTCACTTTCTTTTCTACGAAGATAATAGGTCAACTCATGTGGTCATTGAGTGTTTAAAATGCTTTATTGATCCAGTGATTGGGAAGGCCACGCGCCCTGCGACATTTAATAGTCCCATTCTGATCAAAAATGGCCCATAAAATCGGCAACTCGCTGCTTCCCGGTGCGCATTATTCTACGTTGTCCATGCATTTTTGGTTAAAGTCTGTACTCGTATAAACGTTGTAACGTAGATCTATAACGTGTGGATCACAGCTTACTGTACATGACCAGTCAGAAGCACAAAAATTATTCTGTTCACTGACAATTGCTGGTTCTTTACTATTATCAAAGACTTATAAACTGTTTATAAGTCCTTACTATTATGATACAATATTGATTTTTCTTTGACATTCTTTTTTATCCTCGTTCTGCGCTTGAGATTTAAATCTCCAACGTCCACTTACGTATCTTATCTACGTAAAGGTACTTGCGTATGCGTTCGTCCGTAAAATTATCATGTCATTTTAAGTGGCCAGTCAATGGGTACAAATTGAATGTCAATTACAGCCCCCCCCCCCCTATCCCCTCTTCCCTAATATCACCAAAGCTGAAATGATAACATAGCTGTCTATACGTGGACACGGTTTGGAAAATACAGGATAGGTGGCTGAAAATTTGGTCTTCGGTACTCTGTGATACGGTACATGTGTACTTTGGATTACTCATTGAAAATGATAAAATTGGGAATTTCACAACAAAAAATGTGCTAACGCCTGATGCATAAATTGTCTTCAAAGCCTTTCGAAAATTTATCATTTTTGGAAAGGCCCTGTCATGAAGAAAGATGGCCCATTGAAGTCTAAGTGGAAGGTTGAGCAAGTTTTCCTTCCCGGTCACTGATTGAGAAAAAAAGGTAAAAATTCTTCGGACCGATAATAATTGGTTCGGACCAGTAATCTTTAACATATTACTGGTCCGAATGACCAGTAATCCATCACAAAATTTTGCGTTCTCTGAGTACGTGCCCACTGGAAGTGGGGAGGTACAAATGTCAACGAAGGAGGGTGGTATCAAAGGCCGGAACGGGAGGGATTCAGAGTGCCGGGGAAATCACAGGCCGAAAGGTCGCCTGGCAATTATTCGTATGCGCCTCTAAAAAAATTTTTTAGTAGCGCATACGAATACCCAGACGATCTTTCCGCCTATGGGGGAAATTATAGAATTTTGTAAATAGGATACCCTCTACCCGACCCAAACCATCTACAAGCATGATCTAGACGGTTAGGACGTCATGACCCCTTGGATTTGCCAAAAATGCAGATTTTTTCTTTGTTTTACTAGTATATATTTTTTTTCGAAATAGACGGCTTACCCCCACCTCCATTTTCTTTCCGGGGGAAAGGAAGGATAGATCCCCTTAAAATTTTTTTTATCTATATATGCCTTAGAATCCCTCTCCGTAATATACTTTAGGATTCTGGAGGTCTTTTAAAATATATCAACACATGTATGTATGTATATAATAAATCATGTACATTAGTAGTTTTTAAAATGTAAATATTTAGGTTTCATTATTAGATGCTCTTTTATCGTATTTATAATCAATCATACACTCTCATTTGATATGTCCTTTATTTTGGCATTTATAAGAGTACATTCTTACATGTATCCACAACATGCATGTACATCTCTATATATAGCGTTATGAAACGTGGTTCCCCTTTACACACTTCTGACGTACTTCAGGTTTGTACAGCTATTTGTACACGCACCTGTTCAAGCATACTCATCTTGACCTTTCAGTTGTTTTGTCAATGAATTTTTTTCGCATGAACAGCAGATTTAAAAGGCTAAATATACCATCTAACGAGATAAATCTTCTGTCCTTGCGTTGTAGTACTCCAACAAGCAAGTTTCTTGGTCAACTGTAGACCGACAGCACCACGTCGCAGTTCGCCATGTTGTTTACATCAGATTCAAGCGTTCAGGTAACCACCGATAAAAATCAAGCGTCTTAGTGTGAATCAATACCATTGGAAAAGGTGGTAAAATATAAATTGGTCTATATCAGCTCTGAAAGAGATTTACATTATGGGGAAATTTGCTTGCAACTCCTCTGAAAGAGACAGAAATGTAACGCTTTTTGCATGAGACTTGGTCTGTGGTCTAGTTGTGCACCTGACATTTTGTTTGAGCCCCTGACCCCCAGGGTCTTAGAAAGTGGGTGTGGTCATTTTCTACTGTATGACTTGTATTCGCAACTTCTCTGACACTATAAATGATGGAGACTTGATTCTTTTTGCAATACGATGAGTCTGTGTTCAAGTAGTGCACCTGATATTTTGTTTGAGTTCCTGGCCCCCAGTGACTAAGAAAATGGATGTGGCCATATTAGAATTTACTTGTCATTAAATGAATTAAAAAACAACCAGGAGAGCTACAGTCTCGTCAGAGACTTCTGGTTGGGATTGGATTGGGTCTTTCAAATTGGGAAAATTGGCAATATTTCCTTCAAAATTGAATTTGATAGATTTGGATGCCTTTTCATTTTAAATTTAGGATTTTTTACTTTCTTTTTTATTTTTAGAATTTTCTATGTCAGACTATGAGGTAAAAATTGGTCAATAAATAGGGAAAATGATACTATTTTGCATAATTTGAGAATGGCCAATCGAAAGCCCTGTAATTATATTTGTATGTTAGTACTACTACAGAAACTGTACATGTGCCAGTCCAATAGTGGCTCCCTCCCTAAGATGGCAGTCAAACTTAAAGGGATTTAGTACTCTAACCTGTGGTACCACTGAGTCAGCATTGACCATAGTACACGGGCAGGAACACGTTACGTCGCCTTACAGTACCGTTGTCAGAAGTATTTAAAGTTCTGCACTTAAAATCGTCCGTTGACATTATGCCACAGGTAAGGATCCGTTGTCGTGACAATTAGCATGTGTGGAAAGTATGATTTTCTAATAAACGTTGAAATTATAGAAGTAATACACTCGAAAATTCAATGGGGGGTAGTCATAACACTAAGCTATTGGTTTATATGCTTTTCTGGTACTGATATACAGTTTGAAAAGAGAAGATCGAGTTGGCGTCCTTTGATCACCACGTCCTGCACATGTGTTATTCGTCCTTTTTCTTGAAATCTTTGAATATTCAGGTTATCTTATTCCAGAAATATACTAATAATAAATATCAAGTCTATATAATGCTCCTCTGGTAGTGTCATGATGACGAATTCAATTTTGGACCACTTTTTTGGGACTTTTCTAAAATTAGTCCGTTGTCAATCCATGTTGCGAAAGTTCTGTCCGTTGTCAGATGTCCGTTGTCTGCTTTTATATCTTAATTGATGGAATGATACTATGATACCTGTACTAATTATTAAAATTCATCAATCAATACGCAAAATTTAATTTTCAACCAATTCAGAATGGAGACTGATTTGCCCAGAATTGAATTCGCCGAATCATCCATTTTGTTAAGATATCCTTAACATTAAATTTTATTCGTCCCGTCTTAAATTCATCTTCTGAGCTATGGGTGAAAATTTTCATCATCACCTGAGATATACATGTAAGGTCTATATCATACCCCCATCGAAGATCTCTATTGAATGCAAAATTATAAATTTAATGTTTCAAATAGAAAATCCAAACCATTAATGGTAGGCGAGGAAAATCTGCTTTAGGGGACTCCAAAGACTACAATAAAGTTTTTTTCGCGGGGGGGGGGGGGGGGGGCTCCAGTTAGTGTATAGCAGTTATAGGGAGCTACTATGGGCAAAATTATAATGACCATTTATTACAAGTATTTTATTACTTTGTACGTTTATATTCATTTTGTGCATTTGATATCATTTTGTCCCTTCGATAAAACGGTGCCTAATAACCATAAACTATCTGTAGGTAAGAATCTTATTGTTTCTGGAAAAAAAGCATGCGAAAATTCTAGATCAAAGAGCGATTTCATGTTAAGAACGTTCGGAACAGTTACATGATAAAGGCTGAGGCTATCAAAATGTCTTCAATGACCGATATTTGATGTCTTTGTTTTTAACGCTATATATATATGACTTCAAAATCCCTTTAACAATTGTTGTTTAATTGATCAATGTATAAATTCATGAAGTCATCCTACACCTCTTCAAATTCATGAATCATATTTTCAATTTTAAATCTATTCCATACGATCTATGTTCACGTGACCTGAAAATTATATGATATCCTCCTTTACAGCTTTACAAAAAAAGAGAGCTGAATATTTTAAGAATTAACTAAGCTTATTCAATTGCTCAGCCTTAGATTCGAAATAAAGATTCAATTCCCCATTCATGCCCAAATACCGTTAAGAGTCATGACAAAGGACCATATCTTCTTTTCTTGTCGTAACAACGGACATTCTTTATCAAATAATCAAAGTATACAATAAATATACAATGTAAAAGACGGTCATTCACATATATTGTTTGTATAATGTTGCCGATACTTTTCTACATAAAATTGTTATATAAAATCAAATAATTAAGAGACAGGATAGTTTTCCTGGTCAAATTTCCGTTTTCGTTGCTGACAGTAGGTCATCGCCAATTAGATCTCCTCATAATATAAAAGGAGTTTTATTCATTTCATGGTAATAATGTATTACTGAAGCGTGTGGCTACCCCCCCCCCCGTTGGCTTTTTAAAAGAAATCACCGGTTACCTAATGATTTATTTGTGATTTTACTGAAAATTTGTCGATAATTTTCATGACAACGGATGGTTTCCAACATATCCTCACCTGTTGCATAATGTCAACGGACGGTTTTAAGTGCAGAACTTTAAATACGTCTGACAACGGTACTGTAAATCGACGTAACGTGTTCCTGCCCGTGTAGTAGCGGCCATAGTTATTCCATATCTGGAAGCCAATGAGTCCTCGGACTCAATGAGGAAATCAACTATTTCCTCATCGTCGCATTCTTTTCTGTCTATCATTACATCTACTATCATCTCGGATGTTGCAGGTACTGTAGTATCTTCGATAACGCGTACTTTGCGCACGCCATCGGGACGAGTTTCCGCTTCCGTACAGGCATTGTTTTCCGGTATGCCTATTTGCACGCAGGGAATATCGACTCCATGTAATCGTATTAAACCCTGACTAAGCAATATATCTGCAGCTCCGCCTTTTCTGTTCTGTAAAATATCCACACCAAGCAAACCTTCGTCTTCGATTTTTGCTACTAAAAGTTCTTTGTAAATGCTCAAGTCACCAATAGTTAAATCAAACATCGCCCTACCAAGTTCTTGCAACGGAATGCCGTTTGCATTTGCCACAGTGCTAGATGGCACAAGTTTGGGTTTATACTGTTCTGGTATTTTATTATAAGTTCTTTCTGATACAATGGTGATACTTGACCCCGTGTCTGCAGTAAAAATGATCTTAATTCCTTCTACTGTACCTTCAACATAAACACCATCACTTTAGGTACTTTTCTTCTTATATTTGCATGTCCCTGTGACCCATTTGTATTTTTTTCATTTTGATCTAATTCGGTATTAGCTTGGCCTGAAAATTTTCCTAAGACCTCATTCCGGCCATTGAATTTGGTCTCTGTAAGTTTAAATGACCTTGCGAGTTTGTTACCTCGGTACCCTGTGCATTGACACTTTGGTTTGCAGTATCAAACGGATTGAGTGCGCTGCCTAAATTTCCGGGTACGTTCATGGGTGTTTGGTATGGCCTATTTTGAGAATAGCGTGCTGTAGTAAAGGGAATGGCTTTGAAACCATTATCTCTACGAGCGTCAAAGTTGATTTGTGAGCCATTTTGTGTTGCATTTCCACACTCTCTGGCATAATGACCTTTTTCATTGCACTTGAAACAAATTACTTCTTTTCGAAACCCGTGATTTCCTTTGTTATAAGGCACTGGTCTCAATGACGTACCTGTCTCAGATTTGTTTGAAAGCTGTAAGCTTTTCTCTATGTTCCCTAATTTAGCGCTAAGCTCTTTGAGAAGACTATTTTCCGAATCTCCAGAACTAGTGGGAGTTATTGCCCGTTGTCCGCTCGACTGACTATTTGCTACAAGCTTACTTGGGTGATTTTGATTTCTTCGCACCCTTGGTTTCTTGTTTCTTAAATTTTCTTCTTTTTCGTCATCTGAGCTGTCATCTAATTCAGCCCATGCAACCTTATTTTTCTTTCCCTTGTTGTTTGCGTTTGCTTTGTTACTATCTCTATTTTCAACGCATCTTTTTGCTTCTAGAAAATTTATTACTTGATTAACAGCCTGATATTGTCTCAGGGTCTTTGCTAAATTTAACGGCAAAACGAGCTTCATCATCATTCAGACCATCTAAAAATCTTCGCAGCAAGTCTTCATTTCTCGTTTGTACATCTCTATTGCTGTGTGCTTTATCATATAATCTTTTCAACTCAGCTGCGTATTCGAATACTGATTCGTTAAGCTTCTGGCGCCTGTTACTAAACTGTGCGCCAAACATTTTCGGTGTTTCGATAACTCTATACCTACTTTCTAATTCTTGTACTAATCTGTCATAGCTATTTGCTACGTCATCAGACGAGACAACTGACCATGTACAAAGTCACCGGCTGACCCTTGAATTCGAGGTAGTAATTGTGCCAGTTTTTCATTTTCTGTCCAGCCTTGTACTACAGCAGTTCGGTCGAACATTTTCTTCCAAATGTCCCATCTTTCGCTTCCCGTGAAAGACGAAATCTTAACAGATGCCACCTTGTTACAAGCATTACTTTGCGAATTTACAACGGGAATGCTCTCGTCGTGAGCACGCGTGTTCGCATTTCGCGATTGCGGTATATGCTCATTAGTAAATGACCGATTATGAATTTCTGTGGAAATTCTGTGATTTTCATTTAAATCTCCGCTAAAGCCGCCTCTGTTTGTGTCAAATCTTCCGTCTGTTGAGCTACTTTGTTGTTGATTTTCAAAATGACCCGAAATTATCTGCGATAACTGTGATATTCCACCTGTCAGCTCGTGTATGCAACGAGTAAGACCCGAAATTTCGTGGTTCATTTCTGACATATTTTCTGACATTTTGTTCAGTGACCTTTGAAAGCATGTTTGCAAATTAATGAGTGTGTCGTCAAGTCGTTTAACAGACCTCTGAATATTCCGCTCTGTGTCATCCACTCGATTGGAGATAAAATCCGCGAGATGCTCAAACTCTCTGTACAACCCCGCATCTGTCGCGATGTCTTTGTCAAGGAAAATACTTGGAGTTACCTCCCGTTGCCCAGTACGTTCTTCAGACGTCGGCATTGCCGCGCTGTTTATGACCGTCTCGTTTAATTCATCGTCTTGGGACTCTATTTCTCGTTCTTCTAAATTACTCACCGCCGATTCAGAATCGCTCCCACCTCTTTGTGAGCTTCTAGTTGCCGTCCTGAGTCGTGGCATATTTATTTCGCTTTTATTTTCTTTAAACTCGTTAAGAAAAATTTAAAATGTGAAAGATCCTAACTTGTGAATTCGGGCGTTGATTCGTATCTCTGGATACCTGAAATTATTCAAAAAATCCCACCGCTGCCACCAGGAAAATATGTGACGCCCAAGCACATAATTACTTAATTTTATCTCAACTTCAACCAAATTTTCGACTTCTTCTTTTATTTTTGGTAGCGTGTTAAAAGACTGAAGTAAAACTTTTCTAACACAATATTATTTTAATTCAAACTTCGAATTTTCTTCTGCTTGTAACAACTTTTGTAAATAGAATTTATGACATCAGAGTGGTGGTACCTTGTATCAGCAAACTGCGATTTTTCCATAAATTCAACAAAGTTCGACTTTAAATTAAATACAAGTAATAAAAGTAATTTTTCGTTGACAGAATAAAGTATAACTCTCTTCTCCGTAAACATATATTTTCTTCCTCTTCAAATTCTATCAGTACTGATTACGACGATTTCTCCAAAATCTCGTGATAAATATCAATACTAGATATTTCTTCTCAATTTACCTCGTATCTCTGCTTTTTCTCTAAGCCTGACTTCTTTTACTTCTCAAACTCTACTTCTAGTACTCTCTGTGCTCTGATCTGCACTCTCAACTATCTATTCTGTCTCTCTCTCTCTGTTCTCTCTTTTCTCTAGTCTCTAGTCTACTTTGAATCTCGCGCGCAGATTACTTATACTAAAAATCCTTGCTGGGAGGCTGCATCCACCTCAGCAAAGTTGATAGTTGCGTACTCAGCAACGTGACGTCATATTACAGTGCGGATAGTTGCTGATAGGCCTACCAGCGGAATTTCTCGAAGTTAAGTAATTTAGATCATATTTTTAAATGAATCTTGAATTAAACCCCTCTTATAAAACGAAAAGGCATTTGCTGATACAAAAGTTATTACATATAAACATTGCTAGTATTCAATAAAATGATCGTCATAGCTTTAATTACATCAACAATATCATTGCTGATGACAAAAATAGAACACTTCACTTCCGGAAATAGCTAAATTAAATCTAGGTACTTTCCCAACCAAAAGTGAAAGTAGGCAGCACATGTTTACATTTGCATCTAGCTAAATTAGAAGGAAATGATCGGTATCAAATAGATAAATTTACGTAGGTGTTTAGTAAAATTTTTCAATAAAAACTTTTTAAAAGACATTTACTTTGTAAATAAATACAAACAAAAACAAGATTTTACATTGTCACAATAAACTATATAGGAGATTTGCCTAACATTACAATACTATTGCGCAATGTAAAAAGGTCATAAGGAATCTAAATGCGAAATATCAAAGCCCTACCCCTTATGGTTCAAAAATAGGTAAAAGGTCAACGTCAAGGTGATTTGATCAAAAGTCATGATATCAGATGAAAGGTGTTGTCATGAGGATTCTAAAACTGAAATATCAAAATCCTACCTCTTATAATTTAAAAATAGGTCAAAGGTCAATGTCAAGGTCATTAGGTCAATAGACATGATATCAAATGAAAGATCTCGTCATAAGGAATCTATATGTGAAATATCAAAACTCTAACTTTTATAGTTTAAAAGTAGGTCAAAGGTCAATGTCAAGGTCATTTGATCAAAAGTCATAATATCAAATGAAAGGTCTGGTCATGAGGAATCTACATGTGAAATATCAAAACCCTACCTCTTATACATTAAAAGTAAGTCAAAGGTCAATGTCAAGGTCACTAGGTGAAAAGTCATGATATCAAATTAAAGTTCTGGTCATAGGGAAATCAATATGTAAAATATCAAAACCCTACCTCTTATAATTCGAAAGTAGGTCAAAGGTCAATGTCAAGGTCACTAGGTCAAAAGTCATGATATCAAATGAAAGTTCTGGGCATGAGGAATCTATATGTGAGATATCAAAACCATACATATTTTAGTTTAAAAGTAGGTCAAAGGTCAATGTCAAGGTCACTAGGTCAAAAGTCATGATAACAAATGAAAGGTCTGGTCAAAGATTCTGCATGTGAAATTTCAAAGCCATAGCCTCTATAGTTCATGAAATTTAGCCTAGATTTATCATATTTAAAAGTAGGTCAATATCCAAGGTCAAGGTCAAAAGATCAAAACTTTTGGTATCCATGGTGAGGACTTGTGACAAGGAATACATTTGTGAAATATAAAAGCCCTATCATTTACCATTCAAAAGTTATGGCCAAGGTTAAAGTTTTTCAAAAGTAGGTCAAACTCAAAGGTCAAGGTCACAAGGTAAAAATTTTCGGTATCCATGGAAAGGTCTTGTCACAAGAAATATACAAGTGAAATATGAAAGCCTTATCACTTGCCATTCAAAAGCTATGACCAAAGTTAAAGTTTTTCAAAAGTAGGTCAAACTCCAAGGTCAAGGTCACTAGGTAAAATTTTGTTGCTGTGTTTGATTCGTCTCATCATGGTCTATCACCATGTCAAGTTTCAAGTTGTTTCTCTAAACAGTTTTCTCTCAACGGATATAAACGCAACACTTTAACCAAAATGTTGACGCACTGACGGACGGACGGACGGACAGACAGACGGACAGATGGACTTCGCCATTTCATAGACCGGATTTTGCTTCGCAATCCGGCCAACAAAACGAAATGAAACGAAATGGGAACAAAATAAAATGAAATACATGTAAGAAACGAAATTTATTTACTTGTTAGTTTTTTTTTGGGGGGGGGGGAGGGTTGAGGTGGGGTGGGTTGGGGGTTAGGGGTTTGAAATATCTGTTTTGAACGTGAGAATGAAAGATCCAGAGGTGATCGAATGGTCAGGATACCCTTTTAATAAAAATAATAAAGTATGAAAAGGAAATCAGAGTATTAGTGGGTAGTGTGATTTTGGAACGCGGTTCAACATTCAACATTCGAATGTTGAACCGCGTCACAGAATGCGGTTCAACATTAAAAAATAAGCGATGTCTAATTTGTATCAACCAATTATTTATATTGAATAATTCAGTAAATTTAAAAGAGAAAATGTTATTTTTACTGAACAATAAAATAAGAGTCCGTTCTCCGCCTTTTAGTACGAATCTGAGATGTCCAGGATGGAAATTTAGAAATATACAAAAAAAAACATAGGTAATCACAGATTACGAAGCTCACCTCGTGGCAGCAAAATTCAATTCAAACATATTTCTAAATACATGTATATTGGCTTTTAAAGGCAAAATCATTCAAGCGGAAAAAGTAGGTCAATTTCATTTTATGAAAGTTTGATCAAAGATACATCCAATATGCAAGTTTGGTACATGAAGCACTTATACTTTGCTCAATATTGGCTTTTAAAGGCAAAATTACTCAAGCGGAAAAAGTAGGTCAAGGTCATTTTATGAAAGAATGATCAAAGATACATCCAATATGTAAGTTTGGTACATGTAGCACTTATACTTTGCTCAATATTGGCTTTTAAAGGCAAAATCACTCAAGCAGAAAAAGTAGGTCAAGGCCATTTTATAAAAGTTTGATAAAAAATAAATCATATATGCAAGTTTGGTACATGTAGCACTTATACTTTGCTCAATATTGGCTTTTAAAGGCAAAATCACTCAAGCGGAAAAAGTAGGTCGAGGTCATTTCATGAAAGTTTGATCAATGATACATCCAATAAGCAAGTTTGGTACATGTAGCACTTATACTTTGCTCAATAATGGCTTTTAAAGGCAAAATCACTCAAGCGGAAAAAGTAAGGTCAAGGTCATTTTATGAAAGTTTGATCAAAAATACATCCAATATGCAAGTTTGGTACATATAGCACTTATACTTTGCTCAATATTGGCTTTTAAAAGCAAAATTACTCAAGTTGAAAAAGAAGGTCAGATGCTGCATCCGATGCATGGATCCATCTCAGCATCCAAGGATGAATCACTTGTGCAAGTTTGGTTACTGTAGCATTACTACTTGGTCAGATACTGAGCTACCCCAAACTTCTTAACCAAGTCACTCAAGCGGAAAATGTAGGTCAGATGCTGCATCTGATGCATGGGTTCACCTCAGCATCCAAAGATGAATCACTTGTGCAAGTTTGGTTACTGTAGCATCAGCACTTTGTCAGATACTGAGCTACCCCAAACTTCTTAACCAAGTCACTCAAGCGGAAAATGTAGGTCAGATGCAGCATCCGATGCATGGGTTCACCTCAGCATCCAAAGATGAATCACTTGTGCAAGTTTGGTTACTGTAGCATCAGTACTTTGCCAAATACTGAGCTACCCCAATCTTCTTAACCGGACGCGGACGCGGACACGGACACGGACGCGGACGCGGACACGGACGCGGACGCGGACGCGCGGGGGTATAGCTTAAGCTCACTCAACTTCGTCGAGGTGAGCTAATAATAGTATTGATAGATAAATTCAATAGTCTATTACTAACATATCATCTTCACGTAAAAAAATAAACATTTAATGTAAAAACAAGTAATAATATTTGATCACGTGACTGACATATATCCAAATATAGAAAAAATAAATGGAGGAGCGACATTTCGAGTTTAGAGTAAAGCTGACACCCTCTAATCCTTACGTTTGTGAAATGCAGTGCACCTATACATATTCATGTCTATAGGAAACATCCAAGTCCTCTGCATAGAGAGCTGAAATTTCCAGGATATCTAGATAATTGTCTGACTAATTGATGGTTTAAATATGGTTATGGTAAAATTCTTCGTTTACGAGATATGGCTCCCATATCTCACCCGGTATATACATGAAATGCAGTGAATCTCTACATATTCATGTCTGTAGGAAACATCCAAGTCCTCTGAATAGAGAGCTGAAATTTTTCAGGATATCTAGATAATTGTCTGACTAACTGATGGTTAAAATATGGTTATGGTAAAATTCTTCGTTTACGAGATATAGCTCCCATATCTCACCCGGTATATACATGAAATGCAGTGAATCTCTACATATTCATGTCTATAGGAAACATCCAAGTCCTCTGAATAGAGAGCTGAACTTTTTCAGGATATCTAGATAATTGTCTGTCTAATTGATGGTTAAAATATGGTTATTGTAAAATTCTTCGTTAACGAGATATAGCTCCCATATCTCACCCGGTATATACATGAAATGCAATGCACCTCTACATATTCATGTCTATAGGAAACATCCAAGTCCCCTGAATAGAGAGCTGAAATTTTCAGGATATCTAGATAATTGGCTAACTAATTGATGGTTAGAATATGGTTATGGTCAAATTCTTCGTTTACGAGATATAGCTCCCATATCTCACCCGGTATATACATGAAATGCACTGCATCTCTACATATTCATGTCTATAGGAAACATCCAAATCCCCTGAATAGAGAGCTGAAATTTTCATGATATCTAGATTATTGTTTGACTAATTGATGGTTAAAATATGGTTATGGTAAAATTCTTCGTTAACGAGATATAGCTCCCATATCTCACTCTGTATATACATGAAATGCAATGCACCTCTACATATTCATGTCTATAGGAAACATACAAGTCCCCTGAATAGTGAGCTGAAATTTTCAGGATATCTAGATAATTGTCTAACTAATTGATGGTTAGAATATGGTTATGGTAAAATTCTTCGTTTACGAGATATAGCTCCCATATCTCACCCGGTATATACATGAAATGCACTGCATCTCTACATATTCATGTCTATAGGAAACATCCAAATCCCCTGAATAGAGAGCTGAAATTTTCATGATATCTAGATAATTGTTTGACTAATTGATGGTTAAAATATGGTTATAGTAAAATTCTTCGTTTACGAGAAACACGTAGCTCCCATATCTCACCCGGTATATACATGAAATGCAATGGACCTCTACATCTTCTTGTCTATATGAAACATTTAAGTCCCCTGAATAGAGAGCTGAAATTTTTCAGGATATCTAGATAATTGTCTGACTAATTGATGGTTAAAATATGGTTATGGTAAAATTCTTTCTTAACGAGATATAGCTCCCATATCTCACCCTGTATATACATGAAATGCAATGCACCTCTACATATTCATGTCTATAGGAAACATCCAAGTCCCCTGAATAGTGAGCTGAAATTTTAAGGATATCTAGATAATTGTCTAACTAATTGATGGTTAGAATATGGTTATGGTAAAATTCTTCGTTTACGAGATATAACTCCCATATCTCGCCCTGTATATACATGAAATGCAGTGCACCTCTACATATTCATGTCTATAGGAAACATCCAAGTCCCCTGAATTTAGAACTGAAATTTTCAGGATATCTAGATAATTGTCTGACTAATGGATGGTTAAAATATGGTTATGGTAAAATTCTTCGTTTACCAGATATTGCTCCCATATTTCACCCTGTATATACATGAAATGCAATGCACCTCTAAATATTCATGTCTATAGGAAACATTTAAGTCTCCTGAATAAAGAGCTGAAAATTTTCAGGATATCTAGATAATTGTCTGACTAATTGATGGTTAAAATATGGTTATGGTAAAATTCTTCGTTAACGAGATATAGCTCCCATATCTCACCCTGTATATACATGAAATGCAATGCACCTCTACATATTCATGTCTATAGGAAACATCCAAGTCCCCTGAATAGTGAGCTGAAATTTTCAGGACATCTAGATAATTGTCTAACTAATTGATGGTTAGAATATGGTTATGGTAAAATTCTTCGTTTACGAAATATAGCACCCATATCTCACCCGGTATATACATGAAATGCAGTGTATCTCTACATATTCATGTCTATAGGAAACATCCAAATCCCCTGAATAGAGAGCTGAAATTTTCATGATATCTAGATAATTGTCTGACTAATTGATGGTAAAAATATGGTTATGGTAAAATTCTTCGTTTACGAGAAACACGTAGCTCCCATATCTCACCCGGTATATACATGAAATGCAATGGACCTCTACATCTTCTTGTCTATAGGAAACATTTAAGTCCCCTGAATAGAGGGCTGAAATTTTCAGGATATCTAGATAATTGTCTGACTAATTGATGGTTAAAATATGGTTATGGTAAAATTCTTCGTTAACAAGATATAGCTCCCATATCTCACCCTGTATATACATGAAATGCAATGCACCTCTACATATTCATGTCTATAGGAAACATCCAAGTCCCCTGAATAGAGAACTGAAATTTTCAGGATATCTAGATAATTGTCTGACTAATGGATGGTTAAAATATGGTTATGGTAAAATTCTTCGTTTACGAGATATAGCTCCCATATTTCACCCTGTATATACATGAAATGCAATGCACCTCTAAATATTCATGTCTATAGGAAACATTTAAGTCTCCTGAATAAAGAGCTGAAAACTTTCAGGATATCTAGATAATTGTCTGACTAATTGATGGTTAAAATATGGTTATGGTAAAATTCTTCGTTTACGAGATATAGCTCCCATATCTCACCCGGTTTATACATGAATGCAGTGCACCTCTACATATTCATGTCTATAGGAAACATCCGAGTCCCCTGAATAGAGAGCTAAAATTTTCAGGATATCTAGATAATTGTCTAGCAAATTGATAGTTAAAGTATGGTTATGGTAAAATTTTTCGTTTATGAGATATGGTTCCCATAACTCACCCGGTATATACATGAAATGCAGTGCACCTCTACATATTCATGTCTATAGGAAACATCGAAGCCCCCCTGAATAGAGAGCTGAAATTTTCAGGATATCTAGATATATTGTCTGACTAATTGATGATTAAAACATGGTTATGGTAAAATACTTCGTTTACGAGATATAGCTCCCATATCTCTCCCGGTATATACATGAAATGCAATGCACCTCTACATATTCATGTCTATAGGAAACATCGAAGCTCCCCTGAATAGAGAGCTGAAATTTTCATGATATCTAGATATATTGTCTGACTAATTGATGATTAAAACATGGTTATGGTAAAATACTTCGTTTACGAGATATAGCTCCCATATCTCTCCCGGTATATACATGAAATGCAATGCACCTCTACATATTCATGTCTATAGGAAACATCCAACTGAAGTCCCCTGAATAGAGAGCTGAAATTTTCAGGATATCTAGATATTTGTCTTTCTAATTGATGGTTAAAATATGGCTGTTCGTTTACGAGATATAGCTCCCATATCTCACCCTGTATATACATGAAATGCATTGCATCTCTACATATTCGTGTCTATAGCAAATATCCAAGTTCCCTGAATAGAGAGCTGAAAATTTTCAGGATATCTAGATAATTGTCTGCCTAATTGATGGTTAAAATATGGTTATGGTAAAATTCTTCGTTTACGAGATATTGCTCCCATAACTCATCCGGTATATACATGAAATGCAATGCACCTCTACATATTAATGTCTATAGGAGACATCCAACTGAAATCCCCTGAATAGAGAGCTGAAAATTTCAGGATATCTAGATATTTGTCTTACTAATTGATGGTTAAAATATGGTTATGGCAAAATTCTTCGTTTACGAGATATAGCTCCCATATCTCACCCGGTATATACATGAAATGCAGTGCACCTCTACATATTCATGTCTATAGTAAATATCCAAGTTCCCTGAATAGAGAGCTGAAAATTTTCAGGATATCTAGATAATTCTCTGACTAATTGATGGTTAAAATATGGTTATGGTAAAATTCTTCGTTTACGAGATAAAGCTCCCATATCTCACCCGGTATATACATGAAATGCAATGCACCTCTACATATTCATGTCTATAGGAAACATCCAAGTCCCCTGAATAGATGGCTGAAATTTTCAGAATATCTAGATAATTGTCTGACTAATTGATGGTTAAAATATGGTAATGGTAAAATTCTTCGTTTACGAGATATAGCTCCCATATCTCATCCGGTATATACATGAAATGCAGTGCACCTCTACATATTCATGTCTATAGGAAACATCCAAGTCCCCTGAATGAAGGGATGAAATTTTCAGGATATCTAGATAATTGTCTGTCTAATTGATAGTTAAAGTATGGTTATGGTAAAATACTTCGTTTACGAGATATAGCTCCCATATCTCGCCCTGTATATACATGAAATGCAATGCACCTCTACATATTCATGTCTATAGGAAACATCCAAGTCCCCTGAATAGTGAGCTGAAAATTTCAGGATATCTAGATAATTGTCTAACTAATTGATGGTTAGAATATGTTTATGGTAAAATTCTTCGTTTACGAGATATAGCTCCTATATCTCACCCGGTATATACATGTGCACCCCTTCAAATTCATGTCTATAGGAGACATCCAAGTCCCCTAAATAGAGAGCTGAAAATTTCAGGATATCTAGATATTTGTCTTACTAATTGATGGTTAAAATATGGTCATGGTAAAATACTTCGTTTACTCGATAAAGCTCCCATATCTCACCCGGTATATACATGAAATGCAATGCACCTCTACATATTCATGTCTGTAGGGAACATCTAAGTCCCCTGAATAGAGAGATGAAATTTTCAGGATATCTAGGTAATTGTCTGACTAATTGATGGTTAAAATATGGTTATAGTAATATTCTTCGTTTACGAGATATAGCTCCCATATCTCATCCGGTATATACATGAAATGCAATGCATCTCTACATATTCATGTCTGTAGGAAACATCCAAGTCCCCTGAATAGAGAGATGAAATTTTCAGGATATCTAGATTATTGTCTGACTAATTGATGGTTAAAGTATGTTTATGGTAAAATTCTTCGTTTGCGAGATATAGCTCCCATATCTCACCCGGTATATACATGAAATGCAGTGCACCTCTACATATTAATGTTTGTAGGAAACATCCAAGTCCCCTGAATAGAGAGCTGAAATTTTCAGGATATCTAGATAATAGTCTGAGTAATTGATTGTTAAAACATAGTTATGGTAAAATTCCAGGCAATATCTCCTGAACCATTTGCCGAATCGCTTTCATACTTTAGTATGTTTTTGCTTATGACCCTAAGGTTTACATCACCTCTACCCAATGTCATTTTACCAATGGTACTTAGTACATTTTTAATGAAATTGTAGATACATTCCTGTCCGGGATATATCTCTTGAACTCTTTGCCATATATCACTTTCATAATTAGTCCCCTTCCGGATCGCCGGAGGGGACTTATAGTTTCCACCCCGTTTGTCTGTCCGTCACACTTTAGTATTCCAGACTTTTTTTCGCTGTCGTTGGAGATGTTGATCTCATTTTTGGTATGTGAGTTTATCTCAATGTGATACAGATCAAATTCGAGTTTGGCTCCGATTGACCTATTTTTACAAGAGTTGTGGCCCCCGGACTTTGCAAATTTCATGAAATTCTCAGTTTTCCAGACTTTTTTTCGCTGTCGTTGCAGATATTGATCTCATTTTTGGTATGTGAGTTTATCTCAGTGTGATACAGATCAACTTATAGTTTGGTTCCAATTGACCTATTTCTACAACAGTTATGGTCCCTGGACTTAGCAAATTTCATGAAATTCTTAGTTTTCCGGACTTTTCTCGGCTGTTGTTGTAGATATTGAAATATTTTTTATACGTGATTACATCTTAGTGTTATACAGATCAAGTTCGAGTTTGGTTCCGATTGACTTTTTTTACAAGAGTTATGGCCCCTGGACTTAGCAAATTTAATGAAATTCTCAGTTTTGCGGACTTTTCTTCCATGGTATTGCAGATATTGAAATCATTTTTGGTATGTGAATATATCTCGGTGTGATACAAATCAATTAAGTTCGTGTTTTAATTTTGTTGACCCATCTCTACAGGAGTTATGGCCCCTGCACTTAACAAATTTCATGAACTTCTCAGTTTCCAGTCTTTTCATGCATGTTCTTGTAGCTATTGAGCTGATTTTTGGTATGCAGATACATTATAGTCTGATACGAATAAGTTGAAGTTAGGTTTGATTTATTTGCTCTTACAAAAGGTATGGCCTCATAGCAAATTTCATTAAATTTTCCTCTTTACCAGACCTTTTTCTAAAATACAAATTGAACTTATTTTGATGTTGGATTCATCTTCTGGTGTAAGTACAGGTCAAGACAGAGTTGAAGGACATGGATTAATGCCGGTAGGGGACTTATATCGCTTGCGATTCATACATTTTTTAGTATGTTGTTGCTTATGATCTAAAGGTTTTATATATCGAAGGTCATGTGACCAAAGTCAAGGTCACCCAGTATGCTTATAATGAAATTGTACACTAGTATGCTAATCATGTTCGGGCTATACCTCTTAGAATCATTTTCATGTTTTAGTATGATATTACCCATGATTCAAAGGTTTCACATCATCTTGGCCCACGGTCATGCGACCAAGATCAAAGTAACTTAGAGGGGGAGATATTTTTATTCTGAAAAACATTTTCTAATTATATCTCCTGTTCCACACTCACATCCTGGTTGGTAGCCACTGGTTTCCTTTTTGATTTCACGAAGGCATCAATGTAATGCTTGAATAGGGTCCTGGAAGTCTGGGGGAAATTCCACGCGTAATGGATACAATCAAAGACAAATCCAATTTCCAAGGCCTTCTTGACTTCCCCGATCACCCAAGTTCCGATCAGGGCTCTTTTTAGGAGTTGTTTGTGCATTTGAAATCTAAACGTCTCCCTCCACACAGTTGGGTCACAAGGTGGACAGTAGTTTGCCTCCGTAACGATGAGGCAATACCGGAGGCGACAACTTGTGTGGCGGAATGATGCAGCACTTGACTAAGCCAGTGTAGTCTCTGTTGTCGTCAAAGTTCTCGGTGGTCAGAACGTAAAGGATGTCCGATAGGGAAGATGCTGTGTTTCAGAACAGAGGGGTAGAGGGATCAGACATCAATGTAGCGAATGCATGTCTCCTTCATCGCAGTAGAGTCGAGTCGCATTGGTTCTGCCTCCAAATTATGCATCTATGGGCTGTAAGGAGTCCACGATTTGGTCACGTTCCTAATTTTAGATCATCCTTACACCGGCGATCGTACTATTGCTTCAAGAGGTGTTCCATGCGGAACCACAAATCAAAAGGTCTGACTTTTCTGATGAGATAAGGAAGCTCAACCGCACTCACAATAGAGCGCCAAATTAAGCATCAACAGACCCATAGCAAGATAGAGGTGGGCCAAGGTGCCCAGGAGGAGTAAGCATCCCCTGTTTGGATACTCGCACCCGCCGTCGATGTTCACGCACTAAAATGTAAACAATATCTAAAAACACGCACTGTACGATGTTATGTCTATATAGAAAGTGTCAGGGAAAACCCTCGCGGGGAATTTTATTTTACGGGCTCCACACGGCGAAGGGCATATGTGAGACACACATGAGAAAAGAAAGATCCTGACGACAATCTCAGCATCACTCACTGACGTCATAGAACTAACGTCATAAAAATTACGTCATAACTTCTGCAGTGCTTGCAGTTTTCCAGACCACAATATCAGGAAGTCCTCCACTGCATGGGTACCTGTTAAAAAGGAATTCAGTGTTGATTGCCTACAACTGATGATTTAAATACTGTGCATGATAAAATATATACAAAAAAACCATAGTGTTGCTTCCAATGCTCCTAAAAGTCAATATCCGACAGAGAATTTTACGACAATCGTGCTCTAACCATCAATTAGTCAGATGATTATCTAGATATCCTGAAAATTACAACACTCTATTCAGGGGACTTGGATGTTTCCTACAGACATGAATATGTAGAGGTGCACTGCATACCGGGTGAGATATGGGAGCTATATCTCGTAAACGAAGAATTTTAACATAACCATATTTTAACCATCAATTAGTCAGACAATGATCTAAATATCCTGAAAATTTCAGCTCTCTATTCAGGGGACTTGACAGTAAGTGTTTTGAATATATTTCCCTGACATTGTCGCCATAGCACTTTCTATATAGAAATGGCGTCAGACAGGCATGGAGTTTATATATTGTTTTCATTTTCGTGCTTAAACGTCGACGGCGGGTGCGGCTAGCCAACAGGGGATGCTTACTCCTCCCGGGCACCTGGTCCCACCTCTAGCTTGCTAGGAGTCCGTCGATGCTTTTAAATTTTGTACTCTATTGTGAGTGCTGTTGAGATTATCGTCAGGATCTTCTTTAACTCATTGGATGTTTCCTACAGACATGAATATGTAGAGGTGCACTGCATTTCATGTATATACCGGGTGAGATATGGGAGCCATATCTCGTAAACGAAGAATTTTACCAAAACCATATTTTAACCATCAATTAGTCAGACAATTATCTAGATATCCTGAAAATTTCAGCTCTCTATTCAGGGGACTTTGATGTTTCCTACAGACATGAATATGTAGAGGTGCACTGCATTCCATGTATATACCGGGTGAGATATGGGAGCTATATCTCGCAAACGAAGAATTTTACCATAACCATATTTTAACCATCAATTAGTCAGACAATGATCTAAATATCCTGAAAATTTCAGCTCTCTATTCAGGGGACTTGGATGTTTCCTACAGACATGAATATGTAGAGGTGCACTGCATTTCATGTATATATCGGGTGAGATATGGGAGCTATATCTCGTAAACGAAGAATTTTACCATAACCATATTTTAACCATCAATTAGTCAGACAATTATCTAAATATCCTGAAAATTTCAGCTCTCTATTCAGGGGACTTGGATGTTTCCTACAGACATGAATATGTAGAGGTGCACTGCATTTCATGTATATACCGGATGAGATATGGGAGCTATATCTCGTAAACGAAGAATTTTACCATAACCATATTTAAACCATCAATTAGTCAGACAATGATCTAAATATCCTGAAAATTTCAGCTCTCTATTCAGGGGACTTGGATGTTTCCTACAGACATGAATATGTAGAGGTGCACTGCATTTCATGTATATACCGGGTGAGATATGGGAGCTATATCTCGTATACGAAGAATTTTACCATAACCATATTTTAACCATCAATTAGTCAGACAATTATCTAAATATCCTGCAAATTTCAGCTCTCTATTCAGGGGACTTGGATGTTTCCTACAGACATGAATATGTAGAGGTACACTGCATTTCATGTATATACCGGGCGAGATATGGGAGCTATATCTCGTATACGAAGAATTTTACCATAACCATATTTTAACCATAAATTAGTCAGACAATGATCTAAATATCCTAAAAATTTCAGCTCTCTATTCAGGGAACTTGGATGTTTCCTACAGACATGAATATGTAGAGGTGCACTGCATTTCATGTATATACCGGGTGAGATATGGGAGCTATATCTCGTATACGAAGAATTTTACCATAACCATATTTTAACCATCAATTAGTCAGACAATTATCTAAATATCCTGAAAATTTCAGCTCTCTATTCAGGGGACTTTGATGTTTCCTACAGACATGAATATGTAGAGGTACACTGCATTTCATGTATATACCGGGCGAGATATGGGAGCTATATCTCGTATACGAAGAATTTTACCATAACCATATTTTAACCATAAAGTAGTCAGACAATTATCTAAATATTCTGAAAATTTCAGCTCTCTATTCAGGGGACTTTGATGTTTCCTACAGACATGAATATGTAGAGGTGCACTGCATTTCATGTATATACCGGGTGAGATATGGGAGCTATATCTCGTATACGAAGAATTTTACCATAACCATATTTTAACCATCAATTAGTCAGACAATTATATCTAAATATCCTGAAAATTTCAGCTCAACTGAAGGTATGGACTGTCATTAGAGGGTGTCAGCTTTACTCTTAACCCGAAAATGTCGCTCCTCCATTAATTAAGGATTCCGACTATTCCGTCGGAATCCTTTCTGTTATTGCAATGTCTTTTCTTTATTAAGGATTCCGACTATTCCGTCGGAATCCTTTCTGTTATTGCAATGTCTTTTCTTTATTCTTATTATTATTCTTATTATTATTATTATTATTATTATTCTTACCCCCTCATCTTTTCCAGACACTTTATTCAAAGGTCTTCTAACACAGAGCAAAAGGGATGGTACCATCAGAAAGAGCATTACAAGATCTTCTTTAACTAATTTTTGTTTTTCGATAAGTTCACCAATGCCCCTGCTGGAGGTCATCAAAGGTCAAATCTTTAAACACTTCTAACTCCTAAACTAACCGTACGATTTGAACGAAATTTGTTTTAAAATGTTCTTTGGGAAAATTGTAAACTTTTATACGCTTACATGCTCCATAAAATATTTACGGTTTTCGCGCTATTCCAAGTTGAAAATGGAACTTTAAATTGGCACAGTGCCAATTTCTACAGTTTTTTAGATTTTGAGTTGAAACTTTGATTGTAGGTTACTTATAGGTGGTCATTTGATGTTGACCTACTTTCAAGGTCAAATTTTCATTCTCAAGGTCACAACAAACTTTTGACTATAGAACAAAAAGTATTTGACCTTCAGAGTTCAAACTTCATAAATATTATCGTTAAACCAAGATCTTTCACCTTGACCTTGACGCAAGGTCAAATTTTGATTCTCAAGGTCACAACAAAGTTTTGCCTATAGAACAAAGACTATTTGACCTTCAGAGTTCAAACTTCATACATATCAATGTTCAGTCAAGCTCTTTTATCTTGACCTTGACCCAAGGTCAAATTCTCATTCTCAAGGTCACAACATACTTTAGTCTATAAAACAAATATTTTTTGACCTTGTGAGTTCATACATTACACAAATATTCCTTGCGACAAACCCTTTCACCATGACCTTGACTCAAGGTCATTTGTTCGATTTCAAGGTCACAACCGACTTTGGTTAATTAGATATTGAGCTTTGCTCAGATTAAGATCAATCATGATGAGAATGCTCAGGTTAAGATCAATCGTGATGAGAATGATCACAATACTTATCTTTCATTTATGACATTGGTTCAAGGTCAAATTATCATTCTCAAGGTCATAACAATCATTTACTCTTGTAGAATTCACACTCTTTGTCCTATACTATTTATTCTTCACACAAGTAGTCTTTCTTGTTTGAACTTAACATAGTATAAGAAAGATAACTCTTTTATTTTTGTTCTCTGTTTCTTTTTTTTCTTAGTAGCATTACATATCTGTACTTTCATGTTGTTGTCATTTTCTATTAATAGAAATGATCTCATTGCAAAATCATTGTGCAATCCTGTTTTGAGATAGTTATCGTAAAGGATTTGATATTGATTGAACATGGAGTTTAAAGCTTTTGTAAAATTGAAAGGTATTTATTATTCTTTTCTTATATTTTGTTGATAAATGAATAAGAGTCCCAAGTTAGACATAAGCTCTTTTGACTCAATTGCTGAAGTGAATAAGGTACTAAAGCAACTATTCTTTTTTTCATCTTCATATTTCGGATTTTAACACTTCAGTTCCGAGGAAGGTCTAATAAAGGAGGAATCCGTCTGTTGCTTGCAACAGTAGCCATCTAGTTCTTATTATTATTCTTATTATTATTTTTATTCTTACCCCCCATTTTTTCCAGACACTTTATTCAAAGGTCTTTAAACACAGAGCAAAAAGGATGGTACCATCAGAAAGAGCATAACAAGATCTTCTTTAACTATTTTTGTTTGTCGATAAGCTCACCAATGCCCCCGCTGGAGGTAATCAAAGGTCAAATCTTTAAACACCTATAACTCCTAAACTAACCGTACGATTTGAACAAAATTTGTTTTAAAATGTTCTTTGGGAAATTTGTGAACTTTTATACGCTTACATGCTCGATAAAATATTTACGGTTTTCGCGCTATTCCGAGTTGAAAATGGAACTTTAAATTGGCACAGTGCCAATTTCTACAGTTTTTGAGATTTTGAGTTGAAACTTTGATAGTGGGTTACTTATAGGTGGTCATTTAATGTTGACCTACTTTCAAGGTCAAATTTTCATTCTCAAGGTCACAACAAACTTTTGCCTATAGAACAAAGACTATTTGACCTTCAAAGTTCAAACTTGATACATATCATTGTTCAGTCAAGCTCTTTCCACATGACCTTGACCCAAGGTCAAATTCTCATTCTCAAGGTCACAACAAACTTTAGTCTATAAAACAAAGATTTTTTGACCTTGTGAGTTCAAACATTACACAAATATTCCTTGCAACAGACCCTTTCACCATGACCTTGAATTAAGGTCATTTGTTCGATTTCAAGGTCACAACCGACTGTAGTTGATTAGATATTGAGCTTTGCTCAGATTAAGATCAATCGTTATGAGAATGATCACAATACTTATCTTTCTTTTATGACATTGGTTCAAGGTCAAATAATCATTTTCAAGGTCATAACAATAATTTACTCTTATAGAATTCACACGTTTTGTCCTATACTATTTATTCTTCATACAAGTAGTCCTTTTTGTTTGAACTTAACATAGTATAAGAAAGATAACTCTTTTATTCTTGTTCACTGTTTCTTTTTTTTTTCTTAAGTAGCATTACATATCTGTATTTTTATGTTGTTGTCATTTACTATTAATAGAAATTATCTCATTGCAAAATCATTGTGCAATTCTGTTTTGAGAAAGTAATTGTAAAGGATTTTGATATTGATAGAGCATGGAGTTTAAAACTTTCGTAAACATGAAAGGTATTTATTTATGGTTTTTTTACTATTTTGTTAAAAAATGAATAAGAGTCCCAAATTAGACATAAGCTCTTTTGACTCATTTGCTGAAGTGAATAAGGTACTGAAGCAACTATTCATCTTTCCACCTTCTTTATTCGGATTTTAACACTTCAGTTCCGAGGAAGGTCTAATAAAGGAGGAATCCGTCTGTTGCTTGCAACAGTAGCCATCTAGTTTTTTTCTATATTTAGATATATGTCAGTCCCGTGATCAAATATTATTACCAGCTTTTACATTAAATGTTTATTTTCTTCGACTTGATTTTTACGTGAAGATGATATGTATGTAATGGACTATTGAATCCATTTATCAATACTATTAATTTTTGTATATTTCTAAATTTCCACCCTGGACATCTCAGATTCGTACTAAAAGGCGGAGAACGGTTTCTTATTTTACTTAAAAAAATAACGTTTTCTCTGTTAAATTTATTGAATTATCCAATATAAATGATTGGTTGATACAAATTAGACATCGCTCATTTCTGAATGTTGAACCGCGTTCTGGAACGCGGTTCAACATTCGAATGTTGAATGTTGAACAGCGTTCCAAAATCACACTACCGTATTAGTGAATATTTTATTTTCAAATCTTTTCAAAGAAAATGGGTAAATTTTAAAGGGATGAAAGGGTGAGGTTTATATATATGAGGCGAAAAATTGTTCGTTCAAGCACAAATACCACAGAGAAGAAAGGGAAAAGAATATCTAACTATATTCAATATTGAACCAGTTTGACACTTTTTACAATTAATATGCATTTTTATTTCATCATTATTTCTGGGGCAAGGATTTGAAAATAAGATATTCACTAATAATCTAATTCATTTTCATATTTAATTATTTATATTGAAAGGGTATCCTGACCATCCAAATAGCTATGGATCTTTCATTCTCACTTTTTAAACAGATATTTCAACCAACCCCCAACACACACCTCTCACCCCTCCCCCATATAAAAATTAACCAGTATATAAATTTAGTTTCTTTTTACATGTATATGTATTTCGTTTCATTTTATTACTATTTCGTTTCATTTCATTTCGTTTCGTTTTCATTTTGTTTCGTTTTTTTTTTTCAATTTCGTTTCGTTTTCATTTCGTTTCTTTTCGTTTCCAATTCGTTTCGTTTCGCATATTACAGGTACCCATCGCTGAACCAATCCCACGGTTACGAAAACATAAGGTCTTCCGAAGAAAAGCGGAACTGAAATCGGACGCATGCGTAGGAGATTTGGGCTTTGACGTTGCTAACGTCACATTTCGCCTCATATTCACAAAAAAAAAAGATTGCATTAGAATGGGAATACATGTAACTAGTTTCTGACGTTATGTTTGCGGACGGTGAATGCTAATTTTATGGTGCAAACATCCGTTCCGTAAAATCAGTATTTACCGTCCGCAAACATAACGTAAGAAGTGAGTTGTTTCCTAATTTTATGCGATTTTTCTACAATTTCATATTTTTTTTTTACCCCTAAAGTATGCTTCCGGGATTAGGAGTTAAACAAGATCCTGACGATAATCTCAACAGCACCCGAAATAGAGCACAAAATTAAGCATCGACAGACCCCTAGCAAGCTAAAGGTGGGATCAGGTGCCCGGGAAGAATAAGCATCCCCTGATGGCTAGCAGCACCCGCCGTCGATGTTTAAGCATATTTTCATCAAAATTATACTTTTTTTGCCCAAAAATCACACTTCAGGGGGTCCAGAACAGTATCCGAAAGAACCCCATCGGAAAGCTCTAGATCAATTATGACGTCATAATAGAAACGGCGTCTTTGGTGCGTTTTTCGCAAGAATGTCAGCATTATAGATAACGTAAAATAAGGGGGAGGGGGTAACAAAGTCACTATAACTTAAAAACTGACGGTCAAATTTCAGTTGGAACTTAAATGGTGATTCACTAGATATATCAAGTTTTTAGGAAAAATAAATGATAGGGTTTCAGATAAACGGACTTTATTATTAAAAATTAACAACTTAAAGATGTTCTGAAAATAGACATAAATTTTTCTCCTTTCGAAAATTTCTTTTAAAAGTCTTAGTGATCATTTATAATTCTATACATATCCGATTGTCCACATTATATCTAAATGAAAAATACAGAACTTGTTAATATTCTGCCTCTACAGAAGATTTGTAACTGTTTTTCATTACCTAAAGTGTGTTAATTTTAACGTCACATTTACGGTCCATTTTGGGGCTTTCATTGGGTATATGTGTACGTTCGTAGCTTCGAAACTAAGCCCTATCACACTTTTTCGTATCAGCTACGTAAGAGGAGTATTTTTACCAAAATTCTGTACGCAAGAGAAACGAAAAGGTCTGCCACGTATTTCGTCCTTCTCAGAAGTCCAAGGCGTAAGTGCGACGTTTATACGGCGTAAGAGGCGTTTCTATCACGTATGAGCAGCGTACCAATGCGTCCTACCAACACGTACGTGCGGCGTTCGGCACGTACGTGTGACGTTAAATGCGTTTCTACTGCGTAAGTACGACGTTGGTGATACGTAGTCTTCTTATTGGCGACGTGTCTGCTCCGTTGCCGTGGCATTCACGTTCGTATGAAAAAAAATCTTCGGTTGCCAAATATTATTTCTCTCCATTTACCACTTAGAATAATATGAACACAAAAAGGGTAAAGGGTATTCAGTGGCGGATCTAGGATTTCAGAAAAGGGGGGGGCCCCAAGATTTCAGCTCGAAGAAAATTGTTCACGGTAAAACTGACAAGCAAAAAAAAAAAAAAAAAAAAAAAAAGGGTCGAGACGAAAAACGTGACCCTCAAGAATGCTGTTCTATTTAAGAAGTGGGGAGGGGAGGGGCCCGGAGTTGATTCATTTACTTTAGTTTATACAGTCATATTTTAGCAGATCGGAGATATCCCACTCCCCACCGCAAGGGTGGAATTCGAGTGGGGAATTTTAGCATCTTCACTCAGTCAGTGGCAATCCACTCCCCACTCACCACGGTGTCACCCAGCTCACCTGTACAGGTGTTAAAAAATCTCTTTGATCCTAACCGCGCACAGGTAACATCGCCAGTCTACTTTTGTTGTTCACCATCTTTGTTGATCGAATATTCCTGGCAGTGAATCGGGGAAGTTAAATGTTTTTCTAAGTTAGTATCAAAACTTTTCAGAATGAACTAGGCCAAGAAAAAAAAAGAATTGGTTCTCAGGTCCCATCGCATACGCATTCGATTTTTTTTTCAACCAAAATAACGTAAGAAAGTAATCGTAAATTCCGGAAATCGGCAAGGTACCAAATCGAAACACAGGTAAAAAAAAAATTCCCGTTTACCAGCTAATTACCGTCTGGCTTCACCTTTTCACCTGTCAATCATTGTAAGGGAGATAGTATGGAGATGAGCCGATCAAACATTGATTTATCCTCTATAAATTACTGATCATGAAAAACGGAGGCTTGGCATAGAATTTTATGCCAATAAAAACGACCGTTTACTTCCCATCCGTATCATTCAGTCCCGAGCCAAAGATTGAAAAGAAAAGGACAGACATGTCGTGGCCGATAAGTGCAAAGCAGTGAAGCTCCCGGAACAGAGGAACCCCCCCCCCCTTCCCCAGATATAGATTGCCAAGAAATTCGCAGTCCCAAATATCCAACATCTTCAAGAAAAGCGATGTCATCCGCGAAATTCCAACCCAGACTAGCAAAGACGTCGATCTGGCAAGACAGTTGACATGGAGGGAGTCCTGACCCAGTGGTTTACGGAAACCGTATCAAGAGAAATCCCCCTATCAGGCCCTGTTCTGACAGAGAAGGCGACAGATCTGGTTGAACAGCTGAACGAGCCTAACTTCTCCACAACCAATGTCCGACTAGAGGGACAGAAGTCCTTGGATAACATCGAATTCAAGAGAATTTACGGAATAAGGACGCCGATGACGGAGCATTCACTACGTTGAAAACATAGCTATAAACGTAAAATATTGTTTTTCTCTATGACATTCTTTTGTATTCTTGTTCTGTGCCCGAGATTTAAATCTCTAACGTCCACTTATATCTTATCTAAATGTACATATACTTGTGTATGCGTTCGTCCGTAAAATTTTCATGTCATTTCAAGTGGTCATTCATTGAATACAAAAAGTAATAAATCTGGCAGAAACATCAATCACACGTCTAGAAAACAAATTACCGGCATCAAAGATGTCAACAGATTCCAATTTGCAGTTGTTCTGAAAATGTTTAATGAAAAAAAAAAACTGCATGCCGCATATGATTTGAAAAAATTAGGCCTCAGAACCAACTTTTTTTTCTTGGCCTTATTTTTCTGCCTTTTTTTTTCGGGTGAATTACAATGAACACCAGTAAATCATGGTAACTGAGATTTGACATTTTTTTTTTTTACTTTTATTAAGATTATTTGTGCGATGTTTCCTCGGTTTGCAATTATCTTTAAATGCTAATAAACTTTATTTAGTTTATTTTGGCCAGACGACACAGATTTATTTTGGCCAGACCGACAACTAAAATTTTCAAACTGAGAGTGTACATGAATTTAAAACACCATATAAATGGTACTGGCACGATCGGTCAATAAAATTGAAGTCAAAAAGGTTTTGTTTCCGTATTGGCTTTTGATGTGCAGCACACTGACAAGTTTTTAAAATGGAATCGGTATCGCACTCTGTGAATTTTGCAAAATAAAAGCAAAAATGTTATTTTTGTTTTGTTTTGTTGTTTTTTTTTTTTTTCATTACTTTTCTCTTCATTTGAAAATAACGATAATTGTTCGATAAGCCGGGAAATACAACAGTAATAAATCATGATGACAATTTTCTGCAAAAGAAAAAAAAAAGGTGTAAACTTATTCAACAATACAAAAGCTGCGACACTTGAAGTCTACAGTGGTCATATTGGTCCTATTACACCCCCCCCCCCCCACTCTCGTCTATAAGAAATATATCGGTGACGTGTTTAGTCTGTTGAAATCATACCTGTTACCCTCTCAGGCAGTACACCTCGTTTTACCTGGCGGCATGTCGGTAGCATATCAGAGAGAAGCCCCGGTTACTTTACCCCTAACATGCTTAGTCCTCTGCAGATTTAAAAGAAAGGAGAGGGATCTATTTTAAAGATGTGAAGATTATATAAACTGCAAGGAATCATTCTGTGATAAATGTTGCGCTCATTAATTTTTATATGAAGCTTTTGTAAATAATAAACGGTCCAATATATATATTAATCATTAAAGAAAGTTTTGTTACGTACATTCAAATTACTTACTCTTATATATGAAATAGAAATATTCTTTTTTCATACCCCAAACGGATGAAACGATGATTCTTTTTAATTTATTGACAGCTGATCTCTGAATTCCTCCGTCTCAATTCGGACGACCAAATGATAATTATATTACCTTTAAATCGAAAATATGTTCCCTCTCTCTATCTCATATTTTTCATGCATTTTGTTTTTGGGGTAGGGTCACACTAAAGTTAACTTGTGATTGCAGTTCGTTAGATCGTCAATGAAGAAATACATACTTTGATTTTTTTCGGGGGGGGGGGGAAGGGGGTGACTCCAAATATAATATTCGAGCGATTATGAAACTTGAGTCGGAAGCATATTTTGGAAGGGAAGGAGGCCAGAAGGGGGCTCTTGTATTTTCCATCTCTCTATTTTTTCTTTGCTTAGAACAGCAGAAATCCAAGGGAGCCCGGAAGTGGACCGGGGAGTTGGGAAATGATATGAAAATACGAGATCTATAAAAATGTGCGATTATTGTATTTCTTTAAGCCATACAAATATGATCGTTGTTTCCAATATTCTCTTCTTTTTTCCTTGTGCAGATCGAATCATGTTACATGTATAATTTCCATTTAGCATTGTGTTATGGATTTGATACTAAAATATTTCCATTCGTCCTCCCGTCACTTTTCATGTACATGTAGATAGATTTCTCTAGTTACAGTTTTCGGCATTTGACAGGTATGATATCCGCACTGTTTAAATATGGAATTACAAATGCAAAAGGAAGATGGCCATAAAAAGAATGCTATCGTGCGCGGATATACACGCAGACGGGGTAAGGACCGACCCCCCCCCCTTACGCCCTCTCCCTACAACAATCACCATCTTTATCTGTGGTCCGATTCACACTAAAAGGGAGTAACGACCAAATGAAAAGCAGAGATAAAGCGAGAAAGTTTTCTAAATCAAGTATTACTGATATATCGGGAGGGGGGGGGGTCGATTTAAATTCATCATTAATTTTGGTACCATATCTTAAAAAAAGTATACTACCAGCAATGTGTGTTTTCAAAGAAAAAAAAAGCTTTACAATAAATACGCAAAAATGAGATTTTTAACATACATGAATTTATTCCTTAAAAATGATCTTTAATCCCCCGGCCCCCTTTCTTTCAATTCTATCTGTAGATAATACTCGGCGATGTTTTTACGCTCGGGTGAATTCACACCTGGTAATGCGGTACCTTTTAGGTACTTTGCATGTTTTAATGACAGGTGTGTATACTTGTCAAATCACCTTTGTTAATTGGGTAATAACCGTACATGTATGAAAGCGTAGCTATAGGCATAGAAAACTGTCTTTGAACGAGTTACACTCTGATCTAAAGACAAGGTCGTCTATTTTTCCGTTATTAGAAAAGTGTTGGTCCTTCTGTTGGAAGCTTACATTCCCCTCGCACGGCAGAAATAACGAGTCATTGTTTCAATATATAGAAACTTCTATACATTCGAGATGAAATTGTGAAAAATCCCGGCGAGTGAATTATGAAATATATCGGCCAGCGTATTGTTTCCTGATGTCTACTGGTCGCTGACAAGTTCCCGTTTAAGAAAATAAGACAAACGTACGTCCATAATTCATACAAAAGTCATATATTTTGAAAATTTCCATCGGTCATAAAAGAAAAACATATTCGGAAAAAACGGAGCAAACTGTCGAAAAAAAAAATTAAAACGATCATAAACAACATATTTTGAATGAAATTCGCACAGAAATATATTCATATGAAAACTTTTTTTTATTTCGTGAATTTTTAGTACACATCTACATGTCGTTAACCGCCCTTTTTATTTCATGCATATTTGAAATACTCGGAAAACGATTGTTTAAGCAATGGAACGTGAAATATATCAGGACTTTCTTTTAAATTCTGTACATGTATGAATGACTCAATGAGCTCATGCTATTGTTGCTTAGAAATATTTTCCCATTCATTTTCCTTCAATGTCTCTAGAATCAACCTGGACGTTATATCAGGTGAGATCAATCGTGTATTCACAATAAACAATGATATACATGTACGCTTGTACAGGTGCAAATCCAGGTGAGTGGGGAATCCTGGTGGGGAGTGGGGAGTGGGAGTTCACTCAGGTAAACGGGTGGATTTCGAGTGGGAGTCATTTCAGTGGGGAGTGGGATATCTCCAATCTGCTAAATTACCACTGTAGGTAGGTAGACTGGCGAGCGTAGCGAGCCAGAAAATTTTGTAAGATATGAAGTTTTCATTTGTTTTCAAATGAAGTCATCCATACATGTATATACAACTTTATTCTATATTGGCGAGCGGAGCGAGCCGTAAAATTTTTAGAATAGATTGTTACATTTTGTCATAAGAATACAATCTCATTCTCATTTTCCATGCTCCATTTTTGTTTGACCAATTTGGGAAGGTTGGGAAGATTAGGGCATAACAACCCCACTATCCACCTGTCTAACCTGGTTAAATCGGCCCATGAAAATGAATCATCAAGTGTTTATTTGATTTTGAATTTTGTATATATATGTTTATGACAAACACGATGACAAAGAAAGTTGAAGACAAAGTGAAGACGAAAAAAATAGACAACTAATGAAAGAATTATTGTGGCGAGCGAAGCGAGCCGAAAATTTCCCCAAAATTAAAGAGAATAAGCATAAAAAGAGTACTCTGAATCAATAACTTTGGGTGAAAAAGGGGGGGGCCAGGCCCCCTGCCCCCCTCTAAATCCGCCACTGGTATTGTCAAAGTGCCCTTTGAACTAAGCGCATACTTTATTTAGACTCAGTTCGCCATATGAAATAAAGCTGCTTGGATGATCTAGTGAAAGTTTGTAATTATACGGTATAATTAATCTTGATTCATTCTGAACAGGTTCAAAACTTCATTTTCCCCCTAGATTTTTATCATGTGTACATAAAAACATAGCAAATACACCTTTTACGCCGAGGTGGAATGAGCGATACTCCTTTAACGTAGCAGATACTCATACAACGCAACACCAACGTAGCTCTTACGTAGCAGGAACGAAAAGAACGTAGTTCGTATGCCATGCATACACAGGAGTACACCGAAGAAACAAAACATAGGTAATCACAGATTACGAAGCTCACCTCGTGGCAGCAAAATTCAATTCAAACATATTTCTAAATACATGTATATTGGCTTTTAAAGGCAAAATCATTCAAGCGGAAAAAGTAGGTCAATTTCATTTTATGAAAGTTTGATCAAAGATACATCCAATATGCAAGTTTGGTACATGAAGCACTTATACTTTGCTCAATATTGGCTTTTAAAGGCAAAATTACTCAAGCGGAAAAAGTAGGTCAAGGTCATTTTATGAAAGAATGATCAAAGATACATCCAATATGTAAGTTTGGTACATGTAGCACTTATACTTTGCTCAATATTGGCTTTTAAAGGCAAAATCACTCAAGCAGAAAAAGTAAGTCAAGGCCATTTTATGAAAGTTTGATCAAAAATAAACCATATATGCAAGTTTGGTACATGTAGCACTTATACTTTGCTCAATATTGGCTTTTAAATGCAAAATCACTCAAGCGGACAAAGTAGGTCAAGGTCAATACATGAAAGTTTGATCAATGATACATCCAATAAGCAAGTTTGGTACATGTAGCACTTATACTTTGCTTAATATTGGCTTTTAAAGGCAAAATCACTCAAGTGGAAAAAGAAGGTCAGATGCTGCATCCGATGCATGGATCCATCTCGGCATCCAAAGATGAATCACTTGTGCAAGTTTGGTTACTGTAGCATTACTACTTGGTAAGATACTGAGCTACCCCAAACTTCTTAACAAAGTCACTCAAGCGGAAAATGTAGGTCAGATGCTGCATCTGATGCATTGGTTCACCTCAACATCCAAAGATGAATCACTTGTGCAAGTTTGGTTAATGTAGCATCAGTACTTTGTCAGATACTGAGCTACCCAAAACTTCTTAACCAAGTCACTCAAGCGGAAAATGTAGGTCAGATGCAGCATCCGATGCATGGGTTCACCTCAGCATCCAGAGATGAATCACTTGTGCAAGTTTGGTTACTGTAGCATCAGTACTTTGTCAGATACTGAGCTACCCCAAACTTCTTAACCAAGTCACTCAAGCGGAAAATGTAGATCAGATTCAGCATCCGATGCATGGGTTCACCTCAGCATCCAAAGATGAATCATTTGTGCAACTTTGGTAACTGTAGCATCAGTACTTTGCCAAATACTGAGCTACCCCAAACTTCTTAACCGGACGCTGAAGCGGACGCGCGGGGGTATAGCATAAGCTCACTCAACTTCGCCGAGGTGAGCTAAACATAGGTAATCACAGATTACGAAGCTCACCTCGTGGCAGCAAAATTCAATTCAAACATATTTCTTAGTACATGTATATTGGCTTTTAAAGGCAAAATCACTCAAGCAGAAAAAGTAGGTCAAGGTCATTTTATGAAAGTTTGATCAAAGATACATCCAATATGCAAGTTTGGTACATGTAGCAGTTATACTTTGCTCAATATTGGCTTTATAGATCAAAATCACTCAAGCGGAAAACGTAGGTCAAGGTCATTTTATGAAAGATTGATCAAAGATACATCCAATATGCAAGTTTGGTACATGTATCACTTATACTTTGCTTAATATTGGCTTTTAAAGGCAAAATCACTCAAGTGGAAAAAGTAGGTCGAGGTAATTTTATGAAAGTTTGATCAAAGATACATCTAATAAGCAAGTTTGGAACATCTAGCACTTATACTTTGCTCAATATTGGCTTTTAAAGGCAAAATCACTCAAGCGGAAAAAGTAGGTCAAGGTCATTTTATGAAAGTTTGATCAAAGATACATCCAATATGCAAGTTTGGTACATGTAGCACTTATACTTTGCTCAATATTGGCTTTTAAAAGCGAAATCACTGAAGTGGAAAAAGTAGGTCAGATGCTGCATCCGATGCATGGGTCCATCTCGGCATCCAAAGATGAATCACTTTTGCCAGTTTGGTTACTGTAGCATCAGTACTTTGTCAGATACTGAGCTACCCCAAACTTCTTAACCAAGTCACTCAAGCGGAAAATGTAGGTCAGATGCTGCATACGATGCATGGCTTCACCTCAGCATCCAAAGATGAATCGTTTGTGCAAGTTTGGTTACTGTAGCATTAGTACTTTGTCAGAGACTGAGCTACCCCAAACTTCTTAACCAAGTCACTCAAGCGGAAAATGTAGGTCAGATGCTGCATACGATGCATGGCTTCACCTCAGCATCCAAAGATGAATCACTTGTGCCAGTTTGGTTACTTTAGCATTAGTACTTTGTCAGATACTGAGCTACCCCAAACTTCTTAACCAAGTCACTCAAGCGGAAAATGTAGGTCAGATGCTGCATCCGATGCATGGGTTCACCTCAGCATCCAAAGATGAATCACTTGTGCAAGTTTGGTTACTGTAGCATCAGTACTTTGTCAGATACTGAGCTACCCCAAACTTCTTAACCAAGTCACTCAAACGGAAAATGTAGGTCAGATGCTGCATACGATGCATGGGTTAACCTCAGCATCCAAAGATGAATCACTTGTGCCAGTTTGGTTACTGTAGCATTAGTACTTTGTCAGATACTGAGCTACCCCAAACTTCTTAACCAAGTCACTCAAGCGGAAAATGTAGGTCAGATGCTGCATCCGATGCATGGGTTCACCTCAGCATCCAAAGATGAATCACTTGTGCAAGTTTGGTTACTGTAGCATCAGTACTTTGTCAGATACTGAGCTACCCCAAACTTCTTAACCGGACGCGGACGCGGACACGGACGCGGACGCGTGGGGGTATAGCATAAGCTCACTCAACTTCGTCGAGGTGAGCTAAAAATAAGAAATTGAAACGTGTATCATACGTAGTAGATATGAAAAGAACGCCGCGGGTACGAATTAGCAACGCCTTGTACATGTACGTAGCACGTACGCCATAGGGATATCGCTTGCGTTTGTGATTCGTTCGTACTACGTAGTAAGAGTATAAGCGACTTTCCTGCTACGTTGCTACTGCGCTTCTTTCGTTTGCACTGCGTTCGTGCTACGCACACATGGCGTATGGAAGCTGCTACGAATGTGCTACGTAATTTTAGGTGCGAACTTAAAAAAACGCGGCACTCTTTCGTATCAAGAGATCATGCTACGTTTCAAAGAGTTATCGCTGCGTTCCTTTCTTACTGCCACGTATCCTGATACGCCGTAGATACGTGGGCCGATACGTAAAAGTGTGATAGGGGTTTTAAAATTGATGAAACTTTGCATGTAGAAAAAGTATGTTTCAATTATAAACATTTATAATTTTTAGGAAAATTAAATGATAGGATCTTTATTTAGGTCTGGCTGTTCTGGACCTCCTTAAATAGATAAAACATAGGTAATCACAGATTACGAAGCTCACCTCGTTGCAGCAAAATTCAATTCAAACATATTTCTTAGTACATGTATATTGGCTTTTTAAAGCAAAATCATTCAAGTGGAAAAAGTAGGTCATGGTCATTTAAAGAAAGTTAGATCAAAGATACATCCAATATGCAAGTTTGGTACATGTAGCACTTATACTTTGCTTCACAGTTGCTTTTAAAGGCAAAATCACTCAAGCGGGAAAAGTAGGTCAAGGTCATTTTATGAAAGACTGATCAAAGATACATCCAATATGCAGTTTGGTACATGTAGCACTTATACTTTGCTCAACATTGGCTTTTAAAGGCAAAATCACTCAAGCAGAAAAAGTAGGTCAAGGTCATTTTATGAAAGTTTGATCAAAGATAAATCCAATATGCAAGTTTGGTACATGTAGCACTTACACTTTGCTTAACATTTGCTTTTAAAGGCAAAATCACTCAAGAGGAAAAAGTAGGTCAAGGTCATTTTATGAAAGTCTGATCAAAGATACATCCAATATGCAGTTTGGTACATGTAGCACTTATACTTTGCTAAATATTGGCTTGTAAAGGCAAAATTACTCAAGCGGAAAAAGAAGGTCAAGGTCATTTTATGAAAGTTTGATCAAAGATACATCCAATATGCAAGGTTGGTACAAGAAGCACTTATACCTTGCTCAATATTGGCTTTTAAAGGACAAAATCACTCAAGCGGAAAAAGTAGGTCAAGGTCATTTTATGAAAGAATGATCAAAGATACATCCAATATGCAGCTTTGGTACATGTAGCACTTATACTTTGCTCAATATTGGCTTTTAAAGGCAAAATCATTCAAGCAGAAAAAGTAGGTCAAGGTCATATTATGAAAGTTTGATCAAAGATACATCCAATATGCAAGTTTGGAACATGTAGCACTTATACTTTGCTCAATATTGGCTTTTAAAAGCAAAATCACTCAAGTGGAAAAAGTAGGTCAGATGCTGCATCTGATGCATGGGTCCATCTCGGCATCCTAAGATGAATTACTTGTGCAAGTTTGGTTACTGTAGCATCAGTACTTTGTCAGATACTGAGCTACCCCAAACTTCTTAACCAAGACACTCTGAGCTACCCCAAACTTCTTAACCAAGTCACTCAAGCGGAAAAGGTAGGTCAGATGCAGCATCCGGTGCATTGGTTCACCTCGGCATCCAAAGATGAATCACTTGTGCAAGTTTGGTAACTGTAGCATCAGTACTTTGTCAGATACTGAGCTACCCCAAACTTCTTAACCAAGCCACTCTAAGCTACCACAAACTTCTTAACCAAGTCACTCCAGTGGAAAATGTAGGTCAGATGCAGCATCCGGTGCATTGGTTCACCTCAGCATCCAAAGATGAATCACTTGTGCAAGTTTGGTTACTGTAGCATCAGTACTTTGTCAGATACTGAGCTACCCCAAACTTCTTAACCAAGTCACTCGAGCGGAAAATGTAGGTCAGATGCTGCATCGGATGCATGGGTTCACCTCAGCATCCAAAGATGAATCACTTGTGCAAGTTTGGTTACTGTAGCATTAGTACTTTGTCAGATACTGAGCTACCCCAAACTTCTTAACCGGACGCGAACGCGGACACGGACGCGGACGCGTGGGGTTATGGCATAAGCTCACTCAACTTCGTCGAGGTGAGCTAAAAATTGTTTACATACATCAATTTCTATTATATCATTAATTAATGAGAGTATTTTGAATTTATATTTCTGTCGTATTGCTGAGTTATCAAAAATTTCCACTTTTCGTCGGTTTTTCATTAAAATCAAACTTTTTTGCCCCAAAATCGTCATTTGTGCAAGGATTCTGAAGTTCAGGTTTTCACACATGAAAATATACATAAACAGGAATCAAAATCCCTGAAAATGAATTCTGTTGCAATTCCTTCAATGTTGTCCCATTTTAAGGGTTAATTTGACTAGGCTATACTCCGTGCTGATAAAGCTGTAGCTTTATATAGAAAACATAAGAAGACAATTGAATTTTTACTATTTATACATTCAACATTTGTGTAACAAGGTCATTATTCCTTATAGGCATACACACCGTATGAGTTTTTCAAAATTTCCACTTCACATATCAAGATGTACATTGTATATTGAAAAGTCAATGATGGATCTATTCATCAGATATCTGTCTCTGAAAAAAATATAACAATGATGTGTAAACTTTAAAGATAATGTAGAAGCATAGTTAGGTATATGGACTTAATAATTGGATAAAATAAATCTTTGAGCGAAATACTAGTAAATCCCCTACAGGCATAGATCGTTGTTCTGCAACTCTGCCTAGAACGCTTCAATTAAACATAAATTTAAACTTAAACTAAACTTGCACCAAAGGATGAATGCCCAAACAAAAATCAGTTCTTTACCCTCAGTAAGGGGACGACCATTTCATTCTCGACATGGCAAATATTATCTTGGCATACTCTTCTCCCAATGTGAAAAAACTCAATTTAGAATATGCAGGTGATACATGTACATTCATATGTATATAGACTTTTTGAAGTGCCCAGAAAGTCTTGCACATTGTAAATAATCGATGGCATATTCAGTTGACATAACAAGGTGGGTTTTTTTTTTTTGCTTGTCAGGATTAATGAAAACTACACTAAAGGGACGAATTATACCCCCGCCGAATTCTTTTTCAGAGCAGATCCATTTCATGACTTAGCATTAAATTTTCAAAACGGATGTTCTCTCATATAAGTTATTCAGGTCACTATATCGAATAAAATACTTATTCTAATTAACTCTGTTTGTTTCATGCAAGATTTCCTATGCCCTTTGCTCCAGTGACGTCATAACTGTGACGTAAAATTACAAGTTACAATGTATGAGCTTGCAAACGGCGTTCTCCATTTGTAAACAACAGAGGAAGTAAGCTTATAATTGATAATACTTTGATTTTCGCCATTGTAATAAATACGTAGCAGTTGTAGTTTACATTATGCAGCGTAATAATTTCTGTTGGTCGTTGTAAGTCCTCCGTAGCAATGTCACCTTTAAAGCGATACGTGCGACCCTCTGATGGGTATAAAGAGTTAAAATATGTCACATAAATTAGAATAGGGAAACATAGTGTAATCAATGATTACAAAGCTCACCTCATGGCAGCATTCTATCATGGCAGGAGTCAAAGAATACACAGTTTTGAATTTGAAAACATGTCCTACTGAGAACCAACAAAAATGATACCACACAAAAACAAAATAGAAAAGGAAAGTAAAGTATTTCATTTATTGACCCAAATTTTGCCTGAATGAGTGTCCTCTATTGATACCCAAATCTTCCTAACATGTGCATTCAAGCGGAAAAAATAGGTCATGACCTACATTTGAACGTAGATTCGTGATCTACTCATAAAGACGCATCATCTGTGCAAGTTTGAACTTTCTAGCACTTATAATAGAGAAATAAAACTTCTTAACATTGATACCCAAATCTTCCTAACATGTGCACTCAAGCGGAAAAAATAGTTCATGACCTACATTTGAACGTAGATTTGTGATCTACTCTTAAAGACGCATCATCAGTGCAAGTTTGAGCTTACTAGCAATTATAGAGAAATAAAACTTCTTAACATACTAGTGCGGACGCGGACGTCGACGACAGGGTGATAGCATAAGCTTCCTCTCACTTCGTGAGGTAAAAACGTACTGAGTTTTGTTGGATATACTGTTGGAAACATATGTTAAACCGTCGAGGGCAAGCCCCTACGGTATAACTGTGTTCCCAAAAGTATATAGAACATATACCCGTCGGAACCACAGAATAAAGTACGTTTATCCCCTAAGTATGTTTACTTATATATATACGACGGACAAAATTCAACATATAAAATGCATAAAAATCAAATTCGAAGTGTCATAACTCTGGTATATCCATTATGCATCTACATAGCATGATCAAATTCAAAGTGTCGTAACTCTGGTATATCCATATTGCATCTACATAGCATGATCAAATTCAAAAAGTCATAACTCTGGTATATCCATTTCATCCACTTTCATTGTGTAAAGTTTCACTGAAATCCATTTAATGGTTTGGGAAAAGTTGCGATGACAAGGTTTGACATTGAAAATGCATGAAAAATCTAAGTGCAAGGGTCATAACTCAGGTCCAACTTTTTGGGTCATAACTCAGGGTCATAACTCACGTCCACCTCAGGTCAAACTAAGGTCATAGCTCTGGTATATCCATTTTGCATCTACATAGCAAAATCAAATTCAAAGTGCCATAAGTCTGATATGTCCATTTTGCATCTACATAGCATGATCTTTCATTGTGTAGAGTTTCACTGAAATCCATGTCATGGTTTGGGAAAAGTTGCGATGACAAGGTTTGACATTGAAAATGCATTAAAAATCTTCAAGGGTCATAACTCAGGTCCAACTTTTTCGACAGCAATACCCTTTCTTCATGCACATCTACATACAGTCTAACCTGTCTGTAACAGACGGCTCGGGAAAATCAAATATTGTCCTTTATAGAGAGGTTTTGTTTATGCAGATGTTCAGTTTGATATACAGTTTGCAATGATTTCCGTCAATTTTTGATAAGTAGTTTTACAAGGTAAATCAATGATAATACAGAATACATTTACTAATACATGTAACTGGGCCAGGCCATGTAGAATTAAATATATGTTTCTCAGATAATTGCGACTACAAAAAACCAGAAGTCTCTGACGAGACTGTAGCTCTCCTGGTTCTTAATATCAATTTTCATTTTATTTCAACCAATGACTAAAGGGAGCAGGCACTCTAACAAATTATAAGGAGCACAACAAAACAACATATCCATTAATAGACTGCAACTAGAATATCACTCATATAATTCATAATATCCAAGATAAAGTATTTCAAAAAAGAATGCCACACCCATTTTCCAAGATCCTAGGGGCCAGGGGCTGCTGGCTCAAATGAACTTTTAATGACACAATAAGACTACAGATCCATCTTATTGCATGAAGAATTAATTCTCCATCATAAATAGCTTCAGAAGAGTTGAGAGCGCAATTATATACAAGATTTCATAGACGGCTTAAGGGATATATTGCCCCTTCCGCTGGGTGTAAACACATTTAGTGTTGTAGCCGCTTGTACCTTTTTGTGCTATCTGTATCTTTTTTTTTCCAAGCGACAAGCATTCACCCTTAATTGGATTGATCCAACATTGTCTGAATAGTGAACATGGTTGTTTTCACCCCTTTTGTGCTTTAAAGATTACATAGAGTTAGATAGAAGAAAATGACCACACCCATTTTCTAAGACCCTGGGGGTCAAACAAGATATCAGGTGCACAACTAGACTACAGACCCATCATTTTGCAAAAAGAATTAAGTATCCATCATTTATAGTGTCAGAGGAGTTGCGAGCACAAAAATGCATAGTATTATATAGGAGAAAATGACCACACCAATTTTCTAAGACTCTGGGGGACAGGGGCTCAAACAAAATATATGGTGCACAACTAGACCACATATTCATCATATTGCAAAAAGAATTAAGTCTCCATTATTTATAGAGTCAGAGGAGTTGCGAGCATAAGATAATATAGAATTATATAGGACAAAATGACCACACCCATTTTCTAAGTCCCTGGGGGTCACATGCTGAAACAAAATATCAGGTGCACAACTAGACCACAGACCCATCATATTGCAAAAAGAATGAAGTCTCCATCACTTATAGTATCAGAGGAGTTGCAAGCACAAGATAACATAGAATTATATAGGACAAAATGACCACACCCATTTTCTAAGACCCTGGGCGTCACAGGCTAAAACAAAATATCAGGTGCACAACTAGACCACAGACCCATCATATTGCAAAAAGAATGAAGTCTCCATCAATCATTGTGTCAGAGGAGTTGCGAGCACAAGATTACATCGAATTATATAGGACAAAATGACCACATCCATTTTCTAAGACCATGAGGGGTCACAGGCTCAAACTAAATATCAGGTGCACAACAAGACCACATACCATCATATTACAAAAAGAATTAAGTCTCCATTATTTATAGTGTCAGAGGAGTTGCGAGCACAAGATTACATAGAATTATATAGGACAAAATGACCACACCCATTTTCTAAGACCCTGGGGGTCAGAGGCTTAAACAATATATCAGGTGCACAACTAGACCAGAGACCCATCATATTGCAAAACGAATGAAGTCTCCATCATTTATAGTGTCAGAGGAGTTGCGAGCACAAGATTACAAAGACTTATATAAGAGAAAATGAGCACACCCATTCCCTAAGACCCTGGGGGTCAGGGGCTGAAACCAAATGTCAGGTGCAAAACTAGACCACATACCAAGTAGAATGCAAAAAGAATTAACTTTCTATCTCCTATGGTTTCAGAGGAGTTGAGAGCACAAGAATTGTTTACGGACGGAGGGACGGAGGGACGCCGGACGAAGGGTGATGACATAAGCTCGACTGGTCAGAGACCAGTAGAGCTAAAAAAGGAAATTAAGGAAGGTAGTATATTTTTTTCATCGAGAGTACTCATACGATATAATCAAAGCAAGTTTTGTAAACTTTTTTTACGCAAGAGAGTATTTCCCTAGTAAACTGGGAAATAAAGTTCACTTTCCTCCCATTCAGTTTATGAGAATTGGGAGAAGCAACTCATGATAAATAATCACGCGAGCGCCATGTCACGTGTATTGCGGTTTCTCATCTTGCCTATTGAAACCCCCGCGTTTTACATGTTTAAAGACCCCTCACTCCTGCAGGAGGGCCCGTGAGTAGGTCAACGTACATCGTGTATACGGAAGCCAAGGCTAGATTGATTGACATTAAATCGCTAGTTGATCGAGTTACATGTATGTACTCGGATACATAAAACGCTGTTGATAAAACGTAATTTAAATCTTTAAAAAGGTGTCGCGTGTCGGCGGTCCGTAAATACCTCTAAAATCACGAATGTCATTATCAATCGAATCTGAAATATTACAATAAATTCCTGATATTGTTCAGCATAATTATTACTGTCCTCTTCACTAAATCCAGAGCACCCTGTTTTGGCGATTTATTCTGTGGTCTGAAGAATTTTGCTATAAATTATTGTTTCCGATCATTGACCTCCTTTAGTCGTAACTGGAAATTAACTTCAACTTACCCTATCAGCTGCCTTCAAACCGCAATATTAAAAACCAGAAGTCTCTGACGAGACTGAAGCTCTACTGTTTGTTTTTGTTATCTTCACCAATATGCATATGAGTAGAGATAAAAATCTTACTTTTCAAAGTAATCAATCAAAACCATGTAAAAAAAAAACCCCAAGACCTTAAAATTATGTGGATGCACATGCTGTAAATAACCTTTTGAATAATATATGTATGTGTCATTGAGGTGGAAGGTTAAATAAGATTATTGTCTTGTTGCCAGATTCCATAGTAGCAACAGTACATGAAACAGTACATACATGTATGCATTTTTTTCAGTGATTTGGTAATCATATTGCATTTCTATGCATTTTTCAAATCAAAAGCTGTTAAAACCAATGTCTTCGCAACACAAAAGAGTTAAATTTTCATCTTTTTCTCTGTTTGTAATGACGTCGAGGCCTATTAGATCCATTTTCAACTACCATATTAGTAAAGACTTCAACTGGTCCAATTACATGTTTGCAAAATGTGACTAAAACTAATGACAAATATTGAAATATAGTCTCCTCAGGAAAAATCAGACAGAAGTAACACATATATTTAACTGCCCCAACTTTTGTCAAGCATCCAAGTTAGCTGTGTTCAATAAGTAAATAAGCTTAAAATGCATCAAAGATGCAAAGTGCCGAGTTGCAAAACTTGAATATAAGTAAAATATACATGATTTGAATATGGTCTCGACAGATGGGAAACATTATTAGCATGTTTCAGGTTGATCCACATTCATATATAATTCAGAAACCATTTTCAGTTAACGAGTCCTATGAATTTGACCTTTGATCTCTTGACCCCAAAATTAATAGGAAACATTTCTGGCAAGTTACATGATAATAGGTGCAATACAGGCTCAAATTCAGTCGGGAAACCATTTTTAATCATCTTAGTCCTGTGACCTTGACCTTTGACCTTTGAACCCCAAAATTGATAGTGGTCATCCTTGATCCATGGGAAACATTTCTGGCAAGCTTCATGATTATAATTGCAATACCGGCTGAAATATGGTCTGGAAACCACTTTCAATCATCGGAGTCCTGTGACCTTGACCTTTGACCTTTTGACCCCAAAATCAATAGGGGTCATTCTTGATTCATGGGAATCATTATTGGCAAGTTTCATGACTTTAGGTGCAATACAGGCTAAAATATGGCCAGGAAACCATTTTCAATCATCAGAGTCCTGTGACCTTGACCTCTGACCTTTTGACCCCAAAATCAAAAGTGGTCATTTTCTATTCACAGGAAACATTTCTGGCAAGTTACATGATTATAGGTGCAATACAGGCTGAAATATGGTCCGAAAACCAATTTCAATCAACAGAGTCCTGTGACCTTGACCTTTGGACCCCAAAATCAATAGGCCTCATCCTTGATTCAAGGGAAACATTTCTGGCAAGTTTCATGACTTTAGGTGCAATACAGGCTAAAATATGGCCAGGAAACCATTTTCAATCATCAGAGTCCTGTGACCTTGACCTTTGACCTTTTGACCCCAAAATCGATAGGCCTCATCCTTGATTCAAGGGAAACATTTCTGGCAAGTTTCATGATTATAGGTGCAATACAGGCTGAAATATGGTCCGGAAACCATTTTCAATCATCTGAGTCCTGTGACCTTGACCTTTGACCTTTTGACCCCAAAATCAATAGGGCTCATCCTTGACTAATGGTGAGTAAGTGTATGAAGTTTCATTGTTATAGCCTCTTTCGTAGTTGACTTATAGTCCGGAAACCAATTGTTGACGCCCTCCCGCCCGCCCAGACGCCCGCCCAACCACCCGCCCGCCCGCCCGCCCGTCTCACATCAAATTAAGAGCCGAGTTTTGCAACTCGGCTAAAAAAGCAAAGGTGTTAATCTGTTTGAATGTTGGACAACAACTGTAGCTGAACTTTTGCTCGAGCGTCGGGCTGTCGGTACTGGTAGCTGACATGAGTGATCCCCATTTTTATCCCTGTTGCATTGTATTTGAAATCATAACAGGCTTTAGTCCCAGTCAGCCGGTTGCTGAATTACTGAGTTCATGCATGCATATAGAAACTATTATGATTACAAAAAACAACTTATTTCTCTATAATGAACACATGACCCCAGTCACATGACCGTTACAGAACAATCAGAAACTTGTTTGTACCTTGAGCCACAGATTTAAAGATACGTCGAATGTTTGTATCCGGAATCGGCCCATGACTGCCCCAAGAGAAATCAGCCCTCTTTTGACACAATATAAACCTCCCCTTTCCTTTCCTGCTCTTACAAACTACAAGCTGCTTTCATAGATTAAAAATTATCATGTATTGCACAGAATTATATGTACATAATTCAATTGCCACACTGCTGCATTAAACTTAAAACTCAGAGCTGTCATTAGTCACTTAGATAAAAAAATGGTCAAGGTAATTTCTGAAAAATTAGGAAGAATTAAACTTGTAGCACTTTTAAAATTGTAATGAACAGCATAAATATAACTTACAAGAAGTATTTGAAGAGAAATGCCTTCTGTTTTATTTACCAGAGGAAAAATTGAGGTGAACTGAGAGAGCAGTGGCTGCCATTGTTGTTCTTCTTTATTTATACTGCACAAGACAATTCGACCTCGAAACTAATTCATACCAAAATCATTTCTTAAAAAACTTTGTCACACCTATCAGAAAGCAGTTATCTCATGTAAAGAAAACTTGAAATATGAGTAAAATTGAAAGAAAAGCATGGAGTCTTACTGTCTTTACATTTCCAAATACAGATAAAAGTATTTGAGCCCATATAGCTTGATAAAGGCTAGTATCGGTGCATGAATTATAACAGAAAAGAAAGAAAGGAAAAAAAAAACAAGTAAAAATAAATAAAGGCACCCAATTGTGATACTATAAGATAGATGAGCTTCATAAAAAAGGAATGTACTAAAATAGCCATGGTTTTAACTTTCAATCTATTGAATTTTCTGAAGATAACTGAAAATGTACAGATCTTCAAACTGCCCGACAAAAAGACCACACCCTTTTTCTGAGTCCCTTGAGGTCAAGGGCTCAAACAAAATATAAGGTGCATATCTAGACTATAGACCAACCATTATGTAGGAAACAATTACATTTCTATCATTTACTGTTTCAGAGGAGTTGCATACAAAAGACCCCTTTAAGGAGGAAATGACCACACCCTTTTTCTAAGACCCTGGGGGTCAAGGGCTCAATCAAAATATAATCAAAACAACTAGGCCACAGACCAATCACAATGCAAAAAGAATTACATTTCTATGATTTATAGCTTCAGAGGAGTCGTGTCCACAAGAATTGTTTACGGACGCCGGACAGACGGACAGACAGACGGACGACGGACGAAGGGCGATCGCATAAGCTCGACTGGTCTTTGACCAGTAGAGCTAATAAAATGTCTACGGGAAATTTCAAGCCGCCGCCATCTTGTTCTCCGTGTCAACAATAGTAAACAATGACGTCAAAGCCTTCGACGTCACATATTTTCAGCGATTTTACTATAGAAAATCCCCGTAGACTTTTTTTCCGTCCCATTTCTAACTTAACTGACGCACAGCCAAAACAATGGTATTTTCTGTTACGACTATAGGAGTACTATAAAATTGATATCTTTTTGGAAGATGGCATCATCATATTTTAAAGAAAACCGGGAAAACAGGGTGCTCTGGAATTAGTGAACAGGACAGTAGTATACATATGCTGTTTACATTTATAAAAAGATCGAGAGAGAAAAGAGTATGTCGAACTCATTGAAAAAAATATCGATCGTTAAATTGTCCGCGACACGTGCCGGTGCGCAGTCAGTAGCTATACAATTTTGACTTAAGTATTGGATATACGCCGAAAACAATTCATTCTTAAAGATATTGGACAGTTTGAGGCCCGCAGGGCCGAAAACTGTCCAATATCTTTAAGAATGAATTGTTTGAGGCGTATATCGTACTTAAGAGGGTATGAACGTGAATAAATCAAACGTAAACCGTATCGATGTCGTAAAGAAAACAAAATCTGAAAACTTATTGAACTACTGTTTGCGCGGCTCACTTCGGAAACTGGATAAACGAGATTTTGATAACTTTGTCATGCAACATTTAAAGTAAAATCTATATCATTGAATAGATCTCGCTTAGTCGTAAATTTTGGTACATGTATATATTACATGGTCGAGGGTATATGCAATCTTATTATACAGACAAAATAAGTTTTAGATATGGGGTTTTCAATGTTAAATTTTAGCGTGACGTCGCCGACTTTAACATTGAGCCTATGGACAGCGTCACGACATCACGGGAAAAATCACAAGGAATACACATGTGAAATATGAAAGCCCTATCACTTACCATTCAAAAGCCCTATCACTTACCATTCAAAAGTTATGCCCAATGTTAAAGTTTTTGAGAAGTATGTCAAAGGTCAAGGTCAAGGTCACGAGGTCAAAAATGTTGGTATCAATGGAAAGGTCTTGTCACAAGGAATACACATGTGAAATATGAAAGCCCTATCACTTACCATTCAAAAGTTATGCCCAATGTTAAAGTTTTTTTAAAGTAGGTCAAAGGTCAAGGTCAAGATCACGAGGTCAAAAATGTTGGTATCAATGGAAAGGTCTTGTCACAAGGAATACACATTTGAAATATGAAAGCCCTATCACTTACCATTCAAAAGTTATGCCGAATGTTAAAGTTTTTGAAAAGTAGGTCAAAGGTCAAGGTCAAGGTCACGAGGTCAAAAATGTTGGTATCAATGGAAAGGTCTTGTCACAAGGAATACACATGTGAAATATGAAAGCCCTATCACTTACCATTCAAAAGTTATGCCCAATGTTAAAGTTTTTAGTTCGGACAAACAAACAGACAGACAAACAGACGGACAGGCCAAAAACTATATGCCCCCGAATCTGTGATTCAGGAAGATATTTTGAAGGAGTCTACTTCGAAAAACCTGATCTAAACCCAGCCTTTGACGGTTATTTGCACCGGGAGGGAGGGGGGGGGGGGGTAATGGGTCAAATAATCGTCAAAGGCTGGATTTAGGTAAGGTTTTTCGGACTAGTAGAGGTCGAGCAAAAGTCTTAATTATAAGAAAAATTAAAAAGATGGGAAAAAAAATTAAGACCGAAAAAAACAAGAGCCCCAGGGGGCACAACGCTCACCTGATACCCATGCACGCTCTAATTGACATACTGCTATTGAATACTGATAGTGCCAGTACCGGGATTTTAGCCCACAACCTTTCTAAAAAGATTTTTGCCGGATGCAGAGAAGTTTTTTTTTCAGACAACCTTTAAAAGTACAAACAAGAAAAAATAGTCACATTTCAAAACAGTAACTTTTTTTAAGTCATATGCCCAACTAGTATAGTTCAATTATGCAACATCAAAAATAAAATCATATTGTAAAATCCCACTTTAATGCGCAGCAGAAAAAGAATAAAACAATGAAATGATTTCATAAATTAAGTCTATTTAAAACTGAACGACCATACCTTTCATTATTGATAGCTAGCATGCCAGAAATTATAAAGCCTGACAGGCTGTGTTTGTGAAACGAGAATGCCCCCGGCGGCATCTTTGTTAGTATAAACGCCATTTTCTGTTAAGTATGTGAGAGGTCAGGGTCAGCGTAATATTGGTATCTATGGAAATATCTTGTCACAAGGAATACACATGTAAAATATGAAAGCCCTATCACTAACCAATCAAAAGTTATGCGCAATGTTTAAGTTTTTGAAAAGTACGTCAAAGGTCAAGGTTATGGTCACGAGGTCAAAATTTTGGTATCAATGGAAAGGTATTGTCACAAGGAATACACATGTGAAATATGAAACCTCTATCACCAGCTTCCATTCAAAAGTTATGCCCAATGTTAAAGTTTTTTCGGAAAACAGACAGACAAACAGACAGACGGACAGGCCAAAAACTATATGCTCCCGAATCTTTTATTCCAGGGGCATAAAAAACAAAGATTTTTCGGTTTTGCCTTTATTCATATTAAAGTATACTGAAATCTAAGAATGCTTTTGAATAGTATTGATTTCATCTCAAATACATGAAACGTACAGTTAAAATCGTTTTAATCCAATATTTATCAATTCAAGTGAATTGTGCAGAAATTGGGCCAATTTGTTTTCCAAAAAGCAGTGTACGGTGTATCAAACCTCATGATCCAGAGGAAGAGATTACTCATTCGACGTTTCTTCAAGAAATCAGTCCGTAAATTACTTCATCTAAGAGAGTCTAAGACAGAGGAAATTCGAGCAAACTTTATACATGATAACAAGTATATGCAAGTGTTCCAAGTACATGAATGATAACCATTATGAAAGTGTTCCAAGTATAATGCACATTAAATAAAAATCTATTCCGTTTGCACTGTATCTCCTGAAATGTATCGCAGTACTAAAGGGTTGTGGAGGAATTAAACGGATCAAATCTAAAGTACAGCGACTTTGTTTACAGTTACAGTTATAGATCAGAGACCACTAAAAGGCCGGCTCTGATTGGAGAAAAACCTGCAGGGTGAGGGGGCCTGTTATTTTAAATGTGAAAGAAGATGTGATTGGCTATCAATTCTATTTTCTTTTGGTATATTGTTTGAATATGATATATATAGGTAAAAAATAAGTGCAATTAAAATGTCGATACCCGGATATTTCCCTAGCTCCCGATCCGCTAAAGGGGACGGGCGCGGGAAAATTTGAAAATTCTCTGCGGGGTACCTTGTGACGCAAATAGTGCGAAAAAGAGCAGGTCATGCTATATTTTTTAATTTAGTTTCGTATAAAGCTTGAATCAATGAACAAATCGGTATATAACATGTAGGGCCAGCAATGTTAGTATAGACGTTATAAGGCATTTCGTTAACATTACGGCCTATGGAAAATGATTTGGTTGTCTCTTACCTAGAAGATGTAACTACAGTTAATCATTTTAGCAGGGAATCTCTTCCCTTTTGACCGGTGAACCGGGCTGAATAAAAGGTGTCACCTCATTGGTCATTACTATTGAAAATTAAAAAAATAGCACATTAAATCAATGTATGATTCCCTGCTGTCTGTAGAAATTGAGTTTTGAACATGATTTTGCCTTTTATGTAATCAATAGATCGATTTGAAAATATATAAAATTTAGCACATTTTCAATTCGGAAGGAGGGGTCATAAAACAAGTGAATTTTGCAGAAAAAGTATGCATGACCCCCTTTTTTCTTTCGTTTTTATGCGTGCCAAAGATGTCCTAGGCCAAAAATATTCCTTAAAAATCTAAAAGTGGATATCTTGACAAAATTCTTTCACTTGTAGGGTACCATGCATGAGTACCTCATATCTACAAAATGTCATGACAATCTGAAGAGTGGTTATAGAAAAGAAGCAGAAAATGTATGAAAATCACCCCCCCCCCCTTCCTTTTTACATAAGAAAAAAATGCATAAAAAATCAAAAAAATAAAATTTAAGCCTAAAATACATATCAAAGCATTAAGTAAGTTAAATATGATAAATATGCAGTAAATGAGTGTGTAAAATCATACGCTTATTGAGTTATTTGAAGAAATAGTGCAAAAATGTGCATTTCTGACTAAGTCCGAAAAGACGTCAAAAACGCGTCAAAAATTTGACTTCGAAGTGGAACCAAAAATAACAACACTTCTTAAGACATCTCTCTAGATCATCCTGATGCTTTCGGTTTGTCGATACATGCTTCGGTTCTGAAGAAGAAATTTGTCATAGGAGGGTACCCCCCGTGACCTACTATTGGCTGTGGTGGCGCCACCTGTTGACGGATCCGGACGAAAAACAACAACACTTGTAGGGGACCATGTGTACTTCATACCTACCAAGTTTCATCAAAATCCCTTCAGCCATTCTGGAGAAGAAGTTTAAAATGTGAAAAGTTTACGACGGACAACGGACGACGACGACGGACGACGGACGACAGATGCAACACTATGACAATAGCTCACTTGAGCCGTTGGCTCAGGTGAGCTAAAAAATAAAATTTAAGCCTAAAATACATATCAAAGCATTAAGTTAGTTAAATATGATAAATAAATGAGTGTGTAAAATCATACACTTATTGAGTTATTTAAAGAAATAGTGCAAAAATGAGCATTTCTGACTAAGTCCGAAAAGACGTCAAAAACGCGTCAAAAATTTGACTTCGAAGTGGAACCAAAAATAACAACACTTCTTAAGACATCTCTCTAGATCATCCTGATGCTTTCGGTTTGTCGATACATGCTTCGGTTCTGAAGAAGAAGTTTGTCATAGGAGGGTACCCCCCGTGACCTACTATTGGCTGTGGTGGCGCCACCTGTTGACGGATCCGGACGAAAAACAACAACACTTGTAGGGGACCATAAGTACTTCATACCTACCAAGTTTCATCAAAATCCCTTCAGCCATTCTGGAGAAGAAGTTTAAAATGTGAAAAGTTTACGACGGACGACGGACGACAGACGCAACACTATGACAATAGCTCACTTGAGCCGTTGGCTCAGGTGAGCTAAAAAGGGGAAAAAATTTTGTCGGGATCCCGTCGGGGTTTGAAGCCAATCCCCATGGGTCCATTGGGCATGGAAAACATACATTATACCTATGTACAATCTTAAAAAATATTCCTTAAAAATCTAAAAGTGGGTATCTTGACAAAATTCTTTCACTTGTAGGGTACCATGCATGAGTACCTCATATCTACAAAATGTCATGACAATCTGAAGAGTGGTTATAGAAAAGAAGCAGAAAATGTATGAAAATCACCCCACCCCCCTTCCTTTTTACATAAGAAAAAAATTCATAAAAAATCAAAAAAATAAAATTTAAGCCTAAAATACATATCAAAGCATTAAGTAAGTTAAATATGATAAATATGCAGTAAATGAGTGTGTAAAATCATACCCTTATTGAGTTATTTGAAGAAATAGTGCAAAAATGTGCATTTCTGACTAAGTCCAAAAAGACGTCAAAAACGCGTCAAAAATTTGACTTCGAAGTGGAACCAAAAATAACAACACTTCTTAAGACATCTCTCTAGATCATCCTGATGCTTTCGGTTTGTCGATACATGCTTCGGTTCTGAAGAAGAAGTTTGTCATAGGAGGGTACCCCCCGTGACCTACTATTGGCTGTGGTGGCGCCACCTGTTGACGGATCCGGACGAAAAACAACAACACTTGTAGGGGACCATGAGTACTTCATACCTACCAAGTTTCATCAAAATCCCTTCAGCCATTCTGGAGAAGAAGTTTAAAATGTGAAAAGTTTATGACGACGACGGACGACAGATGCAACACTATGACAATAGCTCACTTGAGCCGTTGGCTCAGGTGAGCTAAAAAGGGAAAAAAAATTTTGTCGCGATCCCGTCGGGGTTTGAAGCCAATCCCCATGGGTCCATTGGGCATGGAAAACATACATTATACCTATGTACAATCTTAAAAAATATTCCTTAAAAATCTACAAGTGGATATCTTGACAAAATTCTTTCACTTGTAGGGTACCATGCATGAGTACCTCATATCTACAAAATGTCATGACAATCTGAAGAGTGGTTATAGAAAAGAAGCAGAAAATGTATGAAAATCAACCCCCCCCCCCTTCCTTTTTACATAAGAAAAAAATTCATAAAAAATCAAAAAAATTAAATTTAAGCCAAAAAAATACATATCAAAGCATTAAGTAAGTTAAATATGATAAATATGCAGTAAATGAGTGTGTAAAATCATACACTTATTGAGTTATTTAAAGAAATAGTGCAAAAATGTGCATTTCTGACTAAGTCCGAAAAAGACGTCAAAAACGCGTCAAAAATTTGACTTCGAAGTGGAACCAAAAATAACAACACTTCTTAAGACATCTCTCTAGATCATCCTGATGCTTTCGGTTTGTCGATACATGCTTCGGTTCTGAAGAAGAAGTTTGTCATAGGAGGGTAACCCCCGTGACCTACTATTGGCTGTGGTGGCGCCACCTGTTGACAGATCCGGACGAAAAACAACACGCTTGTAGGGGACCATTAGTACTTCATACCTACCAAGTTTCATCAAAATCCCTTTAGCCATTCTCGAGAAGAAGTTTAAAATGTGAAAAGTTTACGACGACGACGGACGACGATGACGACGTACGACAGACGCAACACTATGACAATAGCTCACTTGAGCCGTTGGCTCAGGTGAGCTAAAAACCGGACAACTATAGTGCCTCTTACATTATCAATTCCGAAACAACGGCCGATTCTTTAGATATATAAGACTGTACTGGATTTTGTCATTTCCGGAAAAAATAGCAAAAATTGGAATAGTCAGTACCACGATACATGGAATTCTTGTCACGCGATTTCTAAATAAGGATTGTAACGGTTGTCTTGTAGATGTCAAAATACATTTACCTATGACTGTCCAATATTTAATCTAGGTCGCGTATATTTTTTCTAATAAACACGACCTAGATTTGATATTGGACAGTCAAAGGTAAATTTCGGACTGTTCGAACAAAGGCATGACGTCACATGTAAAGGTTGGTACACGATTTTCAAGTACACTGAGATATGGTCCCAAGCGAAGCGAGGGAGCATGTCGAGGGGACAAGAAAAGAGTGTACCAACCGACTTAGTGCATGGTTCGATCGGGCAGATATAAGGATTTTCTGATACAGCCCCTAAATCTATCAAAATTTTATGCCTCGGACAATATTTCTCTATGGAAAATGAAAACAAGTTGAGTGGATGTTTAAATTAATCATTGACCACTTATCAGTTAATCGGAATTATTTGCCTATTGTCAGAGGGGGGGGGGGGAGTGTTCAGCATAAGGTTTTTGAATAAATCGTAAAAACGGGATAAAATAAGAATTTCTTTTCAGTTTTCCAGGATTGGTCCTAAACTGCCTAACATCCCTTCTTGTACATTCTAGAATATCAACACATGCATCACGAACTATTACTGTCCTTTCGAAAGGAGTAGGTTCGGAAACTACCGATATTGGCCCTGTTCTAACCTAGATTTTAAAAACGTTTTATTTCATGTTATTTTTTCATGAAAGCAATGACAAACTTTGAAAGTTCCCAAAAATGCGACGTTCGGGGATCTGCACGTACTGTGACGTCATCTATGACGTCGTTAATCCATGACGGTATGCCGATTTCCGTGTTTTTAACATGTTTTAAGAGTCTTTATCCTGAAATTTAACCCATAGCACACGTTGTCACAGAAATTGAATTGATATCAAGTTGAAGATCATACTCATATCTTGCAGTATAGAGAATTTCGTTTCTATGACGCACTGTGCTGTGCATCTATTTTAAAGTTTTCGATGTTGTACTTCTACCAACCTGAGAGAGATTTTTCGCGTGCAGCTCTTTTTAGAAATCAGAAAATCTTTTTTTCAGTGTCTATAGATTTTGAGAATAATTCTTATACAGTTTTATAGTTCTTGATGTCTCGTAACTCATAACATAAGTTCAGCAATCATAAGTGAAACTAACATATTTACCAGGACCAGAAATTAAGTTTGATGAGGCGTTTTATAAGAGGGAAAAAATGTAAAGGCTCAGTACGTCGTGTATGAGTTTCTTGATATAAATATACGATGTACATATCAGCATTGAATTTATATTAAAACTAGAGCTATCAAATGGTCTACATCCTATCAAAAGTTTCAAAAGATAAAGATGACAAAATCTTGATTTTCCGATTTCTGAAGTGTGCTGCGCGGACAGTACCAAAATAAAATGATCCCTAAGTGTCGCTGTGCTTCGCAGACGACACAAAAAGGGGGGAAAAAGATGGACGATAGATAAACAAGAGCCCCAGGGGGCACAACGCTCACCTGATACCCATGCACGCTCTAATTGACATACTGACATTGAATACTGATAGTGCCAGTACCAGGATTTTAGCCCACAACCTTTCTAAAAAGATTTTTGCCGGATGCAGAGAAGTTTTTTTTTCAGACAACCTTTAAAAGTACAAAAAAGAAATCAAAGCACTGAAGGTACTGAGAGCGAATAGCTAAATATTAGAGTATGACATTGCATCATTTATGCTGTATTTCGTAGACAAGTTTATGCAAGTATAGAATGATACTGAAATGCTAATTCATAATTATGCCATTAGAATTTAAAGATGACCGTCCTCGAACTAGCATATTCAAAAGCATCAATACTTGAGTCCAACCCAGAGGGCTGACTAAGGGGGTTGATTGACTAAGGGGGTAGGGAAGGTAAGTATAATGGAAGAGGGAAGTTGGTTGTCGAGCAATCTGAAACAATCTCTAACAAATATCTTCCAATATTTACATATGCCCATTCATTTGTATAGAATTTACACTGTGATTATAGGAGTATAACTGCAGTGGCGTGATTTGAACTATGACGTCATAGTAAGTTGGCTTGATTTGAACTTCGATGGTACGTATTAACAGAGCCTTAGCAACGTAGTTGTAAACGTATTTTAACGTCATTATAAGCTTAAAATGCATCAAAGATGCAAAGTGCCGAGTTGCAAAACTTGAATATAAGTAAAATATACATGATTTGAATATGGTCTCGACAGATGGGAAACATTATTAGCATGTTTCAGGTTGATCCACATTCATATATAATTCAGAAACCATTTTCAATTAACGAGTCCTATGAATTTGACCTTTGATCTCTTGACCCCAAAATTAATAGGAAACATTTCTGGCAAGTTACATGATAATAGGTGCAATACAGGCTCAAATTCAGTCGGGAAACCATTTTTAATCATCTTAGTCCTGTGACCTTGACCTTTGACCTTTGAACCCCAAAATTGATAGTGGTCATCCTTGATCCATGGGAAACATTTCTGGCAAGCTTCATGATTATAATTGCAATACAGGCTGAAATATGGTCCGGAAACCACTTTCAATCATCGGAGTCCTGTGACCTTGACCTTTTGACCCCAAAATCAATAGGGGTCATTCTTGATTCATGGGATTCATTATTGGCAAGTTTCATGACTTTAGGTGCAATACAGGCTAAAATATGGCCAGGAAACCATTTTCAATCATCAGAGTCCTGTGACCTTGACCTTTGACCTTTTGACCTCAAAATCAAAAGTGGTCATTTTCTATTCACTGGAAACATTTCTGGCAAGTTACATGATTATAGGTGCAATACAGGCTGAAATATGGTCTGAAAACCAATTTCAATCAACAGAGTCCTGTGACCTTGACCTTTGACCTTTTGACCCCAAAATCAATAGGCCTCATCCTTGATTCAAGGGAAACATTTCTGGCAAGTTTCATGATTATAGGTGCAATACAGGCTGAAATATGGTCCGGAAACCATTTTCAATTATCTGAGTCCTGTGACCTTGACCTTTGACCTTTTGACCCCAAAATCAATAGGGCTCATCCTTGACTAATGGTGAGTAAGTGTATGAAGTTTCATTGTTATAGCCTCTTTCGTAGTTGACTTATAGTCCGGAAACCAATTGTTGACGCCCTCCCGCCCGCCCAGACGCCCGCCCGCCTCACATCAAATTAAGAGCCGAGTTTTGCAACTCGGCTAAAAACGTGAAAAACTTGAATTTAAATATATATAATAACTGTCTTTTGGAATGTGATTATACTGTGATAACCTACAATGGATCCAGGAATTATGTTTCTCATAATGCGCTAACGCGCATTATGGAACATAATTCCATGATCCATTGTAGGTTATCACAGTAAAATCACATTCCAAAAGACAGTTATTCTATAATTAATATTCCTTGAATTCTACAAAATATCAAATGAAAAAAATGTTCCTTGAATTTTTTAAAAGATCGAATGAAAAAATAAATTATATTTTATTTTAAAAAGCTTCCGGTTTCTTGTTCCTTATATAGTGTTATTAGAGTTTTTCGTTTCATACAGAATTGTATTGGTCAATTAAAGGGGTTTACCCAGTTAGAGGCTTTCATAGGTTCCTTTGTAGAAATATTTACAGACATATAATGCAGACAGACGTGTGTGTGAGGGTGTGTGTGTGTGTGATTGTGGGTGTGTGTGTGAGAGAGAGAGAATCATGTACTGGCAGTGTATAACGTTCTATTTCTGAGAAAAAAAAGATTAAAAGGCATTCAAGGTCTATATTTTCATAGAGATTGTACGTCCTTGATACATTCTTCTTCATTTCCAATCTTAAATCTTAAACTCGATGCGTATTCTCGTTGTCTGGACTGTATCACTCCCTGAAACTGGCGACGTTTATAATGTTAAATTTTCAAGTCTACGCATGACGTGGGGTAGTCGTAATTATTATCTACTAATTAAACGTTTGCTCGTTGGAAGGATATATTTGAGAAAGAACTTTTTGATATATTAACAATTAATTCGTATCTTCTCGATTTTTTTTTACTTAGATCGAAATTTAGAAAGTGGAAACGGAACGGGACGATTCATACAACGAGAATGATTCTAAATATCTTTGTGTTTCAAGTTACATTTACTTTCTGATAATGATATATGATATGAAAAGTGGCGAGGGTAACAAGCTGAAAAATTAACAAATTAAGAATATAAATAGTTTTCTAAATTCAGTATTCTGCAAGAACAGTTTCATCTTACGAAGCGGCGAGCGGCGCGAGTCGGTAAGTTTTTGATTATCTGTATTTATTGATATTTTTTCCACGGCTTTTTTTGCAAAGTTTCTAGAAAATGATATGGTGTACGTAATAATGAAGAAATAATTTTTCTCAATTTTTTTAACGTCGGATTTTCTAAAACGGTAAACAACAACAAGACGTCTCCCGTAAAAGTAGCTTACGATGATAAAGTTGTATCCCCCTCCTCACTCTGCCTCTTCCTTAACATCAGGGACGTACGTATGTATACATGCCTGTTAAGATGTTCAATTTTCGGTCCAACAGAAAAGGGACAGGGGATTGGATCAATACAGTTACCTATAACTAGTTCTGAAACGTATCTCCGATTAGTACCTTCCTCGTCAACGACCCGTAACACGTATCCGCGCATGAACATTGTTCTATTTATCCTGTTTACATGTTCATATCCCTGTCCACTAAAGCAGTTTGTGTTCATCTCAGTACTTAAACATGCGCTTCTACGTAACAAAACAGCTTGATTCTAAAGTAAACAGAGTTACACCGTTTATACATTATAGAAGCAGCATCGGCCCTTCACTTTCTCCGGCAGAAGAAGATTGGAAGATTTAATACGTCACGATGCTGAAAACCCTGTGATTTGATTGGTTCGTGCTTCAAATTATACATGTACGGAATCGGGGCCCTCTAGCGTGAAAAAATTCAGGTGATCACTTAGAGCTATTCGCTCAAAAATAGTCACATTTCAAAACAATAACTTTTTTACTGATTTGAAAAGACGGATAAGTGGTCCAACGTCATATGCCCAGCTAGTATAGTTCAATTATGCAACATCAAAAATAAAATCATATTGTACATTAATGTGCAGCAGAAAAAGAATAAAACAATGAAATGATTTCATAAATTAAGTTTATTTAAAATTGAACACAAAACCTTTCATCATTGATAGCTAGCATGCCAGAAATTATAAAGCCTGTGTTTGTGAAACGAGAATGCCCCCGGCGGCATCTTTGTTAGTATAAAGGCCATTTTCTGTTAAGTATGTGAGAGGTCAGGGTCAGCGTAATATTGGTATCAATGGAAAGATCTTGTCACAAGGAATACACATGTAAAAATTGAAACCTCTATCACTAACCATTCAAAAGTTATGCCCAATGTTAAAGTTTTTGAGAAGTACGTCAAAGGTCAAGGTTATGGTCACGAGGTCAAAAATTTTGGTATCAATGGAAAGTTATTGTCACAAGGAATACACATGTGAAATATGAAACCTCTATCACCAGCTTCCATTTAAAAGTTATGCCAAATGTTAAAGTTTTTCGGAAAACAGACAGACAAACAGACAGACGGACAGGCCAAAAACTATATGCTCCCGAATCTTTTATTCCAGGGGCATAAAAAACAAAGATTTTTCGGTTTTGCCTTTATTCATATTAAAGTATACTGAAATCTATGAATACTTTTGAATAGTATTGATTTCATCTCAAATACATGAAACGTACAGTTAAAATCGTTTTAATCCAATATTTATCAGTTCAAGTGAGTTGTGCAGAAATTGGGCCAGTTTGTTTTCCAAAAAGCAGTGTATGTTGTATCAAACCTCATGACCCAGTGAAGCCACTTGAACAAATAATTTTCAGTGAATATGTTAAAATGCGGCGCTTCTTGCCTATGCATATTTCAACAGGTGAGAAGGAGCGTCGCATTTATGCATACGCTGTTCAACAACTCAAGTGGTTTCTCTAGGTTTCGTAGTTTGAAACAAATTATAAGCTCAAAATGCATCGAAGATGCAAAATGCCGAGTTGCAAAACTGGAATGTAAGTATGAATATGCAGACTAACATGAAATGTGTATGGTTTGTAACAACATTTTGTGGTCCTAAATGAAAATTTCTGGATCAAGAAATGGTCTTCTCTTTATTCTATATCAGCGTGTAATATATTTTCAAGGATACAGATTTTCCTGTGACCTTGATCTTTGACCTTTTGACCCAAAAATTAATGGCAAGTTTCATGATTAAAGGTGCAATACAGGCTCAAAAATGGTCTGGAAACCATTTTCATTTACCTAAGTCCTGTGACCTTGATCTTTGACCCTTTGACCCCTAAATCAAAAGTGGTCATTTTCTATTCACTGGAAACATATCTGGCAAGTTACATGATTATAGGTGCAATACAGGCCCAAATTCAGTCGGGAAACCATTTTTAATCATCTTAGTCCTGTGACCTTGATCTTTGACCTTTTAACCCCAAAATTGATAGTGGTCATCCTTGATCCATGGGAAAAATTTCTGGCAAGCTTCATGATTATAATTGCAATACAGGCTGAAATATGGTCCGAAACCACTTTCAATCATCAGAGTCCTGTGACCTTGACCTTTGACCTTTTGACCCCAAAATCAAAAGTGGTCATTTTCTATTCACAGGAAACATTTCTGGCAAGTTACATGATTATAGGTGCAATACAGGCTGAAATATGGTCCGAAAACCAATTTCAATCAACAGAGTCCTGTGACCTTGACCTTTGACCTTTTGACCCCAAAATCAATAGGCCTCATCCTTGATTCAAGGGAAACATTTCTGGCAAGTTTCATGATTATAGGTGTAATACAGGCTGAAATATGGTCCAGAAACCATTTTCAATCATCTGAGTCCTGTGACCTTGACCTTTGACCTTTTGACCCCAAAATCAATAGGCCTCATCCTTGATTCAAGGGAAACATTTCTGGCAAGTTTCATGATTATAGGTGCAATACAGGCTGAAATATGGTCCGGAAACCATTTTCAATCATCTGAGTCCTGTGACCTTGACCTTTGACCTTTTGACCCCAAAATCAATAGGCCTCATCCTTGATTCAAGGGAAACATTTCTGGCAAGTTTCATGATTATAGGTGCAATACAGGCTGAAATATGGTCCGGAAACCATTTTCACTCATCTGAGTCCTGTGACCTTGACCTTTGACCTTTTGACCCCAAAATCAATAGGGCTCATCCTTGACTAATGGTGAGTAAGTGTATGAAGTTTCATTGTTATAGCCTCTTTCGCAGTTGACGTATAGTCCGGAAACCAATTGTTGACGCCTTCCCGCCCGCCCAGACGCCCGCCCGTCTCACATCAAATTAAGAGCCGAGTTTTGCAACTCGGCTAAAAAGGCCCATGAAATTGTTAAGCTTGTCCAACTAGCAGACCTACGACATCATTATTTACTGTTAACAAATTGTTTTACCTCATCATAGGTCTGTTACACGGACAAGTTGTTAGCGGAGAGAGTTCATGAAATGTATCGGTTGCATCGGATTTGCCGACAAAAAGTTATTTGGTCTGATAAAAATTCATGTTGTATCTATTATTTGAACAGATAAAAATTCCCAAATGTCTTACCACAGGAACCTGTCGTTTTATGAGAGAATTTTTTTTATTATTCACAACCTCAGGCCTCTATGTTCCTCTTAGAAATATTATACATACAAGATGTCGAACACAGTGGCTTAAGGTTGTGAATAATAATTTATTTTCTCTATTAAAACAACAGCTTCCTATGGTTCAACATTTCATTGGAAGATTTCAGGAACTCTGAACTGAATTATTCATTTTCAAGAATTTCAGATATTAAATGTCCTATGCATTCTCAAAATCCAGAGGAAGAGATTACTCATTAGACGTTTCTTCAAGAAATCAGTCCGTAAATTACTTCATCTAAGAGAGTCTAAGACAGAGGAAATTCGAGCAAACTGTATACATGATAACAAGTATATGCAAGTGTTCCAAGTACATGAATGATAACCATTATGAAAGTGTTCCAAGTATAATGCACATTAAATAAAAATCTATTCCGTTTGCACTGTATCTCCTGAAATGTATCCTGATACGCCGTAGATACGTGGGCCTATACGTAAAAGTGTGATAGGGGTTTAAAGGTTAAGGACTCACACAAAATATCAGGTACACAACTAAACCAAAGACCCATAATATTGCAAAAAGAATTAAGTCTCCATCATTTATAGTGTCAGAGGATTTGCGAGCACAAGATTACATAGAGTTATATAGGAGAAAATGACCACACCCATTTTCTAGGACCCTGGGGGTCAGGGGCTCAAACAAAATGTCAGGTGCACAACTAGACCACAGACCCATCATATTGCAAAAAGAATTAAGTCTCCATCATTATAGTGTCAGAGGAGTTGCAAGCACAAGATTACATAGAGTTATATAGGAGAAAATGACTACGCCCATTTTCTAGGACCCTGGGGGTAAGGGGCTCAAACAAAATGTCAGGTGCACAACTAGACAAGAGACCCATAATATTGCAAAAAGAATTAAGTCTCCATCATTTATAGTGTCAGAGAAGTTGCGAGCACAAGATTACATAGAGTTATATAGGTGAAAATGACCCCACCCATTTTCTAAGACCCTGGGGATCAGGGGCTCAAACAAAATATCAGGTGCACAAGTAGACCACACATCCATCATATTGCAAAAAGAATTAAGTCTCCATCATTTATAGTGTCAGAGGAGTTGCGAACACAAGATTACACAGAGTTATATAGGAGAAAATGACCACACCCATTTCTAAAACCCTGGGGGTCAGGGGCTCAAACAAAATATCAGGTGCACAACAAGACCACAGACCCATCATATTGCAAAAAGAATTATGTCTCTATCATTAATAGTGTCAGAAGAGTTGTCCGGACAAGATTACATAGAATTTAATGACCACGCCCATTTTCTAGGACCCTGGGGGTCAGGGACTGAAACTAAATGTCAGGTGCACAACTAGACCTTGGACCAAGTAAAATGCAAAAAGAATTAACTTTCTATCTCTAACAGTTTCAGAGGAGTTGTCCGGACAAGAATTGTTTACTTACAGACGGGCAGATGGACGGACGCCAAACGAAGGGTCATCGCATAAGCTTGACTGGTCTGAGACCAGTAGAGCTAAAAACTTGGTACAGGACCTTGAGTTCTTTCTTCCTCAAAGGTTTGGTGAAATTCTGTGCAGCAGTTTCAGAGGAGATGGCGAAAATGTAAAAAGTTTACGATCGACGGACGATGGATGGCACACAAGGGCTAATCAAAGGACTGAAGGTCCTGAGAGATACTTCTAGATATTCACAAAAAAAAAATTTTGACAGAAGATATTACAATGTTGAATAATTTTATCGTAAGGCAATGATGTTTTTTTAACACAGGATGCATATGTGAAGCTTATAATATCTCTATAAACAACACAAACTATGTTTATCTAACCTCAGTGTTGATATAAGAAAGACAATTCTATAACTCTAATGCAATTTTTTGAGTTATCTTTCCTAACATTGTCATAAACAAAGTAGTATATTACTACGCCATCATTGTGCTGTGAAAACAAGAATTATAGTTGATATTGTGTGGTGCATTTATTGTCCCCCGCTTTCGCGAAAGTAGTCGATTTGACAGCCTTATATAACATGTTGCCGACCTAGAAATGTCCTTTCCTATGAACTTTTTTTGATGATTCTTATCTATGGGATAGTACTGAACGACTCTAGCTTGGCTGCCACTCTGGCAACCTTGGGCAACTCTTTTTATCGGCGGAAATTCAAAATGGCCGCCAAATGCCTTCCACCAATAGATGAAATTAAATTCTTTCTTTTAATATTAAGTGTGGCACATCAAATCAGGGGTTATCAGCTGACATATGCTTCTGGGACAACTCTGCTGATCAAATACAAAATGGCCGCCAAATGCCATCCATCAATAGGTGAAATTTAATTCTTTCTTTAAGGTTGCACTCCACCATTATTTTGACATTTCGCGTTATCGCAGACCTCCCACCTCTTATATTACTCATTATGGACTACCTAATGTGATGTCATACTATGTATTTGGTATCAATAGATTCAGAAAATTTTAAATATTTAATCTATAGACAATTTAACAATAAAATTTAATATAAGAACCACATTACCTGTGCTGAAATGGCATGAAAATGGGTTGAAATTTCATGCAAAAAGTACCATATTGGCCCATGTTTTGGGCAATTTTTCACCAAGTTGCTTGATTTTTCCAGAAATTGCAATAAAAAGTCTGAAAGATATATTCTTACTCTAAATCATATGGAATAAAGCCTGTGTTTGTGAAACACGAATGCCCCCGGTGGCATCTTTGTTAGTATGAACACTATTTTCTGTTAAATACATGTATGTGAGGTCACTGGGTTAAAAGGTCAAAGGTCACGAGGTCAAAAATTTTGGTATCAATGAAAAGGTCTTGTCACAAGGAATACACATATGAAATATGAAAGCCCTATCACTTACCATTCAAAAGTTATGCCAAATGTTAAAGTTTTTGAAAAGTAGGTCAAAGGTCAAGGTCAAGGTCACGAGGTCAAAAATTTTGGTATCAATGGAAAGGTCTTGTCACAAGGAATACACATGTGAAATATGAAAGCCTTATCACTTCCCATTCAAAAGTTATGCCCAATGTTTAAGTTTTTGAAAAGTAGGTCAAAGGTCAAAATCAAGGTCACGAGGTCAAAAATTTTGGTATCAATGGAAAGGTCTTGTCACAAGGAATACACATGTGAAATATGAAAGCCTTATCACTTCCCATTCAAAAGTTATGCCCAATGTTAAAGTTTTTGAAAAGTAGGTCAAAGGTCAAGGTCACGAGGTCAAAAATTTTGGTATCAATGGAAAGGTCTTGTCACAAGGAATACACATGTGAAATATGAAAGCCCTATCACTTCCCATTCAAAAGTTATGCCCAATGTTAAAGTTTTTGAAAAGTAGGTCAAAGGTCAAGGTCAAGGTCACGAGGTCAAAAATTTTGGTACCAATGGAAAGGTCTTGTCACAAGGAATACACATGTGAAATATGAAAGCCCTATCACTTCCCATTCAAAGTTATGTCCAATGTTCAAGTTTTTCGGACAAACAGATAAACAGACAAACAGACGGACAGGCCAAAAACTATATGCCCCCGAATCTTTGATTCCGGGGGCATAAAAATCAGAGGGGCGGTACGGCTAGTTCTTGCGAAATCACTGTCGAACCGATTTGAATGATTTTTGGCGCGGGGAAATTCTGACAAAATTCACATGGTCCATCGCACGTTGTAGTGTTTATATAGGATACGAAACTAAGGATTCAAAAAATTTCAGTGTCCTATTATAAACATATTACCTAATACTTTTCAACCATTTCATTACATGTCACCCTTGCTTTATATAAGCTGTCTTATTCAGGGGTATATGCCCTGATAGCCTTTTACATTAATATTCACACTGTGTATAGCCGACACCGGATATTGGTACTATTTGTCGGCGTATTGGTACAACTGAGGCGAGAGATTTTAACAAATGAGGTGTGAGTGTCCCTTTCTAACATCGTTTTTCATTTGAATCTGGCAGCTCCTTTCAAAAGCAACTGTATAATGCATTACTACAGAAAGTCATCCTTGAAGTTATATGAGTAATATATGTCTAAGTAGAAGACTTTTTACTTTTAAAAGCAAAATGCATCACCTAGTACCGTAAAATTTTCCATACTGAGAACTTTATTTGGATTTAAATTCGCATATTGCACTTTTTTCTAGACTTGCAATATATCTATGTTTTACGATTTGATCACTGTATCATGATTTCATGGATTTGTAAAGATCTTACTAAGAACAACGTGTATTTTTCCCAAAAAGATAAACGCCAGGTGTACGGCATTTTGCTAGACGAAAAAGAATTTACTGTACGGCATGTTGAAATAGGTAGTGTACGGCGACTTGCTTTTGGGGTCGGAGTTGCAAAGCAATTTCGGGGCTTATGGAACGAAGATGACAATCCACCTACTATGTGTACCTGTCCGTCACTTGAACCATCATCTGTCTTTACACATTTTTGTTACGAAAGAGTTCAAGGGTGTGAATGTATTCATAAAACATTGGTACCATGTCACAGCAGGACAAGAACCCCAATATGCTAATTTTATTGTTTCTACCATGCGCGGATCCAGAAGGGGGGACCGGAGGTTTGCCAGAGGTGGGGTCCACGGACCATGGTCCCCACCTCTGACAGCTCTCGGGGGGGGGGGGGGGGGGTTCCAAATACGACATAAGATAAAATTGTTTCATATGGATTTTTTCCGGCTCGCTTTCGCTCGCCAAATACATAAAACTCTTGTATGAAAGGATACATCAACTAAGACATACTTATATTGAATTGATATTAAAATTACTTTTATCAGTTGTGTTAATTACCATACTTTCCATAAGCTTGCATATTCAGTTTAAGGTATTCAGTTCGCATTGTTTACATGCGATTAAAATGTGGAAATCTATGAGCTTCAGAGGGCTCCATGGTCCCCCACCAGGGCTTCGTCCTGGACCCACAGGGGGCCTAAAGGCGGCCCAGACCCCGGCCTTTAAGACCCCCCCCCGGTGAAAAAAGCTGGATGCGCGCATGGCTTCTACTCTCTAGAAATAAGGACAAATTTCCTTTGTTTCTTCTCCACTCATTTCTCTGGTGTATTGAATAACACTCGGGTCATAAGGCGTAATTTTCGTGTTATGCATGCATTTTTTAAAAATATTTATAATAAAAGAGAAGGACAGCCCTGTGGTGCACATACATAAATGTATGATAGTGGCGTTATGACACATGTCAGTGACGGATCTAGCTTTGAGTTAGAGGGGGCGTAAAATGGCGAGGGGTCTGGTAGGATGACCAGGGAGGCGAAGCCTCCCGGAAGCTTACGCATTTCAGCCTTTTCGAACCCATTCTCGTGACTGAAACTGATTAAAGAATTGAAATTGATGAAGACAATTATATTATCTGACAGGTAGTAAATATTTACTAATATTTACTCTTTTTTATATGGAAAATGATCGTTTTACCTATGATTTGCAAATTTTAGGGGGGGGGGGCTACGTCATCCCCTTGAATCCGCCACTGCACGTGGAAAGCAGCACCTGTATGTCAATAATTGGTTTTAGCTCACCTGAGCGAGGCTCAAGTGAGCTATTGTCATAGTGTGGCGTCGTCCATCCGTCCGTCGTAAACTTTTCACATTTTCGACTTCTGAAGACCCACTGAAGGGATTTTGATGAAACTTGGTAGGAATGAAGTACTCATGGCTCCCTACAGGTGGTGTTGTTTTTCGTCCGGTTCCGTCAACAGGTGGCGCCACCACAAGCAAAAGCAGGTCAGGGGGTACCCTCCTTTGACACACCAAAGCACATATCGACAAACCGAAAGCATCAGGATGATCTAGAGAGAATTGTTTCTTTGAATAACCCCAAAAACATGTGGTTTTATGCTCTCAGTAACTGTATGTTTGCCATATTTCAGGCAATCAGTGGTTTCATATTGATTTTGGTTGAAATTTTTATTTTCATGATTTTTTTTTCTTATTTGAAGAAAGAGAGGGCGGTGGGGGGGGGGGGGGGGGGATTTTCATACAATTTGGACATATTATCCAGAACCACGGAAGGGATTTTAATGAAGCTTGGTAGAAATGAAGTACTCATGATCCCCTACAAGCTTTGTTTGTTTGTTTGTTTGTTTGTTTGTTTGCACCACGGGCAAAAGTAGGCCACGGGGGTACCCTCCTTTGACAAACTTCTTCTTCAGAACAGAAGTACATATCGACAAATCGAAAGCATCTGGATGATCTAGAAGGATGTCTTAACAAGTGTTGTTGTTTTGGTTTCAGCCCGAAGTTAAATTTTTGACGTTTTTATGACATCTTTTCGGACTTTGTCAGAAATGCTCATTTTTTGTGGAGGGGGATTAGGGTCACAAGTTTACATGCTTCATGATATGTTGCTTCATTCAATGTTTGATTATTCCATGTTCATTTGTCTTGCTTTCATTTCAAATTGACTTTATCTTTCTTCATTGTGTGACTTTGCTTCCCTGCATTTTACATTTGTCCTTCGTCAATGCATAACTGTCATTATACCCTGCGTTATGACATCCTTCTTTCTGCCATTATCCTTTCGTCTTAATTCTATCATTGCTTCGTCAATGCTAACTTCAATTTTGATACCAGATTGCGCTTCGCGATTTTTGCTAGTTTTAAATCTGACTGTAAAATACACATGTATGTGAAGAATCTCTGTGGTGTAGTGGTTATCACATTTGCATCTGCAATTTATTTTACACCTTTCCGAGTGGGTTCGAATACCGGACGAGGATACTTTTTTTTTCCTTTTGTCAATTTTAAGTATAATGTAACTTGTTTCCATGTTGTCCATCTGCCCAGTAGAGGATGTCGAAAAAATTTGGGGTACTTATAAAAATTAAATGTTTCAATGCATTTTTTTCAGTTTTTCTTGGGGGGGGGTGTCATTGTTTTGGAAAAAAATATCAAATGATGGCTTTTTGTTGAAACTTGTCGAGTCTGCTTCGAATCAGTAAATGAAAGTCAAGTTCAAAACTAACAAGGCATCGCGCTTCATCGATAAATCACCTCGTCGAAGCGAAATATTAGGCAATGATGGCTTTTTGTTGAAACTTGTCGAGTCTGCTTCGAATCAGGAAATGAAAGTCAATTTGACAAACACAAAAGCCGAAACTATGTTCGATTCCCCCCCCCCCCCCACAATAAAAAATTGGTCGATGAAATATCTTCCGACAAAATATTGGGTCAACATGAAGATGACCATGCAAATTATTCAGATGGCAATTTTTCGAGATAAGTGTACGTAATATCTTACGAGTACTCGAGGATCACGTGGTTTTGGGGCTTTGTATATAGCATTCATACGCATATGTATATACATCTTTAAAGAAAGAAAGAAATTTAAAACTATAAGTTTATCTGCATGAGTCTTTCGCTTGAGGATTTTTTCTGTAAGGAATCCTAGTACCTGTTTTTCAACACGCCGTACAGTTAGCTAATAACATGCCGTACACAAACAATTTCTTTGTTTAGCTCGTATTTAAAATATAGATGCAATTTCTACATTACCCTTGATTAATATATAATAGTTATGAACTTCTACATAGACTGTGCACAGAATCATGATCTGCAATAGTACTTTCTTTCGTTAAAAAGAATATCAACTTCATACATGTGCAATTTTATGTGTACTAGGTATCCCATTTTGTGTTATTTTACTATTATCGTCGGATCAAATCCTTTGTTTTGAGGGTTTCGATGTTGAGATAACCATCACAGAATTATTTGCTTGAAGTTCACTCCATATAAGATCATATTTTCTTCACAAATCATGGTCAAATGCTAAAGGTAATACCTATGCCATACTTGTTTACCGCCTCGGTAGTACCAATACGCCGACAAATAGTACCAATATCCGGTGTACGGCTATACACAGTTATTCAGTACCCCTAATTTTATACGAAATGGAGTGCCACCATAAAGGGAATTTTTTTCCCCGTCAAAGATATAAATTTGTGTTTATTTGAAAATTTAAGTTTTTTCGAATCTAACGGTACAATAGTTAAGCGCTACGCCTTATACTTTTGTCGCTACATAGTACCGAAGGGCCCGTGACGCACCCATCCAAGTACCCCTCCATGACCATGATAAGGCTTACATAGACAGACATGTATATATTAATGTTCAGGTAGAGACACCATAGTGTCTTTTTGTATTTACTTTGATTCATCATTTAAGAAAAAGATGATTGAAAGTCAAAACTTCACTTTTGAGGATGGTTGCTTTGGCAACGACAAAATTTTGTTGCTTCGGAACCCGTTATTCGATTCCGCAATAAGGCCAGTATTGGAAATGGTTATATGCATCATTTGTGTTTTCAGGTCAATTTGGTTGCTATGGTAACCATTATTTTTCAAATAATAGCTTATTTACATAAATTTGACATTTTCTTAATGTGTTGATACCTGTCATTATGTGTTAAAAATAATACTTTTGTCTCTTTGGTGTGCCAAATAAAGCATGAGTGCATAGCTTGTACTGCCTTTTTATCCAAAAATAGTGCTAAAATAGAGTCAGCATCAATTTTCATAACAATCAAAAAATTTTCAAATTTGAAAGAATCCAACAATTATTGGTTTATTATGATACAGCAGGGTCATGACCTTTATGTGAGTTGGGTTGTTACCATGGCAACCAATTTTGAAATTTGAACCTAGGAACCTTTATGGTCAATATGGTTGCACTCCACCATTATTTTGACATCGCAGACCCCCCCCCCCCCTCTTATATTACTCATTATGGACTACCTAATGAGATGTCATACTATGTATTTGGTATCAATAGAATGATTCAGAAAATTTTAAATACTTTTAAATTTATAGACAATTTAACAATAAAATTTAATATAAGAACCACATTACCTGTGCTGAAATGGCATGAAATGGGTTGAAATTTCATGCAAAAAGTACCATATTGGCCCATGTTTTGGGCAATTTTTCACCAAGTTGCTTGATTTTTTCCAGAAATTTCAATTAATAGTCTGAAAGATATATTCTTACTCTAAATCATATGAAAAAATCAGAGGGGCGGTACGGCTTGTTCTTGCGAAATCACTGTCGAACCGACTTGAATGATTTTTGGCACGGGGAAATTCCGACAAAATTCACATGGTCCATCGCGTGTTTATATAGGATACGAAACTAAGGACTCAAAAAATTTAAGTGTCCTATTACAAACATATTACCTAATACTTTTCAACCATTTCATTACTTTTCACCCTTGCTTTATATAAGCTGTCTCATTCAGGGGTATATGCCCTGATAGCCTTTTACATTAATATTCAGTACCCCTAATTTTGTATGAAATGGTGGAGTGCCACCTAAATATTAAGTGTGGCACATCAAATCAGGGGTTTTGAGGGTGAACAAACTCATTTCCAATGTCATCTTGACATTTTGAGCACATTCTAGGCTAAAACTTCAAGATGGCCGCCAAATTTCAACCTCATTATGGTACGATGTGTAGATTTCAATAAAAAGTTCGTGTTACACATCTTATTTGTCGTTGCAATGATCCTTGAATACATTTATTTTGCTGTTTTGGTTGTTTCCAGTTCACATATACTTATAGGACAACTTTTTTTCATCGGGGAAAATTCAAAATGGCCTCTAAATAGTCCCCTACCACTGAGTAAAATGTAATAATTACTGAATATATCAAGTGTGGTACATCTATTCAGTGGTTTTAAGGGCCACAAAATCCACATCTTGTGTCATTATGTTAATATGGGTTTATTTTTAAAAAGCTGAAAACTCCAAATGACAGCCAAATTCCAGCTTCAATGCAAGAACATTTATTTCAATCTAATTTTTTTCTGAGAAAAAGTAAGGACAACTTATCGTCTTAGTAATTTGAGGGTCGTAGTATTCCTTCGCATGGATCTTGCTACAACTTGAGCTTATACATGCTTATTTCAAGATTACCACCGTAGTTGGGAACTAAGAATAATACAGAAGAAACAATAAGTAAACATAATAAATTATTGTGTGAATATTGTATTTTTCTAATAAGAAATATCACAAGCTACTATTTTATAAGACTTACTATATGATGAAAAATTAATAAGAGTGACATATAAGATTGGAGGGTTTCAACTTTAACAGACTAAGATTCGTCAAAATGTAATGCAAAGATAAACATGTCATTTGTTTGATTAAAATGGTACACAAAAGACAAAAATAAAGTTTCCCTATTGATCATGTTGATATAAAATCAGTTTGTTCGACGCAGGGTATTCTAGAGTAAGCAAGTAAACTGAGGTAACTTGGCTATTTTGGATCTTTTGGCCATCATGACAATTTCTTTGCTTGGCCTGTATAGCTTTTTTCCAATCGGCAAGAATACAATAGAAAGTGTTTGGTGTTTCCTTTACAGCAGTCGGTGTAATTCATTTTGAGTTGAGCTATCTACTATATTTATGTATAACGTTAATGGTGACATGTACCATTTTTCAATGAAATTCTGATCCTTGCATCTTTATCCCATTTATACTTAAAATGGAACTTTGTGTAAAAGAATGTCTTCAAATGTGGCAAAACAACATCAATTATTTATGCTTCTTTGAATCATTTTGGCTCGATGTACATGTACCACTAATTAGCATTCATTGTCCGAATCATGCATGTCTGGTGCATAGAATGTACTCTTCTATGTAGAGGAGGCTGCTCAATAGTAACAGGGTTAGCACTCTCTTTTTCTTAATAAGGCCGCTTAAGTTTGTACAATGAACAGTTTTTTCAAAATCTCTTCTGCAATGATTATAATTTATATCTAAGGATAATTTTTACTTCTGGTTGGAGGTTCCCTCAGTTTTTCTCTACAGTGATTCAAAATTGAATCTGAGATAGGAGTCTTCAACTGTTGAAAGATGAAATGGTATTCCGTATGTTTTGGCATGTAAAACTCAAGTGGGTGAAATCTTGAAAGCAATTGTCTTGAATATCAGTGTTCCATATAGTTTTAAGGTTGTTTCTATAGCATATTCATTCCAAATGTTTTCTTACAACACAGAGAGTATTTGGTTAAAGAGTAAGACGTAGTCAGTGTGACCAGCTTTAAATGAATCTAGAACAAAACAAGAGCATAAGTCAAAAGAACAGTGACAGGAAAAATGATCTATGTCAAGAATACAGATCATGCAGTAATCATGGAAGAACTTTGCTCCTTTGAATTCCTTTTGCAGACTTTCAAATAGGACAATCACTTAAGTATTTGACATGATATTTTGACAATCCATAGCCCTATTATGTACTAGATTCTTGCTTCAGGTCGACTCTTATTCCCTTTCTTAAAGCATACAATATTTGCAATTTATTTTTATCTTTATATGAATATAAAATAAGATTCTTCACTTTTACGGTTTGAGAATGTGCAATCTATGAAAAAAGAGCATATGTAAGCTCATATCAAAAGGAAATTAGACATTGATTATACCATCTTTGGGAATAAGATGCACCACAGTTATTCGTAACGAAATGTGGATATTGAAGTGAGGTTAGCCTTTAATGAACTAATAAGCAAAATGACACCACATATGGATTTCTTGGCCCTTGAAACCACTAATTAGATGTGCTGCACTTGATATATCAAGTAATTATTACATTTTACACAGTAGTAGGATACTATCTGGTGGTCTTTTTGAATTTCCCCCGAAAAGCAGAGTTGTCCCAGAAGCACGTGTCAGCTGATAACAATCAAAACAGCAAAATAAATGTATTCTAGGACCATTGCAACTACAAATAAAATGTGTTACACGAATGTTTTATTGAAATACACATTGTACCATAATGACGTTGAAATTTGGCGGCCATCTTAAATTTTTAGTCCTGAATGAACTCAAATTGTAAAAATGACATCGGAAAAGGGTTTGTTAACCCTCAAAACCCCTGATTTGATGTGCCACACTTAATATTCAAAGACAGAATTTAATTTCATCTATTGGTGGAAGGCATTTGGCGGCCATTTTGAACTTCCGCCGATAAAAAGAGTTGCCCAAGGTTGCCAGAGTGGCAACCAAGCTAGAATCTTTCAGTACTATCCCATAGATAAGAATCATAAAAAAAAATTCATAGGAAAGGACATTTGTAGGTTCTGAAATTTTCAAATCGACTAAAGCGCGGGGACATTAAAACCGTCCCGTCTGTCTGTCCGTCAGTCAGCAAAACTTTAACCTTGTCCATAACTTTGAATGGCAAGTAATAGGGCTTTCATATTTCACAAGTGTATTCCTTGTGACAAGACCTTTCCATGGATACCAAAATATTTGACCTTGTGACCTTGACCTTGGAGGTTGACCTACTTTAAAAAAAAATTAACCTTGTGCATAACTTTTGATTGGCAAGTGATAGGGCTTTCATATTTCACTTGCATGGATACCAAAAGTTTTGACCTTGTGACCTTGACCTTGGAGGTTGACCTACTTTTGAAAAAAAATTAACCTTGTGCATAACTTTTCAATGGCAAAGTTATAGGGCTTTCATATTTCACATGTGTATTCCTTGTGACAAGACCTTTCCATGGATACCAAAATTTTTGACCTTGTGACCTTGACCTTGGACTTTAACCTACTTATTAAGAACTTTAACCTTGACCATAACCTATCAATGGCAAGTGACAGGGCTTTCATATTTCACATGTGTATTCCTTGTGACAAAACCTTTCCATGGATACCAAATTTTTTTTACATTGTGACCTTAACCTTTGACTTTGACCTACTTTTCAAAAACTTTAATCTTGTCCATAACTTTTTAATGGAAAGTGATAGGGCTTTCATATTTCACATGTGTATTCCTTGTGAAAAAATCTTTCCATGAATACCAAAATTTTTGGCCTTGTGACCTTGACCTTGGAGTTCGACCTACTTTTCAAAAACTTTAACCTTGACCATAACTTTTGAATGGAAAGTGATAGGGCTTTCACATTTCACATGTGTATTCCTTGTGATAAGACCTTTCTGTTGGTAACAACATTCCGACCTTGTGACCTCGTCCTTGGAGGTTGACCCACATTTAAAAACTTCAACCTCGACCATTAGTTTTGGATGGTAATTTAAATGATAAGACTTTCATATTTCAAATGTGCATACCTTTTCATTAGCCCTGTCCCTTGGTAACAAAACAAAACTTTGGACCCTTTGACCTTTTCTTTGAGTTGTATCTTTCATATTTAGCATTTTGATCATATATGAGAAATATTATGAAAACTTAAGAATGGGGAGGGGGTGTCTGTAAGCATTTCTTTTAAGACAAACACCCACAATTCCTTGAATTTGATTTTTCTATCTGAAATTGAAACTGTTTTCAAGATGGAGAATATTCTTGTTCTTGCATTTTGTAAGTGGTAGACAGCAAATTCCTGAACTAGACACAGCACTATATTTTGAAGTGCAAAGCGGCAGTATCTCAATTTGCATACTTTGAAGCAGTTACCATGATAACAGTAATATACTTCCTGAAAGGAAGTATCTCAAAAACCCTTCAAAGTCAAAGAGCAACGTTGACCCTTAACAGCATAAATAGTGTAGTTTACTTTTTGACGCTTTTGTATAGAAATAAATCGCAAGCGATATAAGCCCCCTACCGGCATCAATCCATTTACTTTCACCAAAAGATGAATCCAACATCAAAACCAGAAGTCTCTGATGAGACTGAAGCTCTCCTGGTTGATTTGTACATATACACTCAAGAGAATGAATGCTCCGCTTCACCTCGCCTAATACCACTTTTTTCATCGACCCAATATGTTTCTGTATCCCCCCTGTAAAACACTGTATAACGAATTTATCCTGCTGAATCGCTTTTGGTTTGTGTTTGTTACGTCAACATATTTCGAAGCATTTTGGTGACGTCAAAAGCATAAAGCGTCTTAGTAGAAGCAGGATATCAAAATAAATCTTGTTAGTAAAATAATACAACATAATATTTGGTTCTTCTCGACCAATCAGATTGCAACAAATTTGCCAGAGGCGGGATAAATGTATCTATCAAGTTTTTTTATGAGTACCAACAACCACATGCCAATGCATATCCATCAATTTCTAATTAATTTTTTTCATCAAAATTCAGAGCAAAATTATTTTTTTTCGAAAAAACTGGAGTCTCCCCCCCCCCCCCCAAAGAACATCAAATGGACCGTGCCTTAGATTTCTCTAGAATGTGAGAGAATATCTAAAAACGTGTATATATAACATACCATATGTATCAAAACTAAAATAAATTAATAGATGTTTTTATTTTTCGAAAAATGTGGGTCAAAGGTCAGGGATAGGGTCAAAGGTTAAAAATTTAACTCCAAAAGATGAGCGTTCTCAAGATACATAGACATGCAATATAAATGACAGCTCTGTATTATCTTATACCCTTTCATCAGAATTTAGTTGAATGGAATGATATACTGACAGTTGGACGGATATACAAACAGATGAACAGACAGACCTACCACTATATGCCCTTTGATAAAATTAAGACTAAAGGCATAAATAACCTCTCATTTGAGCTGAAATAGTATTGCATAGGATACTCTTAAAAGATATTTCCTTCTTTCTTATACTGACCAGTGAAAATACTTAGATCAAGTAATCAGACAGTTTCAGATTGAAATTAAATATAATAGGACATGTGGCCTACCGAGTGAAAAAAGTATCGGCCATTTTGCTCTAAAACCTAAAAAGGTTTTAGGCTATTTTTTTAGTAAATGTAAAACAATGTAAATAGAATATTGAACGAAGAACATGAACTTTTAGGGTGAATGTGGTATTAATGTAGACAGAAGCTATAATTATTAAATACAAAATATTTTTACATACCGGTATGAAATATTTGATCCTCTATAGAAAACATTTTTACCATATATCCCAGTTCAGAATAAGGGTGTCCCATAAATATTTTAAAATCTGCATGAGGTTGAAATGATGTTTTTGATTGGTCAAATTGTAAAAGGACAAAATGACTCGAGGTCCAATTGACAAAAAGGCCTGAAACATTTGTTTATTACCAGTAATTTATGGCAGGAACAGGTATCGTACCCAGATAGCTGAGTTGGAAAGAGCGTCTGCCCAGATAGCAGAAGGTCTCGGGTTCAATTCACGGTCCGGTCACATCTTTTCCTCTCCTGTTACAGAATTGGTGCCAAACTAAATGACTCAAGGTGAAGTGGAGTTTTGTGTGAGGTTTCCAGTGCATGGAAACCTGAAAAATTGGTGGAGAGGAGTGTGGCAAGAACGGGCATCTAAAACACTGTCTTGATTGGATGCAACAGATTTGAAATATAATAGCTGGTTTCACAGGATTTTATTTATACAGGAAATTAAGAGTTATCTTTCTTATATTGAGAAAATCTGTGAGTGTAAGTGTGAGTGAATGCTTCTCTTCTTTCTTTCCTATAAAAAAATCTCACACTATATATGGATTTGCCTTCAATGTCATGTTCAACTTTAGAATGTGTGAACAAAAAAATTTAAAAAAAAATTTAAAAAAAAGAACGGGCATCGTGCCCAGATAGCTCAGTTGGTAAGAGCGTCTGCCCTGATAGCAGAAGATCTTGGGTTCAATTCCCGGTCCAGTCACATCTCTAATTCCTCTCCTGTTACAAATTTAACTTCTATAATTAATACTAAATTTGGAATTTTGCAAAATAAAACTTACACAAGCACCTTTCATTTGGCAATGTGAAGGATGCATTATTGCTATTTTATTTGACAAAATGATCAATCTTTGTGATTCTGGTGAAACACAGCTCAAGTCCGTGATCACTTAGGACATTCTACTCTTGCAACAAAAAGTCTCACTACTCTCTCCAAAAATCTTACACCTTAAACAATTAAAAAATAAGTAAGAAATACATGCATTTTGATTGTTTGTTATCTTTCTTGCACTGTATAAACATAATAGAAAAGATTTTTAAGTTGATTGATTGATCAGAGGAAATTCCGAAACTATCCCTTAGCGTTTCTATAGAATTGAAGATAAAATCCTGGGTCAGGTCCCAAATAAAATATGAGAAAAACTAAATTTCAGACTTTTCTATGATAATATTGTAAAATGGCAATAAAGGAAGATTTTGGTAGAAGTTTTCCTGGGTTGAAATATTTTTGTATGAGTCGGCTTTTACAAATGAATTTTTTTAGTGTTTTATTTTAATTTTTTTTAATTTGATTAACACATAGCAGATATGCCTATAAGGCATCTCTTGTTATATTATCTACTATTAAAACATGTGTCACTTGCTTTAATGTAAACATTATGAAAATTTTATCAAACCACACAGTTTTACATCCCATTGGGGGTGGTACTCCAAGCAGTGGAGGAATTTATAAGAAGAAAGAAAGATGTAAGAGTTACCTCCCCCCTCTCCCCCCCCCCCAAAAAAAAAACTTACACAAGCACAATATTCCTTTCATTTGGCAATGTGAAGGATGCATTATTGCTATTTTATTTGATATAAGGTCCCAAATAAAATATGAGAAAAACTAAATTACAGACTCATCTATGATAATATTGTAAAATGGCAATATCTTTGTTTATTTATAGTTTCTGTCACTTATGTACTCTAAATGCATGTAGATAGGGTAAGAGAAAATAGCCATATACCCATTTTCCATAATCCTAGGGAACAGGGACTCAAGTAAAATACTGTAATGACATCTAAACTGCAAACCGATAATATTTTGGAATAAATCAATTAATTATTATCCATAAATTCTGGGAAATTAGCTATCATGAGATCACATGTAGTTTAATAGAGAGAAAACAACCACACCCATTTTCTAAGACCCTTGGGGGCAGAGACTCAAATAAAATATCAGGTGAACAACGAGATTACAGACCCATCATATTGCATAAAGAATTTAGTCTCCATTATTTATAGTGTCGGTGCTGTAAGCATAAGATTATATGGAATAATATAAAAGAAAATGGCCACACCCTTTTCTAAGACCCTGGGGGTCATTGGCTCAAACAAAATATCAGGTGCACAACTAGACTACAGACCCATCATATTGCAAAAAGAATTATGTCTCTATCATTTATAGTGATAGAAGAGCTGTCCGGACAAAATTACATAGAATTTAATGACCACGCCCATTTTCTAAGACCCTGGGAGTCAGGGACTGAAACTAAATGTCAGGTGCACAACTAGACCATGGACCAAGTAAAATACAGAAAGAATTAAGTTTCTATCTCTAACAGTTTCAGAGGAGTTGTCCGGACAAGAATTGTTTACGGACAGACGGACAGACAGACAGACGGACGGACGCCGGACGAAGGGTGATCGCATAAGCTCAACTGGTCTGAGACCAGTAGAGCTAAAAAGTTCAATATGTGTATTAGAAAAAGGTCTGGAAAAACAGGAAAATTTGATGAAATTTGCTATATGGCCATACCTTTTGTAAGAACAAATAAATCAAACCCAACTCCAATTTATTCTTTATCATACTATAATGTATCTGCATACCGAAAATCAGCTCAACATCTACAACAACAGACATGAAAGACTGGAAACTGAAAAGTTCATGAAATTTACTAAGTTCAGGGGCCATAACTCCTGCAGAAATGGGTCAATCAAATTGAAACACGAACTTAATTTGTATCACACTGAGATATATTCACATACCAAAGATGATTTCAATATCTGCAATACCATGGAAGAAAAGTCTGCAAAACTGAGAATTTTATGAAATTTGCTAAGTCCAGGTACCATAACTCTTGTAAAAATAGGTCAATCAAAACTAAACTCAAACTTGAGCTGTATAACACTAAAATGTTTTCACATATAAAAGATTATTTCAGCATCAGCAATACCTTGGAAGAAAAGTCAGGAAAACTGAGAATTTCATGAAATTTGCTAAGTCCAAGGGCCATAACTCTTGTAAAAAAGGTAAAACGAGACCAAACTCAAACTTGATCTGTATCACATTGAGATAAACTCACATGCCAAAAATAAGTTCAATATATGCAACGACAGCGAAAAAAAGTCTGGAAAACTAATGTGTGACGCACAGACAGACAGACAGACAGACAGACGGACGGACGGACAGACAAAGGGGTTGGAAACTATAGGTCCCCTCCGGCGAGCCGGTAGGGGACTCATAATGTGTACATTGTCATCATCCTTACATTCTATAGTATACTAACGAAGGAAAGGCTGTGACTTCTTTTTCCGATCAACTCTCTTTTAACTGGATAAACACGATTTTAACCACTTTATCATGCAAAAATAAATGAAACTTAAACATTCAATAGATCTTGCTTAGTCGTAAATTCGTTGGTTTTTCATACTGACATATTTAGATGACCGTAATTGGTTACACTCATCCAGTTACCGGTGGTCAATGCTGTTAATTTATATGCTTTAAATGATGCTAATGAATTTGAAGACTTTAAACATTTATACTACATATATTTTGTATTTCAAATTTATGTAGTAAATTTATTAATATCGGTACCAAGCAATATAAATCTGAACAGAATTCCAACGAGCATTTAAAACGCCTTCTAATTCAATAGCATCATTTAAGAACAGATAATTTGCAGCATTGACATCCCAGACATGCACGTTTCAGGTACTTAACCCTCTCCAGTGATCCTCAATCTAAACAATGTAATATGGCCAAAGATTGTGAAAGTCATTTTGTCGAAAAATGTACCGAAAGACATGTTTTGCATACTACAGTCATAAATAACATATCTCTGCCGCACCTGTGTAGGTCCTATTCTAGTTACTTTTAAAAGGAGTAGGTCATTTGCCCATGTTGGTATTTTAGTTACTTCCAACTGAAGAGGAATCTAAAAGTATCAAATCCCTACCTATTGCAGTTTAAAACCAGAAGTCTCTGACGAGACTGTAGCTCTCCTGGTTATTTTGTTTTATTCACTCATGGACAAGTGAATAAGATACATACACATTAATATCAATTTTCATTTTATTTCAACCAATGACTAAAGGGAGCAGGCACTCTAACAAATTTTAAGGAGCACAACAAAACAACATATCCATTAATAGACTGCAACTAGAATATCACTCATATAATTCATAATATCCAAGATAAAGTATTTCAAAAAAGAATGCCACACCCATTTTCCTTGGGGGCCAGGGGCTGCTGGCTCAAATGAACTTTCAATGACACAATAAGACTACAGATCCATCTTATTGCATGAAGAATTAACTCTCCATCATAAATAACTTAAGAAGAGTTGAGAGCGCAATTATATACAAGATTTCATAGACGGCTTAAGGAATGTACTGTCCTTTCCGCTGGGTGTAAACACATATAGTGTTGTAGCTGCTTGTACCTTTTTTGTGCTATCTGTATCTTTTTTTTCCAAGCGACAAGCATTCACCCTTAATTGGATTGATCCAACATTGTCTGAATAGTGAACATGGTTGTTTTCACCCCTTTTGTGCTTTAAAGATTACATAGAGTTAGATAGAAGAAAATGACCACACCCATTTTCTAAGACCCTGGGGGTCAGGGGCTCAAACAAAATATCAGGTGCACAACTAGACCACAGACCCATCATTTTGCAAAAAGAATTAAGTATCCATCATTTATAGTGTCAGAGGAGTTGCGAGCACAAAAATGCATAGTGTTATATAGGAGAAAATGACCACACCAATTTTCTAAGACTCTGGGGGACAGGGGCTCAAACAAAATATATGGTGCACAACTAGACCACAGATCCATCATATTGCGAAAAGAATTTACAGCAATTCTCTGTAAGAACCAAAGAATTTCAAAACATTTTGGCACGGCATATCATGGATTTTTGAGATTTTTGGTATGGAAGTTCAATATGAAGTACTAGTATGTAAATCAACCCCAGTTTTTTCAACCAGACTTGTCAGAATGACAACATAGCTCGCCGGTGGCAACCATATGTAAATTGCAACAACAACAAAAAGTAGGTAAAATTTCAAGGTCAAGGTCACTAGGTCAAAATTTATGGTACGGCATGAAAGGTCTTATCACAAGGAATGCACATGTGAAATATCAAAGCCCTATCACTTACCATTCAAAAAATATGGCCCAAGTTAAAGTTTTTGAAAAGTAGGTAAAATTTCAAGGTCAAGGTCACTAGGTCAAAATTTATGGTACGGCATGAAAGGTCTTATCACAAGGAATGCACATGTGAAATATCAAAGCCCTATCACTTACCAATCAAAAAATATGGCCAAGGTTAAAGTTTTTCAAAAGTAGGTCAATCATCTCCAAGGTCAAGGTCACAAGGTCAAAAATTTTGGTATCCATGGAAAGGTCTTGTCACAAGGAATACACATGTGAAATATCAAAGCCCTATCACTTACCATTCAAAAAATATGGCCAAGGTTAAAGTTTTTCAAAAGTAGGTCAATCTCCAAGGTCAAGGTCACAAGGTCAAAAATTTTGGTATCCATGGAAAGGTCTTGTCACAAGGAATACACATGTGAAATATCAAAGCCCTATCACTTACCATTCAAAAAATATGGCCAAGGTTAGTTTTTCAAAAGTAGGTCAATCTCAAAGGTCAAGGTCACAAGGTCAAAAATTTTGGTATCCATGGAAAGGTCTTGTCACAAGGAATGCACATGTGAAATATGAAAGCCCAATCTGTATTGGTTTAAAAGTTATAAGCAAGGTTAAAGTTTTTGTGCACGCGCACGCAGACGCAGACGCAGACGCCAACGCCGACACCGGGGGTATGACAATAGCTCTCCGGACATTCGTCCCGGCGAGCTAAAAAGGTTGTCGTTGCCATGGTAACCGTGTCTGAAGTTTCAAAAATCGGGAAAATCTATAGGACAAGGCATATCTGTAGGCTTCGTTCCCATGGAAACAGGTACATTTTAAATCTGAAATTGCTTTGATTATTTTCTTTTAATCCTTATTATTACGCATATTTGTAAAGTTTTCTACATTCATCTCGGATGCCTTATGTATACATGATGAAAAATTGGGCCGAAACAGGGTATCAAAAGGCTTTGTTTTGGGCACTCAAAGACCCTTTTTTGCATGTTTTACTGTTTTACAAGGTTGAAAATTTCATAAAAGCACCAATTTTTGAAGTCCAAATTGTAGTTATCCAATAAGTATCATCTTTGAACTCTACATGAATATAAAAAATTAATTGGGCTAATTTGTCCTTTTATATGCAAAGCAGCATCAAATTTAGTTGCTATGGCAACAATTGGCTGAGAGGTTTCAATACCATGAATTTAAACACAACCTCTATCAAACTATCTACGCATGATATTGGAACAGAAGTTCATGTATACATCTATCAAAGGCGTTTTGATATAAAAATGACCTTGAAAATATTTCAAGGTCACCCACTGAATTTTCAAGGTCATTAAACTTTAAGTGACCAGATTTGACAAAAAATCCTGATTTTTCATAAAATGAAGGTGTCAATATTTTAGAAACCTTGAAATATTGAACTTAACAGTTATTTGCCATAAAATGATAAATGTATCACTTATTTCTTAGAACTATTGATTACGTTTCTTCACATCTTCGAATATCTAAATTCTTGGTGAGTATGTTGATAAAAAAGGGACGAAATCTGTATTTTTCTTGTTTTTTGACGGAAAAATATTTTCCTATTGAATAGCTACAATTCAATAAATTCTAAGATTTGTCTGTCTTATATTCATGTGCTTTCATAATATATATGACCTATGAAAATATTTTAATAAAAAAATCACTAAAATCGGTAACAAAAAAATTAAAAAATCAATATTTTATGCAAAATTTGAGTCTCAAGGTATAAATGACCTTGAACATCAAGCCAATGACCTTGAACATTTTAATTGTTCTTATGTAAAAGATACAGGTCATATCTATACATGCATACATTTTGACAATCTTATGTAACTCTAAAGAGGAATAAAATCAATTTCAAAGATAATATGAAACAAGCAAAAAGGTCTAATGTTGCCATGGCAACGGTCTTTGATGACAGAATTTAGGTAAAACTCTTAAATACCCACTCCAATTTTTCGTTCGTTTTATTTGTCAATAAACATACATTTCCATTGATGAAAATCACTAGTCTCCTTCTGGTGCCTTTTGTGATATTTAAGATTGAAAATGGTCAAAAACACACTAAATTGGTCCTTATTTTCACCTCTATTTTTCGCTTCATTTTGACTTAGTTTGGCTTAATACAATAAGCTTCCTGTAATAAATATCACATAACTAAGTGTACTAAGTAAGAATGGAAGTAAGGAAGAATAGATTATATAAAGATGAACAAGCTGTTACAGTGGTATCCATGGCAACGAAGTCTCCGGAGCTGGTTTATTTCATGGTCTCAAAAGTGCTATAAATAGAATGACCTCGTTACCATGGCAACCAGAGGTCACATTGGATGAAAAGTGTTATTTTCATGGTCAGTACTCAATATATACCCATTATACCGAAAATCATCAAAATCCATGACATGCCGTGCCGAACTATTTTGGTCCTTACAGAGAATGGCTATTAAGTCTCCATTATTTATAGTGTCAGAGGAGTTGCAAGCACAAGATTACATAGAATTATATAGGACAAAATGACCACACCCATTTTCTAAGACCCTGGGGGTCAGAGGCTAAAACAAAATATCAGGTGCACAACTAGACCACAGACCCATCATATTGCAAAAAGAATGAAGTCTCCATCATTTATAGTGTCAGAGGAGTTGCGAGCACAAGATTACATAGACTTATATAAATGAAAATGACCACACCCATTTCCTAAGACCCTGGGGGTCAGGGGCTGAAACCAAATGTCAGGTGCACAACTAGACCACATACCAAGTAGAATGCAGAAAAAATTAACTTTCTTTCTCCTATGGTTTCAGAGGGGTTGAAAGCACAAGAATTGTTTATGGACGGACGGACGGACGGACGGACGGACGCCGGAGGAAGGGTGATGACAAAAGCTCGACTGGTCAGAGACCAGTAGAGCTAAAAATATGGGAAGTTAAAGTTTTTTTTAAAGAAGGTCAAATTCACAAGGTAAATGTCACCAGGAAAAAAAAACATGGTAGTTTTGCACTCTAATTTTTTTAAGAAGGTCAGATACAAAAGGTAAATGTCACTAGGCCAAATGTTGTGATACCAGATGCCCAACTCATTAAAGCTGAATAGAGAGATCAGTGAATAGAGGAAACCCAAAATTGCTGGAGAAGGACAAATAATTCTTTTGACACACCATTCTATTGTCATGCACTAACCTGTCAAATGCCTTATTTAGTAAAAAAAAAACTACTCCATGATAATATCTTCTTTGTCTGCTATATACGTTATAATGTCTGCTGGTGTCATTAGCCTCTCAGCATCCTGGTCAGGGATCTCAAAGCCTAAAAAAACATACAGCATATGTGTCCAATAGTGAAACTATGATAATGGAAGAGGCAATATCCAGCTTAAGGAGATCAAGGACAGACAGAGTTAAACATAGTGTAATAATTAATTATGAATCTCACCTCGCGGCAGCAAGGTTCAATTTTAAAATATTTTTAAGTACATGTAAATTGGCTTTAAAAATAACAAGAGCCTCACATGGCACAATGCTCACCTAATACCCATGCATACTATTAACCTACTGATATTGCATTATGATAGTGTCACTGCCAGAATCTGAACCAACAACCCTCGGACTATATACACATAAACCATTTTTAATAAAAAAAAAATCATAAATATAAAATTTAGGCATGAAATATATATCACACCAATAAGAGACTTAAATATGTCAAATACACAGTGAAAGAGTGTGCAAAATGGGTAAATAATGAAAATGGAAGAAAAACGTTTTGGTCAAAAATGAAATTAAAGGAATTCAGATGATTTAAAAGTGCATAAAATGATGTCAAAAATTGAAAAAAATGAAAAAGGAAGAAAAAAAAAATTGGGTGCTGGGACTTGAACCTACAATCCTTGGGTCCATGTGCACAGTAAGCATATCTATTCATATTTCTAAAAAATCATAAAAATTCCAAAAAAAGAAGATTAAAGCATGTAATGTTTATCAAAGCAAATAGTTAAATATGACAAACATGTACTAAATCACGGCTCCGAACCTTATTATGCAAATTATATGCATAAAATCGGAAGAATCTCGAGTCAAGATTTTACCTTACACACGACGGAAAAGAAAGTCCGTTCCTATTCTAATTTTATAGTAGTCTCGTCTAAAACATTCTCTCGTGGACTTCCGTTCGAAATTTGAACACGTAGAAATGCTTCTTTCATGCAAGTAAACCAACTGTTCAAGAGTACAGACACATGGCTTATCTTAAGGTATGTTTTTAAATTGATTTATGTATCACGTGGAACACATATGATGGGATTTTAAATTCTTCTTCTTATCAGAAATACTCGACCAGGGAGTGCTCCATGTTTTCGAGTGAATGAGTTTCATGATTAATTATCGCTGTAATGGAATATCTCACGAATATTTGTTCTTTAAAGCCATTTCTGTCTTTCATTACATCTTCATGAACTTCTAAATTTAAGTGCACACCATGAATTTGAATAAATTTGATGTCAGTGTTAGTTATAATCAGTATCAAATATCAGTTCTGTAGCCTAGCTAGTGTTGTAGTGTTGGTGAAAAAGTATTAAGGGGATGAATTTCAAATCAATTGAATATTTTATTTATTCTTTACAGTAACATAACCTTAACTGCCAGACAGAAGAAGGAATATACTCTGAGAAAGTCTTCATGCGCATGTGTGCATCAGATCCAATGAAAGAAAGTGCATCAGAATAGTGGAATGCTTATAGTGCTACTAGTACTGACTTGTAAAGTTGAAGAAATACTGTGGAATATGATATTGCAATTGTACTACCATATATGATGTTGGCCACCATGGTGTGAAAATAATTCACTTGTGAAAGGAGAATGAAGAAAATTGTTCAAGTGCATATTTCTACATGTACATGAAAAACATATTCAATGTGTACATCGACCACATATTCCTTGTGAAACTGTGATCCAGTATGAAATGAGAATTTGTGTTATAATGTAGAGGAATTCATCATCAATAGAAGAATTGTGAGATCGACAGATGGAACTGCAGTGATTTTTTTCAGTAATTTGGGAATGGGGTCGGGGCCCGTGCAATTGGGAAAATTGACGACGTTTGGGAATATTTTGGGAAGTTTATTATATAAAAGTTAAATGACAGTTTATACAATCAAATGTTCAGAATTGAATGTTTAATCAGATATTTCTCTTTTAAATAAGATTTAATTTCTTATGCTTACAACAATTTGGCAAATAATTAGTAAATTTGCTAATTTTGAACCAGTAAATTTCAATAATTTCAGTTATTATTCCATCTCCTTGTGATTGGGAATTTTAGAGCCACAATTGGGAAAAAAAGATACTATTTCTCATTGGGAATGGGGCCGAATAACGGCCCCAAAAAGGGGCAAAAAAAATCCCTGAACTGTATTACAGCCTCTTGCAGTAAACATGCTGATATAGCACTGAAAGGTAAGTTGTACATATACATGTATATTAATATACATGTTATGATAAATTTGTAAATCTGATAATACAAGTACAAATGACATTGTATTTATTTCATATTTTACATGTGTATCCCTTGTGATTCACCTTAAACGGATAATACTTTTTAATGGTAAGTTACATGCTTTCATATTTCATGTGTACATGTATTGTTTGAAACAAGACCTTCTCATGCATACCAAAATTTGTGTCCTGGTGACCTTGACCTTGGAAAAATGACCTACTTTTTAAAATCTTACACCATGGCCATAACTTTTGAATGTTGAGTGAAATATAGACCTGTGCTTTCCTCGTGACAATTTCCAATGATGCCAAATTGTTGTCTTTGTGACCTTGAACTTGGAGATTGACCTACTTCACTATTATTTTTCTAAAGTAATATTATGCTTTTAAGTGATAAGGCTTTGTATTCCTTTTGATAAGGTCTTCCTATTAATACCAAAATTTTGACCTTGTGACCTTGACCTTGGATACTGATCAATTTTTGAATAACTATAACCATGTTAACCTTGCCCTTGGTCATAACATAAATTGCAAGTGATAGGGCTATCATATTTTACATGTGTATCCCTTGTGGTAAGGCCTTCACATCAATACCTGAATTTTTACCTTGAGTCTGTGACCTTGGAGTATGAAATACTTTTCTACATTATATCTGACAATAAGGGTATTCATGTTCCACAAAAAAACATGGGTTTAATTTTTCTTAGTCCTAAGCCTTGACATAAAGTAGGGCTCTTACACGTGAAACATATTTTTAGCTCGAGATACTGGTCATAGTCGAGCTTATGCGGTACCGCCTTGTCTGGCGTCTGTCCGTAAACAATTCTTGTGCTTGCAACTCCTCTGAAATTTGTAACTCTTTTTGCATGAGACTTGGTCAGTGGTCTAGTTGTGCAGTGTGCACCTGACATTTTGTTTGAGCCCCTGACCCCCAGGGTCCTATAAAATGGATGTGGTCATTTTCTCCTGTATGATCCTATGTAATCTTGTATTCGCAACTTCTCTGACACTATAAATGATGAAGACTTGATTCTTTTTGCAATACGATGAGTCTGTGTTCAAGTAGTGCACCTGATATTTTGTTTGAGTTCCTGGCCCCCAGTGACTAAGAAAATGGATGTGGCGATACATTTGTATTAGAATTCACTTGTCATTAAGTGAATTAAAAAACAACCAGGAGAGCTACAGTCTCGTCAGAGACTTCTGGTTTGGATTGGATTAGACCTTTCATATTGGGAAAATTGGCAATATTTTCTTCAAAATTGAATATGATAGATTTGGATGCCTTTTCATTTTAAATTTAGCATTTTTTGCTTTCTTTTTTTTTTTAAAAGAATTTTCTATGAGGTAAAATTGGTCAATAAATAGGGAAAATTATACTGTTTTGCATAATTTGAGAATGACCGATTGAAAGCCCTGTAATTATATTTGTATGTTAGTACTATTACAGAAACTTTACATGTCATGTAATTTTATATACATGTACATCATAATGATAAATGTATGCAAAATTCATTCATTTTAGAGCTTATTTAATATCAAAATGAAGATATTAATTCATTACATCTTTTACTTTCAGAGTGAGACTGACAGCATCTTCTGTACATACATGATGGCTCATTTCTCATTCCTCATTCCTCATTTCTTGGAACATGATCTACCTCGTCCTTAAGTTTTACTATAGACACTAGAGAAATCACTGTTTGATGTCTAGAACATTTGAATTTTGAACATGTTTTGTATTTACTTTCATGTGCTTACCGGTACATGTACATGTATGTACTAGGTTATAAATGCATTGAAAACTTTTTACTTGAGAATAGACCTGCACCTGTTGAATGGGGAATTTTTTTTTATTTATTTCATTATTTTCATAGCAACAATTTATGACTTTAAATTCTAGGTACATACCAGTATAGACAGGGATGTACATTGTATATAAAGTTAAATACTTCCCTGATATAGACTAGACATGTAAACTCATATAAAATATTAATTTCGAAAAGAAATACTATGATAAATTATAGAGAAAGAAAAATGTCCTTTCACAAGTACAAAAACATTATGTTGTAAATTGATGATACCGGTACTATTACATTTATATATATATTGCAGTTATAATGATTCTTCTTTCAGAGTTTGAATAAAATTTACATTTAAACTTAATAAATCTTATAACTGATACTTATATTCTTCTTGAGACTAGAACACAAATATTCTTAGAACACTGTGATGAAGAAATCTAGTGAGAACATTGTCATATATGAAATAATGAATTTTCTCTTGTTAAGCATAGCAAACTTGGTTGATCATCCTTTCATCAATACTGTTTAGAGTGTCTTACCCCATACTGGTAATCATGAATAAAAACATTGATACTTTAAGTTCATTACTCTGCTACACAGTATACATTTGTGGAAGAATATCTAGTAGCCTTGACCTACATGTTCATGTATACAATTGACCTACTTTCCTAATACTTTGGATTTGCTACAACACTGGTCTGGTAAATGATAGATAGATGATATGGTATATACATGTACGTGCATTGTCAGATTGTGTCAAGAAATTACTCAAGATAGATTTTGATTCAATATGTGACCTTGAACTACACGTTTGACCTTCTTTTCGTTGAATTAAAGAATCTGAACTTGGAGAGTGATGTATATATATATTGAAGAATTTGAAACATGAAGTATCAGAGAATCCTGACAAAACTGAATCATTGGCAGTTGTGAAATGTCTGAGATAGTCTATTTTCACGTCTAATGCTTAAGGTGCTGGAGAAAGACGTTTTTCCTTTCATTCCTCAGAAAATGCTAGATTTTTCTGCCAGTCATGCTGAAGAATATTTTTGCAAAATATTCCGAGCTGGATTTACAAAAACCCCCCTCCCTAAAAACCAAATGGTTGCACATGTTTACAAGAATGGACAAGAGAGAGAAAACCATGCGCATAACCAGGCGTACCGTTAGAACGCAGTTGCTTCCACGTCGTTTTGCAAAAAAATAAAAGAATGAAAGAAACATTGACGTAGAAAACTGCTCTGTAAATGAGCAAAATTCATTAGATTCTGATACTTTGCCCCTTGAATATCCACAAGGGCTTCTACCTAGACCCACTTGAGGCTGCTTACACTTGAAAAGTACTCTAGCTAAGCGCCTGAAGATGAATGCATATACGTAAAATGTATACACTTCGTATGAGTGAGAGGGAAAAAATTTCCGTTATTGTACATGCATGTATTTGTTAAAACGGTCAGAATCTAATGAAATTACATTTATTTATATAAAGTTTCGTGATTCTATGAGATGAAAAAAATATGTTAGTTTGCTGTGGTTGGGGGATTCATTTAATATATTGAAATTCATCAAAATTTTGGAAAAATTCAGAATATCATTCCTTTTTGTCGAGACAATTTTGTAGATTACAGGATTTGAGTTTAGAGGGGGCGTGGCCGGAATACCTCAAAGTCCTGTAGCAGGTTCTTTGGGGAACCCCACTCCCCAGCGGAAAATTATATCACATGATATGTAATGACTAATGTACATAGTGAGCCAGCGAATTTTTTTCAATTATCAATTACTTTAATATATATCAGAAACAGACCGTTAAAAAAAAATAAAAATAAAAGTTGAGTCGTGGTGTTTGAGCCCAAGTAATTCCTTATTTTGACGACTTTAGTGGAGAGGGGAGGGGGGGGGGCATGCCAGAGGATTGGTAGGCAAAAATCAGGATAGAAACAGTAAACTTGTTAGAGAATTTTAGATGTAGGTGCCGCCGTGTGCACCCCCCCCTCCCCGCGCTATCGAATCGGATGGGGGCTAATGTATTAGAAATTATCAGTGTTTTCCTGCTGTTATCGAGAAATATAAAATTAAAATCTTATGGGTACAAATGAATGTGTAGAATCGCTCAGTATTCAATCGAAGCGGGGTAAACGAACCGCAACGATAAACTTTGAAACGAACTATAAAAAGTGAAATTCGTGATTCTTCAGTGCAGTAACGAATTATCCATGGCTTGAATATTTAAATAACAAAGTTCAAAAAAATTTAAATGACAATAACATTGGGAGCCGTGTAAATGAGGGCACAAAACCACACATTTATAGAGTTATTCAAAGAAACAGTTGAAAAATGAGCATTTCTGACAAAGTCCAAAAAGACGTCAAAAGGCGTCAAAAATTTGCTTCGGACTTGAACCAAAAATAACAACATTTCTTAAGATATCCTTCTAGATCATCCAGATGCTTTCGGTTTGTCAACATGTGTTCGGTTCTGAAGAATTTTGTCAAAGGAGGGTTCCCCTGGTGACCTACTTTTGCCTGTGGTGGCGCTGTCTTTTGACATATCCGTACACTTGTAGGAGACCATGAGTACTTCATTCCTACCAAGTTTCATCAAAATCCATTCGGTGGTTCTTGAGAAGAAGTCGAAAATGTGACAAATTTACAATGGACGGATGGACAACGGATGGACGCCATGCTAATTGACAACAGCTCACTTGAGCTTCGCTATAGCTCACTTGTCGCTCAGGTGAGCTAAAATCACTCAAGCGGACAAAAGCAGGTCAAGGTCATTTATGAAAGTTTGATCAAAGATACATCAAATATGCAAGTTTGGAAGATGTAGCACTTATACTTTGCTCAATATTGGCCTTTAAAAGCAAAATCATTCAAGCAGAAAAAAGTAGGTCAAGGTCATTTTATGAAAGATTGATCAAAGATACAATCACTATGCAAGTTTGGTACAAGCAGCAATATTGGCTTAAAAAAGCAAAATCACTCAAGCGAAAAAAGTAGGTCAACGTCATTTTAAATAAGATTGATCAAAGAAACATCCACTATGCATGTTTGGTACATTTAGCACTTATACTTTGCTCAATATTGGCTTTCAAAGGGAAAATCACTCAAGCGGAAAAGGTAGGTAAAGGTCATTTTATAAGAGCTTGAAACAAGAGCCCCAGGGGGCACAACGCTCAACTGATACCCATACACACTTTTAACCTACTGAAAGTGCATTATGATTGTGTCAGTGCCAGAATTTGAACACACAAACCTCGGACTATTTATACATAAACCACTTTTCAAAATTCAAAAATATAAAATTTAGGCATGAAATATATACCACAGCAATAAGAGACTTAAATATGTCAAATACACAGTGAAAGAGTGTGCAAAACGGAAAAAATGAATACAGAAAAAAAAATTTGGTAAAAAATGAAACTGAAGGTATTCAGATGATTTAAAAGTACATAAAAAGGTGACAAAATTGAAAAACATGAAAATGGAAGAAACAAAATTTCGGGTGCCAGTGCCGGTGCCACAACCCTTGGGTCCATGTGCACATTAAACATATCTATTCATATTTTAGAAAATTCATTAAAATTCAAAGAAAGACCAGAAGTCTCTGACGAGACTGTAGCTCTCCTGGTTGTTTTTTCTAAAACATCAATTTCCTTTCTTTTTTTTTTAAACCAAGACCATAGGGAGCAGGCACTCTAACAAATTATATGTAACATGACAAAACTACATATCCATTATACTGCAACTATAATAGCACTCATATAATTCATAATATCCAAATAAAGTATTTCTAAAAAGAATGTCACACCCATTTTCCAAGATCCTAGGGACCAAGGGCTGCTAGCTCAAATGAACTATCAATGACACATCAAGACTATAGATCCATAATATTGGATAAAGAATTAACTCCCCATCATTAATAGCTTTAAACGAGTAGAGAGCACAACTATAGAGGAAAAATTACCACATCCATTTTCAAAGACCCTGGGGGTATAGGGCTAAAACAAAATATCAGGTGCAAAACTATGCCACAGACCAATCATTGCAAAAAGAATTAATTCTACGTCATTTATAGTGTCAGAGGAGTTGCAAGCACAAGATTAAATTAACTTATATAGGAGAAAATGACAACACCCATTTCTGAGACCCTAAGGGTAAGGGGCTAAAACATAATATCAGGTGCACAACTAGACCAGAGACCCATCATATTGCAATAAGAATTTAGTCTCCATCATTAATAGTGTCAGAGGAGTTGCAAGCACAAGATTATATAGAGTTATATATGGGAGAAAATGACCACACCCATTTCTAAGACCCTGGGGGTCAGGGGCTCAAACAAAATATCAGGTGCACAACTAGACCACAGACCCATCACATTGCAAAAAGAATTAAGTCTCCATCATTTATAGTGTCAGAGGAGTTGCGAGCACAAGATTACATAGAGTTATAAAGGAGAAAATGACCACACCCATTTCTGAGACCCTAAGGGTCAGGGCCTAAAACATAATATCAGGTGCACAACTAGACCAGAGACCCATCATATTGCAATAACAATTTAGTCTCCATCATTAATAGTGTCAGAGGAGTTGAGAGCACAAGATTACATAGAGTTATACAGGAGAAAATGACCACACCCATTTCTAAGACCCTGGGGGTCAGGGGCTCAAACAAAAAATTAGGTGCACAACTAGACCACAGACCCATCACATTGCAAAAAGAATCAAGTCTCCATCATTTATAGTGTCAGGAGTTGCGAACACAAGATTACATAGAGTTATATAGGAGAAAATGACCACACCCATTTCTAAGACCCTGGGGGTCAGGGGCTCAAACAAAATATCAGGTGAACAACTAGACTACAGACCCATCATATTGCAAAAAGAATTAAGTCTCCATCATTTATAGTGTCAGAGGAGTTGCGAACACAAGGTTGCATAGAGTTATAAAGGAGAAAATGACCACACCCATTTCTAAGACCCTGGGGGTCAGGGGCTCAAACAAAATATCAGGTGCACAACAAGATCACAGACCCATCATACTGCAAAAAGAATTAAGTCTCCATCATTTATAGTGTCAGAGGAGTTGCGAGCACAGATTATATAGAGTTATATAGGAGAAAATGACCACACCCATTTCTAAGACCCTGGGGGTCAGGGGCTCAAACAAAATATCAGGTGCACAACTAGACTACAGACCCATCATATTGCAAAAAGAATTAAGTCTCCATCATTTATAAAGTCAGAGGAGTTGCGAACACAAGATTACATAAAGTTATATTGGAGAAAATGACCACACCCATTTCTAAGACCCTGGGGGTCAGGGGCTCAAACAAAATATCAGGTGCACAACAAGACCACAGACCCATCATATTGCAAAAAGATTTAAGTCTCCATCATTTATAGTGTCAGAGGAGTTGTGAACACAAGGTTACATAGAGTTATATAGGAGAAAATGACCACACCCATTTCTAAGACCCTGGGGGTCAGGGGCTCAAACAAAATATCAGGTGCACAACTAGACTACAGACCCATCATATTGCAAAAAGAATTAAGTCTCCATCATTTATATAGTAAGAGGAGTTGCGAGCACAAGATTACATAGAGTTATATAGGAAAAAATGACCACACCCATTTTCTTAGACCCTGGGGGTCAGGGGCTCAAACAAAATATCAGGTGCACAACAAGACCACAGACCCATCATATTGCAAAAAGAGTTAAGTCTCCATCATTTATAGTGTCAGAGGAGTTGCGAGCACAAGATTACGTAGAATTTAATGACCACACCCATTTTCTAAGACCCTGGGGGTCAGGGACTGAAACTAAATGTCAGGTGCACAACTTGACCATGGACTAAGTAAAATGCAAAAAGAATTAACTTTCTATCTCTAACAGTTTCAGAGGAGTTGTCCGGACAAGATTACATAGAATTTAATGACCACACCCATTTTCCAAGACCCTGGGGGTCAGGGACTGAAACTAAATGTCAGGTGCACAACTAGACCATGGTCCAAGTAAAATGCAAAAAGAATTAACTTTCTATCTCTTACAGTTTCAGAGGAGTTGTCCGGACAAGAATTGTTTACGGACAGACGGACATACGGACAGACGTACAGACGGACGGACGCCGGACAAAGGGTGATCGCATAAGCTCGACTGGTCTGAGACCAGTAGAGCTAATAAACAACTCATTTCTCTATAATGAACACATGACCCCAGTCACATGACCGTTACAGAACAATCAGAAACTTGTTTGTACCTTGAGCCACAGATTTAAAGATACGTCGAATGTTTGTATCCGGACTCGGCCCATGACTGCCCCAAGAGAAATCAGCCCTCTTTTGACACAATATAAACCTCCCCTTTCCTTTCCTGCTCTTACAAACTACTAGCTGCTTTCATAGATTAGGCCTTTCAACTAAATTTTAAAATCCAATAATTTTCCTTTGAAAGTGCTTCACGACTTGTGATTCTGTGTCTAAAAATAGCAGTAAGGAACTTTGAATTGGGAAAGACATGCTAATTATCGATAAACAATTAATTTTTTCTACCGAATTTTAAATTAAATCTGCTTAAAGAGGGAGGTAATTCAAACTATAAAATTTAACAAACATTTGATTCCCGGAACTCATCTTGAGTAACCGACTTTTATGGGTTCTTTAAAATATGAAACGCACAAGAAACGAAATGAAAAGAAACGGAACAATTTTTTTTTTGGTCGGCAAAGAATTTAAAAAAATAAACGTAATAGTAAACGACGCAGACATAATAGAAAAAGCCCTGTAAATTTCAAATTTAGGTTCTTGTTATCACTGAACTTATTAAATCAAAATTCACGAAAAATTTAAAAGCAAACGGTTTAAACACAAGTTGTTCAAAAAAGCAAACAAAACAAATTACAAAAATAAAAAAAGATGAAATTTTCACGATTTTCAGATTTCTAAACTGAGTTGTACAGAAAAAATCTGAGTGACTAGATGAATACATTTCATTTAATTTCAGAGATCCCTTTTCTTTTTGCATGGATTGTTTGCTATAGACATGAAAAAGAAATGTCCATATCGTCATGATTCTTCACGTTGAAAACAACATCTTTTATCTTTAATACAGCTACATGCAGGGATAACTAGAAAAAAAGGGGGGTCCTATCCCATATTTCATTGAACAATTACTGGTCGACATCATGCAGTGAACTTATGATGGTTTTCTTTTTTGTTAGTTTAAAGCTGAGCAAAATTTGTCAAAAACATCGATTACGTACGTAGTTTATTTTATTGATGTAAGACCCTTAGTTACCAAATCTGAACTGCAAAAAAGGTTGAGTTTCAAAAGAAGTAAACTTTGTCCGTCTTTTTTTTTTTTTTTTTGGAAAGGAGATATCGAGGCAGTGAAACCCTGTGCCTACAAAAATAAACATATGAATAAGAAAAAACCTGACTCTTTTATCATAAAAAGTGTATTTCGTCATTAAGTAGTCAAATGTATTAATTTTAACCCATATGAAGTGCTGAAGTCATCATTGTCTTGACTGAGAGTAAATGGAACAAATCTGCGTAAATCGCATTGGATGGCGAAACCATAGACTATGAAGGCTCTGCCGATTCATCGTCACTTATGATTTTGTATATAAGCTGGAAAAACATAACTAACTTTTTTGTAAATTTAAAGGGGGGGGGGGGTCGGACTGATCCCTCTCCCTAACCAATCCCCCTAGCTCTTGATCCACGCTTTCAAGTGCCGAGCGGACTTTAGGTGACATATTTTGAGTATAAGTTTATACAATTAAAACTCATAAAAATATATAGCGATGTATAAATTTATCAAATATTGAGAAAAAGAAAATGTAGAGCATAGCTTTTAGAAATAGATCAGTGGCGGATCCAGGATTTCAGAAAGGGGAAAGGGACGTACATGTTTCTCATTTCTCCCTCTGGAGTCCTTTATATGTGACCTTCAAATGAATTATATCTATGCTAAATTAAGTGATGTAGGCGAGCGAATAAGAGCGAGCAGTTTTTTTATGCGTCCTGGGTAAAAATGACAGATTTTTTTTATCTACCCTCTATAACTCTTTAGGGAGAAAGGGTACATCGGTAAGTCGCATTGTTATGAAATGATCATATACATATAAGTGGTTAAAAACTGGCGAGCGAAAGCGAAAGTCAGTGAATGTTTTTTTTTTTTTTTAATCGTTACAAAAAGATGGTCAATATTTATCAATTACGATCTCCATTGCATAATATTCATATATTCAAAATCAAAATTCAAAAACCTCCTCTACCCCCTATTGATATTACAGAGATCAATCCAATCAAAACATTAAAGAAAAGAAAGCAGAATGCAGAAATGTATTGTAAAATCTGAATCGGAAAGTTCCCGTTGGCCTTATCCAAATCAATAACTTTGATAGAAGGGGGGGGGAGGCGCCCCCCCCCCCCCCCCCCCCCCCTATATGCATATTAAGCAGATTCACAGATTTTAACATTTAGAACGCCGGCTGGGTATACCCTACCTCTTTAGCGAATGGTTGAATTACAAAATACATGTATTTTTGTTCCTAACTCACAATATTTATCTTAACACACACAGGTAAATCTGCTTTTTATTTCTTTATGTTAATTTATACTGAGAAGTTCGGCATACAATTTTTAGTGAATACTAATGCCCCCCCCCTCCCCATTTATATAAGCAGAGTTTAACGAAATTGGTTACATCTATGCCTAGATTAAACCTTGTCAGCTATAAGATAGTCTTTTGCAGATCTGAAATGTAGATTATGAAATATGTATAAGACGTACATGTACTGATCTTTGACTCGCAGTTCTCTAGGCACATAGGGTGTGCAAGGGGAAAAAATTACCACAGTTATATCGTAAACGAATGATGAAATGGTAAAATTTGTAATTTTGTTTTTCGTTTCATTTCGTTACTTTTCACTTCGTTTCATAGTTTAAAGGGTCTCGAATTTTACAGATATTATTGAAGAGTTTTCTCCCTTCCAATATATTACCACATGAACATTTGTAACTCGGTCTAAAAATCTGATGTGCAATTTTGTGCTATCTTTCTCTGTCCTTTTATTGTCTTTAGTACATGAAACAAATTAAAATATTATACTCAATCCTACCAACTTTGTCCAACAACCCAAAAGAGGTAAATAAATAAGAAAATTCATGATTTGAAGTGATTTTTGTGCTACATTTTTATGATGAAGCGCGAAAGGTTCCGATTCTGACACTTTAGGTACGAGTTGTCGTTACTCTCAGTCGACACCTAGCGTTTGTTGAAAGGCCTACATAGATTAAATATTATCATGTATTGCACAGAATTATATGTACATAATTCAATTACCACACTGCTGCACTGAACTTAAAAACTCAGAGCTGTCATTAGTCACTTAGATAAAAAAAATGGTCAAGGTAATTTCTGAAAAATTAGGAAGAATTAAACTTGTAGCACTTTTAAAATTGTAATAAACAGCATAAATATAACTTACAAGAAGTATTTGAAGAGAAATGCCTTCTGTTTTATTTACCAGAGGGAAAATTGAGGTGAACTGAGAGAGCAGTGGCTGCCATTGTTGTTCTTCTTTATTTATACTGCACAAGACAATTCGACCTCAAAACTAATTCATACCAAAATCATTTCTTAAAAAACTTTGTCACACCTATCAGAAAGCAGTTATCTCATGTAAAAAAACTTGAAATATGAGTAAAATTGAAAGAAAAGCATGGAGTCTTACTGTCTTTACATTTCCAAATACAGATAAAAGTATTTGAGCCCATATTGCTTGGTAAAGGCTAGTATCGGTGCATGAATTATAACAGAAAAGAAAGAAAGGAAAAAACAAGTAAAAATAAATAAAGGCACCCAATTGTGATACTATAAAGATAGATGAGCTTCATAAAAATGGAATGTACTAAAATAGCCATGGTTTTAACTTTCAATCTCTTGAACTTTCTGAAGATAATTGAAAATGTACAGATCTTCAAACTGCCCGACAAAAAGACCACACCCTTTTTCTGAGTCCCTTGAGGTCAAGGGCTCAAACAAAATATAAGGTGCATACCTAGACTATAGACCAACCATTATGTAGGAAACAATTACATTTCTATCATTTACTGTTTCAGAGGAGTTGCATACAAAAGACCACTTTAAGGAGGAAATGACCACACCCTTTTTCTAAGACCCTGGGGGTTAAGGGCTCAATCAAAATATAATCAAAACAACTAGGCCACAGACCAATCACAATGCAAAAAGAATTACATTTCTATGATTTATAGTTTCAGAGGAGTCGTGTCCACAAGAATTGTTTACGGACGCCGGACAGACAGACAGACGGACGGACAGACAGACAGACGGACGACGGACGAAGGGCGATCGCATAAGCTCGACTGGTCTTTGACCAGTAGAGCTAAAAATGACAAACATGCAATAAATATGAGAACCAGAAGTCTCTGACGAGACTGTAGCTCTCCTGGTTGTTTTGTTTTATTCACTCATTGACAAGTGAATAAGATACATATACAAAAATAACAATTTCCATTTTATTTTAAACCAAAGACCATTATATATAGCGAGCAGGTGCTCTAACAAGTTATAAGTAGCACAACGAAATAACAAATCTGTTAGACTGCAACTAGAATATCACTCATATAATTTTTAATATCCGAGATAAAGGATTTCAAAAAATAATGCCATACCCATTTTCCAAGGTACTAGGGGTCAGGGACTGCTAGCTCAAACGAACTATCAATGACACAATAAGATTACAGATCCATTATATTGCATAAACAACTAAGTTTCTATCATATATAGCTTTAGAAGAGTTGACAGCACAACTATATAGGAGAAAATGACCACACCCTTTTTCTAAGACCCTGGGGGTCAGGGGCTCAAACAAAATATCAGGTGCACAACTGGACCACAGACCCATCATATTGCAAAAAGAATTAAGTGTCCATCATTCATAGTGTCAGAGGAGTTACGAGCACAAGATTACATAGAGATATATAGGAGAAAATGACCACACCCTTTTTCTAAGACCCTTGGGGTCAGGGGCACAAACAAAATATCAGGTGCACAACTAGACCACAAACCCATCATATTGCAAATAGAATTAAGTCTCCATCATTCATAGTGTCAGAGGAGTTGCAAGCACAAGATTACATAGAGTTATATAGGAGAAAATGACCACGCCCATTTTCTAGGACCCTGGGGATCAGGGGCTCAAACAAAATGTCAGGTGCACAACTACACCACAGACCAAGTGTAATGCAATAAGAGTTACATTTCTATCTCTTATAGTTTCAGAGGAGTTGCGAGCACAAGAATTGTTTACGGACGGACGGACGGACATACAGACGGTGGACGACGGGGTATCGCGTAAGCTCGACTGGTCTATGACCAGTAGAGCTAAAAAAAAGCAATCCAAGGAATGCGTGTGTCGCCTGCGAAGTGGCTTATTCTAGGAGGTGGATCACATGGTTCAAAATTACTGGTATCACTATAAAAGTCTTGTCTAATGAAATTCATATGTGAAATATTAGACCTCTTACTTACCAATTGAAAGATATGGTCAATCTCAAATTTTCAAAAAATAGTGTCAATCAACTTGGTCAAGGTCACTACGTAAATACTTTGGTAACAAAACAAAGGTCATATCATAAGAAATATATGTGTGAAATATTAAAGCCTTATATCAATTTGCAATCAAAAGATATACGCAATCCTTAGAGAAAAAAGGTCAAATATCTAGGTCAAGGTCACTAGGTCAAAAATTATGGTATGTTTAGAAAGGTCTTGTCACAAAGAATACATATGTGAAATATCAAAGACCTATCACTAACCTATCAAAAGATATAGAAATCCCAAATTTTTTGAAAAGTAGGTCAAATATCTATGTCAAGGTCACAAGGTAAAAAATGTTATGATCGCTGAGCGATATAGTCCCCTACCAGCGGCATATATTTATGTCCTGCAACTCTGCCTATGAATTACTCTTCAATTAAACATATATGAGTTTAAATTAAACTTACTGTCTGTGCAGCTCAGTTCTGAGGTTTTATCTGCTTTATCGATTCGAAAAAGAGGTCAAGCGTGACGAAAGTTGAACTTGCTCTGTAACTATCCAAGACTAAGCTGAGTATCAAATTTCACCTGAATATCTCTATTTGTTGCAGAAAGAAGTCTGGAAAACTGACAAAAACTGAATTTTCCAAGTCATAAAGGGCCATAACTCCTCGAAAAAAAGGTCAAGCGTGACATAAGTCGAACTTGCTCTGTAACTATCCAAGACCAAGCTGTGTATCAAATTTCATCTGAATATCTTCATCCAGTGCAGAAAAAAAGTGCAGAAAACTGACAAAAATTTAATTTTCCAAATTATAGAGGGGAATAACTCCTTGAAAAATAGGTCAAGCGTGACGAAAGTCAAACTTGCTCTGTAACTATCCAAGACAAAACTGTGTATCAAATTTCATCTGAATATCTCCTTCCGTTGCAGAAAAAAGTCCGGAAAACTGACAAAAACTGAATTTTCCAAGTCATCAAGGGGCATAACTCCTTGAAAAATGGGTCAAGCGTGATGAAAGTCAAACTTGCTCTGTAAGTATCCAAGACCAAGTTGTGTATCAAATTTCATCTGAATATCTCCATCCGTTGCAGAAAAAAGTCCGGAAAACTGACAAAAACTGAATTTTCCAAGTCATCAAGGGGCATAACTCCTCGAAAAATGGGTCAAGCGTGATGAAAGTCAAACTTGCTCTGTAACTATCCAAGACCAAGCTGTATATCAAATTTCATCTGAATATCTCCATCCGTTGCAGAAAAAAGTCCGGAAAACTGACAAAAACTGGATTTTCCAAGTCATCAAGGGGCATAACTCGTTGAAAAATGGGTCAAGCGTGACGAAAGTTGAACTTGCTCTGTAACTATCCAAGACCAAGCTGTGTATCAAATTTCATCTGAATATCTCTATCCGTTGCAGAAAAAAGTCCGGAAAACTGATATTCGGACAGACGGACAGACGGAGGGACAGACGGACGGACTGACAGACGGACAGACAGACGGACAGACAGACCGAGAGGAAACTAAGAGTCCCCTTCGGCGTTGCCGGTAGGGGACTAAAAATCATGGTATGTGCAGAAAGGTCTTGTTACAAGGAACACACAAGTGAAATTTCAAAGCCTTATTCCTTATCAATCAAAAGATATATACAATCTTAATTTTTTTTTAAAGTAGGTCAAATATATAGGTCAAGGTCACTAGGTCAAAAATTATGGCATGTGTAGAAAGGTCTTGTTACAACAAATACACGTGTGAAATATCAAAGCCCTATCACTAACCATTCAAAAGATATAGCAAATTTTAACTTTTTTTCAAAAGTAGGTCAAATATCTAGGTCAAGGTCACAAGGTAAAATATTATGGTATGTGTACAAAGGTCTAGTCACAAGGAATACATGTGTGAAATATCAAAGCCCTATCCCTTACCAATCAAAAGATATAAGCAATCTTATTTTTTTTTTGAAAAGTAGGTCAAAGATGTAGGTCAAGGTCACTAGGTCAAAAATTATGGTATGTGTAGAAAGGTCTTGTCACAAGGAATACACATGTGAAATATCAAAGCCCTATCACTTACCATTCAAAAGTTATGGGCTGTGACACCCAAAGTGTGACAGACAGACAGACGGACAGACGGACAGACGGACAGACGGACGGACAGACGGACAATTGACAAAGTGATCCCTAAGTGTCGCTATGCTTCGCAGGCGACACAAAAACCACATATTTATAGAGTAATTCAAAGAAACAGTTCAAAAATAAGCATTTCTGACAAAGTCCAAAAAGACGTGAAAACGCTTCAAAAATTTGACTTTGGACGGGAACCAAAAACAACAACACTTGTTCAAACATCCTTCTACATAATCCTGATGCTTTTGGTATGTGCTTCGGTTCTGAAGAAAGTTGTCAAAGAAGGGTACCTCCTGTGACCTACTTTTGCCTGTGATGGCGCCACCTATTGACGGATCCGGATGAAAAACAAAAACACTTGAAGGGAACCATGAGTGCTTTATACCTACCAAGTTTCATCAAAATCCTTTCAGTGGTTCTTGAGAAGAAGTTGAAAATGTGAAAAGTTTACAACGAACGGACGACGGACGCCACGCTATGACAATAGCTCACTTGAGCTTCGCTCAGGTGAGCTAAAAAGATACATCAATTATGCAAGTTTGGTACATGTAGCTCTTATACTTTGCTAAATATTGGCCTTTGAAGGCAAAATCACTCAAGTGGACAAAAGTAGGTCAAGGTCATTTTATGAAAATTTGATCAAAGATACATCCAATATGCAGGTTTGGTACATGTATCACTTATACTTTTCTCAATATTGGCTTTTAAAAGCAAATAACTCAAGTGGAAAAAGTAGGTCAGATGCTGCATCCAAAGATGAATCACTGGTGCAAGTTTGGTTTCTTCAGAATCAGTACTTAGTCAGATACTGAGCTACCACAAAAACTTTAACCAGACACAGACAAAGTCACTGAACCAAAAATGTTGGTTCGAAGTACCATCAAATGCACAGGTTCACATCAGCATCCAAAGATGAATTACTTGTGTACATGGTGCAAGTTTGGTTACCGTAGCATCAGTACTTTTTATGATACTGAGTTACACCCAAAAGCCAATCAGAGCCCTTGGCGGCCATATTTGTTGACCGATCAGCATGAAAAACACAAACTTGGAAGAGGACCTTGAGTACTTACTTCCTGTAAAGTTTCATGAAATTCTGTGCAGCGATTGCAGAGGAGATGTCGAAAATGTGTCAGCCAATCAGAGCCCTCAGCAGCCATATTTGTTGACTGATTGGCAGAAAAAACACAAACTTGGTAGAAGACCTTGAGTACTTGCTTCCTGTAAGGTTTTATGAAATTCCGTGCAGCAGTTGCAGGGGAGATGTCGAAAATGTGTCAGCCAATCAGAGCCATTGGCCACCATATTTGTTTAATGATTGACGCGAAAAACACAAACTTTGTAGAGGACCTCGAGTACTTGCTTCCCGTAGGGTTTTATGAAATTCTGTCAGCGGTTGCAAAGAAAATGTCGAAAATGTGTCAGCCAATCAGAGCCATCGACGGCCATATTTTGTGAAACGATGGGCACGAAAAACACAAACTTGGTAGAAGACCTTGAGTACTTGCTTCCTGTAAGGTTTCATGAAATTCTGTGCAGCGGTTGCAGAGATGTCAAAAATGTGTCAGCCAATCAGAAACCTCAGCGGCCATATTTGTTGACCAATCGGCACGAAAAACACAAACTTGGTAGAGGACTGTGAGTTCTTGCATCCTGTTAGGTTTGGTGAAATTCTGTGCAGCGATTTCAGAGAAGTTGAAAATGTTAGAAAGTTGAGGACAGACGACGGACAACAGACGAGGACGCCGCGCTATGACAATAGCTCACTTGAGCTTCGTTCAGACGAGCTAAAAAGGAATAAAACTTCTTTTAAAATATACTAGTGTGGACACAGATGCGGACACAGACAACAGTGTGAAAGCATAAGCTCTAGTGCTGTATATTGATATTGAAATATTGAAGAGTTTCGATATTCTGAGATTATCAATACGTATCGATACACAAATGATGAGTATCAATACTTTCAATACATTTGATAAATATAAACTTTTAATTCGCTTTTGGTTTTATTTTTATATTTCTTCTGAACCTTCTCTGAACACTTGTACGTTTAGGCATATGAGTGCAAATAAAAGCTTCTGGACACCTGGTCTCACTCCGAAATTGGGAGTTCGATTCTTTTCATGTAGTTGAGGTTTTTGTTTGTTTGTTTTGGTTCCTGTTTTATCGATCCTAATTTTGTATGCCTTCGGTTTATAATTTTCTGAATTACTGATTTTGTTCTGTGTATTGGGAAATGGTCATTAGCCATATTTGTCATTCTATCTTTCATTGAGTTGAAAAACGAAATCGTGAGGTCAGCTGTTTGGAAGCATTTTCACAAAATCAATGCCGAAGAAGCCAAATGTAATATTGAAAACTAGAAGTCTCTGACGAGACTGAAGCTCTCCTGGTTGTTTAGTAAAATACATAACTAAATGACACAACTATTTTCTAAGACCCAAGGGTAAGGGGCTAAATAAAGCCTGTGTTTGTGAAACACGAATGCCCCTGGTGGCATCTTTGTTAGTATGAACACTATTTTCTGTTAAGTACATGTATGTGAGGTCACTGGGTTAAAAGGTCAAAGGTCAAGGTCACGAGGTCAAAAATTTTGGTATCAATGGAAAGGTCTTGTCACAAGGAATACACATATGAAATATGAAAGCCCTATCACTTACCATTCAAAAGTTATGCCAAATATTAAAGTTTTTGAAAAATAGGTCAAAGGTCAAGGTCATGAGGTCAAAAATTTTGGTATCAATGGAAAGGTCTTGTCACAAGGAATACACATGTGAAATATGAAAGCCCTATCACTACCCATTCAAAAGTTATGCCCAATGTTAAAGTTTTTGAAAAGTAGGTCAAAGGTCAAGGTCAAGGTCACGAGGTCAAAAATTTTGGTATCAATGGAAAGGTCTTGTCACAAGGAATACACATGTGAAATATGAAAGCCCTATCACTTCCCATTCAAAAGTTATGCCCAATGTTAAAGTTTTTGAAAAGTAGGTCAAAGGTCAAGGTCAAGGTCACGAGGTCAAAAATTTTGGTATCAATGGAAAGGTCTTGTCACAAGGAAGACACATGTGAAATATGAAAGCCCTATCACTTCCCATTCAAAAGTTCTACCCAATGTTAAAGTTTTTGAAAAGTAGGTCAAAGGTCAAGGTCAAGGTCACGAGGTCAAATATTTTGGTATCAATGGAAAGGTCTTGTCACAAAGAATACACATGTGAAATATGAAAGCCCTATCACTTCCCATTCAAAAGTTATGCCCAATGTTTAAGTTTTTGAAAAGTAGGTAAAAGGTCAAGGTCAAGGTCACGAGGTCAAAAATTTTGGTATCAATGGAAAGGTCTTGTCACAAGGAATACACATATGAAATATGAAAGCCCTATCACTTACCATTCATGTTAAAGTTTTTGAAAAATAGGTCAAAGGTCAAGGTCATGAGGTCAAAAATTTTGGTATCAATGGAAAGGTCTTGTCACAAGGAATACACATATGAAATATGAAAGCCCTTTCACTTCCCATTCAAAAGTTATGCCAAATGTTAAAGTTTTTGAAAAGTATGTCAAAGGTCAAGGTCAAGGTCACGAGGTCAAAAATTTTGGTATCAATGGAAAGGTCTTGTCACAAGGAATACACATGTGAAATATGAAAGCCCTATCACTTCCCATTCAAAAGTTATGCCCAATGTTTAAGTTTTTGAAAAGTAGGTCAAAGGTCAAGGTCAAGGTCACGAGGTCAAAAATTTTGGTATCAATGGAAAGGTCTTGTCACAAGGAATACACATGTGAAATATGAAAGCCCTATCACTTCCCATTCAAAAGTTATGTCCAATGTTAAAGTTTTTCAGACAAACAGACAGACAAACAGATAAACAGACAAACAGATAAACAGACAAACAGACGGACAGGCCAAAAACTATATGCCCCCGAATCTTTGATAAACAGACAAACAGATAAACAGACAAACAGACGGACAGGCCAAAAACTATATGCCCCCGAATCTTTGATTCCGGGGGCATAAAAAGTATATCAGATGTGCAAGCGCAACATTAAGCGTAAGTCTGAACATAATGCAAAAATATTTTTATCAGTCATACTTTCTAGGTAATAGTGTTCAGAAGATTACATAGAGTTGTATACTAGAAAAGGACCACATCCATTTTCCAATAACCTGGAGGTCAGGGGCTAAAACTAATTATCAAGTGGATAATCAAACCACATACCCTTTACATATGTATTATGCAAAAAGAATTTATACTCTATCAATTATCAGGGCCGTCGCTAGGGCTGATTTGGGGCCGATATTCGGCCCCATTCCCAATGCAAAATAGTATATTTTTTTCCCAATTTAGACGCTAAAAATTCGCAATTATGTATGGTCTTTCTTTGATATATTGTATCATCCCTGTCATAACGCCAAAGTTTCATACCGCTATTCGTCACTGATGTAACTAGGTACAAATAAGAGTTAATTCCCCGATAATTACTGCTAAATAAGGTACATGTAAATAATATGTTTTAAATAAACACTGTCTCAGGTAAGATATTTATCCAAAGAGTTTGATTGTCATGTATAGCTTTGACCGTGCGGTCGAAATTTACATTAAATGACGATGATATGCGCCCTTTGCAGCAGTTGTTGGGAAAAAAACAAACAAATCAACATTCTGTGAAGTCATTGATACAACAATTTTTTGTTGATGAGCTTCCCGCCATCACTACCGCGCCATTTACTAAGCTATTTACCACGTTATTGGTATTCATGTTTTCAATATTTCTAATGAAAAAAGTCTGATTGAATTTCACTATTCACAAATTTTAATGTTATCAGTAAATCTCGATAGATCGATATACCCCTGAATCTGTTGTACCACCAAATTCTAGAAAAACGAAAGACGGCAGTATAACGAGGGAGAAGTGCATATTCAAATGTCATCTAGCTCGAATAAAGGGTTAAAATAAAATTTTATTTCAGCTGTTGATTTCCCAATTTTGCTCAAAATGCTGCTGTTTTTCCCAATTTGAAAGGCCCTGGCCCCTTTCCCAAAATACCTTGCGACAGCCCTGATTATGCACTCTGAGAATTGGTTTTCACAAGAATGCATAATATATATAGGATAAATGACCACACCCATTTTCCAAGACCCTTGGGGTCTGAATCTCACACAAAACATTAGGTACATGTACACAACTTGACCATAGACCCATCATGTTGCAAAAAGTATTGACTTTGTATCCTTTATAGTTATACTTTCTGAGAAAGATGATCACAAAATTGCAGTAAGTTATATATATAGGAGAAAATGACAACATCCATTTTCTAAGACCCTAGAGATCGGGGAATCAGATGAAATAACAGGTACACAACTAGATCATAAACCTTTTATATTCAAAAAGAATTAACTTTCTATCATTTATACTTTCTGAGAAATGGTGTCCACAAGATAACATAGAGTTATATAGGAGAAAATGACCACACACCCTTTCTAAGACCCTGGGGTCAGGGGCTCAAACAAAATATCTTGTGTACAGCTTGATCATAGATCTATAACATATCAAAAAGAATTAACTTTCTATTATATATACTTTCTGAGAAATGGTGACCACAAGATAGAGTTACATAGGAGAAAATGACCACACCCATTTCCCAAGACCCCAGGGGTCAGAGACTCAGATGCAATATCAGTTGCACAACTAGATCATAGACCTTTAATATTGCAAAAAAATTAACTTTCTATTATTTATACTTTCTGAGAAATAATGACCACAAGATTGCATAGAGTTATATTGAAGAAAATGACCACACCCACTTCCTAAGACCCCAGGGGTCAGGAGCTCAGATGAAATATCAGGTGCACAACTAGATCATAGACCTTTAATATTGCAAAAAGAATTAACTTTCTATCATTTATACTTTCTGAGAAATGGTGACCACAATATTACATCGAGTTGTATAGGAGAAAATGACCACACCCATTTCCTAAGACCCCAGGGGTCAGGGGCCTAGATGAGATATCAGGTGCACACCTACATCACAGACCTTTAATATTGCAAAAAGAAGTAACTTTCTGTCATTTATACTTTCTGAGAAATGGTGACCACAAGTTTACATAGAGTTATATAGGAGAAAATAACCACACCCATTTTCTAAGACCCTGGGGGTCAGGGGCTCAAACAAAATATCAGGTGCACAACTAGACCATAGATCAATCATGTTGCAAAAAGAATTAACTTTACATCACCAACAGTTTCAGAGGACTGGAAACCACAAGAAATGTTTAACGGACAGACGGACGGACGGACGGACGGATGGACGGACACCGGACGCCGGACACAGGGCAATCGCATTAGCTCGACTGGTCATAGACCAGTAGAGCTAAACATAGGTAATCACAGATTACAAAGCTCACCTCGTGACAGCAAAATTCAATTCAAACATATTTCTTAGTACATGTATATTGGCTTTTAAAGGCAAAACCACTCAAGCAGAAAAAGTAGGTCAAGGTCATTTTATGAAAGTTTGATCAAAGATACATCCAATATGCAAGTTTGGTACATGTATCACTTATACTTTGCTCAATATTGGCTATTAAAGGCAAAATCACTCAAGCGGAAAAAGTAGGTCGAGGTCATTTTATGAAAGTTTGATCAAAGATACATCTAATATGCAAGTTTGGAACATCTCGCACTTATACTTTGCTCAATATTGGCTTTTAAAGGCAAAATCACTCAAGCTGAAAAAGTAGGTCAAGGTCATTTTATGAAAGTTTGATCAAAGATACATCCAATATGCAAGTTTGGTACATGTAGCACTTATACTTTGCTCAATATTGGCTTTTAAAAGCGAAATCACTCAAGTGGAAAAAGTAGGTAAGATGCTGCATCCGATGCATGGGTCCATCTCGGCATCCAAAGATGAATCACTTGTGCAAGTTTGGTTACTGTAGCATTAGTACTTTGTCAGATACTGAGCTACCCCAAACTTCTTATCCAAATCACTCAAGCGGAAAATGTAGGTCAGATGCTGCATCCAATGCATGGGTTCACCTCAGCATCCAAAGATGAATCACTTGTGCAAGTTTGGTTACTGTAGCATCAGTACTTTGTCAGATACTGAGCTACCCCAAACTTCTTAACCAAGTCACTCAAGCGGAAAATGTAGGTCAGATGCTGCATCCGATGCATGGGTTCACCTCAGCATCCAAAGATGAATCACTTGTGCAAGTTTGGTTACTGTAGCATCAGTACTTTGTCAGATACTGAGCTACCCCAAACTTCTTAACCAAGTCACTCAAGCGGAAAATGTAGGTCAGATGCTGCATACTATGCATGGGTTCACCTCAGCATCCAAAGATGAATCAGTTGTGCCAGTTTGGTTACTGTAGCATTAGTACTTTGTCAGATACTGAGCTACCCCAAACTTCTTAACCAAGTCACTCAAGCGGAAATTGTAGGTCAGATGCTGCATCCGATGCATGGGTTCACCTCAGCATCCAAAGATGAATCACTTGTGCAAGTTTGGTTACTGTAGCATTAGTTCTTTGTCAGATACTGAGCTACCCCAAACTTCTTAACCGAACGCGGACGCGGACACGGACGTGGACGCGGACGCGTGGGGTTATAGCATAAGCTCACTCCACTTCGTCGAGGTGAGCTAAAAAATATGTCAAACAAGTATTTGGTAGACAAAGAAACACTTTCCATAATTGCCATTGTAATCTTTTCATTCCTTTTTTTTTTTTTTGAATGGAAAACATACATTTGTTGTTTATTTTTGTTCTGTCTTATAAAGTTGTCATTGATTAAAACATAAAAATTCCATTTATTGATTCATTATAATGATAAATTTGAGAAAAATGAAAAAATGCGTATTGTATTGAAAATATTGAGTATTGACACAAAATGTATTGTATCGTATTGTATAGAACATTTTATTTCAATATACAGCACTAAAAAGCTCCCTCTTATTTCTCGAGCATAGCTAACCAGAAGTCTCTGACGAGACTGTAGCTCTCCTGGTTGTTTTGTTTAAAAAAATCAATTTCCAATAAACAAAACAACAACAACCAACGACCTTAGGGAGCAGGCGCTCTACTAACATTAATTATAGGTAGCACAACAAAACAACATATCCATTAGACTGCAATTAGAATATCACTCATATAATTCATAATATCTGAGATATAGTATTTCAAAAAAGAATGCCACACCCATTTTCCAAGATCCTAGGGGCCTGGGGCTTTTAGCTCAACTTCAGATCCATAATATTGCATGAAGAATTAACTCTAAATCATAAATAACTTATGAAGAGAAGACAGCACAATTATATAGGAAAAAATGACCACACCCATTTTCTAAGACCCTGGGGGTCTGGGGCTCAAACAAAATATCAGGTGCACATCTAGACCACAGACTCTTTACAAAAAGAATTAAGTCTCCATCATTTTTAGTGTCAGAGGAGTTGTGAGTACATGTCTATTGGAGAAAATGAACACATCCATTCCCTAAGACCCTGGGGGTCAGGGGCACAAACAAAATATCAGGTGCACATCTAGACCATAGACCTATCATATTGCAAAAAGAATTAAATCTCCATCATTAATAGTGTCAGAGGAGTTGCGAGCACAAGATTACATAGAGTTATATAGGAGAAAAGGACCACACCCATTTTCTAAGACCCTGGGGGTCAGGGGCTCAAACAAAATATCAGGTGCACATCTAGACCAAAGACCTATCATATTGCAAAAAGAATTAAATCTCCATCATTTATAGTGTCAGAGGAGTTGCGAGCACAAGATTACATAGAGTTATATAGGAGAAAAGGACCACACCCATTTTCTAAGACCCTGGGGGTCTGGGGCTCAAACAAAATATCAGGTGCACATCTTGACTACAGACCTATCATATTGCTAAAAAGAATTAAATCTCCATCATTTATAGTGTCAGAGGAGTTGCGAGTATAGGAGAAAATGACCACACCCATTTCCTAAGACCCTGGGGGTCAGGGGCTCAAACAAAATATCAGGTGCACATCTAGACCAAAGACCTATCATATTGCAAAAAGAATTAAATCTCCATCATTTATAGTGTCAGAGGAGTTGCGAGCACAAGATTACATAGAGTTATATAGGAGAAAATGACCACACACATTTTCTAAGACCCTGGGGGTCTGGGGCTCAAACAAAATATCAGGTGCACATCTAGACTACAGACCTATCATATTGCTAAAAGAATTAAATCTCCATCATTTATAGTGTCAGAGGAGTTGCGAATATAGGAGAAAATGACCACACCCATTTCCTAAGACCCTGGGGGTCTGGGGCTCAAACAAAATATCAGGTGCACATCTAGACTACAGACCTATCATATTGCTAAAAGAATTAAATCTCCATCATTTATAGTGTCAGAGGAGTTGCGAGTATAGGAGAAAATGACCACACCCATTTCCTAAGACCCTGGGGGTCTGGGGCTCAAACAAAATATCAGGTGCACATCTAGACCACAGACCTATCATATTGCTAAAAGAATTAAGTCTCCATCATTTATAGTGTCAGAGGAGTTGCGAGCACAAGATTATATAGAGTTGTATGGGAGAAAATGACCACACCCATTTCCTAAGACCCTGGGGGTCTGGGGCTCAAACAAAATATCAGGTGCACATCTAGACCAAAGATCTATCATATTGCAAAAAGAATTAAATCTCCATCATTTATAGTGTCAGAGGAGTTGCGAGCACAAGATTACATAGAGTTATATAGGAGAAAATGACCACACCCATTTTCTAAGACCCTGGGGGTCAGGGGCTCAAACAAAATGTCAGGTGCACAACTGCACCACATACCAAGTAGAATGCAAAAAGAATTAACTTTCTACCTCCTATGGTTTCAGAGGAGTTGCGAGCACAAGAATTGTTTACGGACGGACGGACGGACGGACGGACGGACGCCGGACGAAGGGTGATGACATAAGCTCGACTGGTCAGAGACCAGTAGAGCTAATAAAAACGAAGGAAATATTACCTCCGCCTACACCCTGACAATTTTAGTTTAGAATATGTGTTCTGTGAAACTCACCAAACTCATCCTCCATGGCCATAATTATTTCAACTTGATCTAAACTGTCCAGTCCAAGATCTTTCATAAGATGACTATCTTTAGTAAGCTGAAAAATAAGTCTTAACATTACTTCCTAACAGGGAAACAAAGGCAGCGATTGGGATAGGCAATCAGATGAATGTGACAATGGCCCCATATCCTGGAAAATCAATGAGCCATTTGCAAAACGAATGTACCATTATTGAAAATAGTTGCAAGTCACCAATGCTCGACTGCATAGCATAATGTCTTTAATGACAGCCAATTTATATAATTATACACAATTGTATACTCATGTAGCACCTATACTTTGCTCAATATTGGCTTCTAAAGGCTAAATCACTCAAGCTGAAAAAGTAGGTCAAGGTCATTTTATGAAAGTTTGATCAAAGATACATCCACCATGTAAGTTTGGAACATGTAGCACTCATACTTTGCTAAATATTGGATTTTAAAGGCAAAATCACTCAAGCTGAAAAAGTAGGTCAAGGTCATTTTTAAGAAAGTTTCATCAAAGATACATCTACCATGTAAGTTTGAAACATATAGCACTTATACTTTGCTCAATATAAGCTTCTAAAGGCAAAATCACTCAAGCAGAAAAAGTAGGTCATGGTCATTTTATGAAAGTTTGATAAAAGATATATCCACCATGTAATTTTGAAACATGAAAAACTTATACTTTGCTCAATATTGGTTTTTAAAGGCAAAATCGCTCAAGCGGAAAAAGGTAGGTCAAGGTCATTTTATGACAGTTTGATCAAAGATACATCCACCAAGTAAGCATGTAAGTTTGGAACAAGTAGCACTTATACTTTGCTCAATATTGGCTTTTAAAGGCAAAATCACTCAAGCAGAAAAAGTAGGTCAAGGTCATTTTATGAAAGTTTGATCATAGATACATCCACCATGTAAGTTTGGAACATGGAATATTGCTATCTTAACATTTACCCTATCATCTTAACATTTGCCTTATCATTTGAAATAATTTTTAAAATCCCCATCCCAGGGGCTACATCCCCATCTGGTTATATTAAACAAAGTATAATTAAAGAATTACAACAAAAAGACCCAACAAAATATGAATTTAGGAGAGGAAATTAGCAATATTGCTATCTTAACATTTACCTTATCATCTTAACATTTGCCTTATCATTTGAAATAATCAATGAAATTTATTGTTCATCTAAGGATCAATGATACCGCCGCCCGGCATATTTTAAATATAAGCAAGGTATAAGAAGTTTGAAGATGCACAATTCAACACAAAATTGCCGAACATGACCCTTTATTTGACCTGGACCTGTATTTCTCAATATAAAGCTACATGTATATCTAAGAAATAAATATATTCCCTGTTACAGTTTTCATTTAAATGTCAGGCAAGCACAAAACATTAAATTTTTTTTTCCAAGTTTGAAGGGGCACAACTCTGCATAAAATTGACCAATATTCAAACCTAACCTGTAAGAAATGAATTTATTATCTGTAACTGTTGTCCTTCTAATGTCCAGAAACAACAAAATTTTGAATTTGTCTAAGTTACAAGGGGCATAACTCTGCATGTAACTGAGGTACATGACCTATATTTGAAGTTGACCTGTATATCTTGGTGTAAAAGGTAAATGCAAGAAATGAATAGATTATTTGTATCAGTTTCCTTTAAATGTCTGGAAACCACACAAAATTTTGAATTTTTCTATGTTTCAAGGGGCATAACACTGCATGTAATTGAGGGACATGACCCATATTCGAACTTGAACTGTATTTCTTGGTGTAATAGCTATATTCAAGAAATGAATTGATTGTCTGTAACGGTTTTCCATTAAATGTCCGGAAACCACAACATAGGTAATCACAGATTACGAAGCTCACCTCGTGACAGCAAAATTCAATTCAAACATATTTCTTAGTACATGTATATTGGCTTTTAAAGGCAAAACCACTCAAGCAGAAAAAGTAGGTCAAGGTCATTTTATGAAAGTTTGATCAAAGATACATCCAATATGCAAGTTTGGTACATGTAGCAGTTATACTTTGCTCAATATTAGCTTTATAGAGCAAAATCACTCAAGCGGAAAAAGTAGGTCAAGGTCATTTTATGAAAGATTGATCAAAGATACATCCAATATGCAAGTTTGGTACATGTATCACTTATATTTTGCTCAATATTGGCTTTTAAAGGCAAAATCACTCAAGCAGGAAAAGTAGGTCGAGGTCATTTTATGAAAGTTTGATCAAAGATACATCTAATATGCAAGTTTGGAACATCTAGCACTTATACTTTGCTCAATATTGGCTTTTAAAGGCAAAATCACTCAAGCGGAAAAAGTAGGTCAAGGTCATTTTATGAAAGTTTGATCAAAGATACATCCAATATGCAAGTTTGGTACATGTAGCACTTATACTTTGCTCAATATTGGCTTTTAAAAGCGAAATCACTCAAGCGGAAAAAGTAGGTAAGATGCTGCATCCGATGCATGGGTCCATCTCGGCATCCAAAGATGAATCACTTGTGCAAGTTTGGTTACTGTAGCATTAGTACTTTGTCAGATACTGAGCTACCCCAAACTTCTTATCCAAATCACTCAAGCGGAAAATGTAGGTTAGATGCTGCATCCAATGCATGGGTTCACCTCAGCATCCAAAGATGAATCACTTGTGCAAGTTTGGTTACTGTAGCATCAGTACTTTGTCAGATACTGAGCTACCCCAAACTTCTTAACCAAGTCACTCAAGCGGAAAATGTAGGTCAGATGCTGCATCCGATGCATGGGTTCACCTCAGCATCCAAAGATGAATCACTTGTGCAAGTTTGGTTACTGTAGCATCAGTACTTTGTCAGATACTGAGCTACCCCAAACTTCTTAACCAAGTCACTCAAGCGGAAAATGTAGGTCAGATGCTGCATACGATGCATGGGTTCACCTCAGCATCCAAAGATGAATCACTTGTGCCAGTTTGGTTACTGTAGCATTAGTACTTTGTCAGATACTGAGCTACCCCAAACCTCTTAACCAAGTCACTCAAGCAGAAAATATAGGTCAGATGCTGCATCCGATGGATGGGTTCACCTCAGCATCCAAAGATGAATCATTTGTGCAAGTTTGGTTACTGTAGCATTAGTACTTTGTCAGATACTGAGCTACCCCAAACTTCTTAACCAAGGCACTCAAGCAGAAAATATAGGTCAGATGCTGCATCCGATGCATGGGTTCACCTCAGCATCCAAAGATGAATCACTTGTGCAAGTTTGGTTACTGTAGCATTAGTACTTTGTCAGATACTGAGCTACCCCAAACTTCTTAACCTGACGCGGACGCGTGGGGTTATAGCATAATCTCACTCAATTTCGTTGAGGTGAGCTAAAAATTGTGAAATTTTCTAGGTTTCAAGCGGCATTACTCTGCACAAAGTATGATCAAAGATACATCTAATATGCAAGTTTGGTACATGTAGCACTTATACTTTGCTCAATATTGGCTTTTAAAGGCAAAATCACTCATGCGGAAAAAGTAGGTCAAGGTCATTTTATGAAAGTTTGATCAAAGATACATCCAATATGCAAGTTTGGTACATGTAGCACTTATATTATGCTCAATATTGGCTTTAAAAAGCAAAATCACTAAAGCAGAAAAAGTAGGTCAATGTCATTTTATGAAAATTTGATCGAAGATACATCCATTATGCAAGTTTGGTACATGTAGCACTTATACTTTGCTCAATATTGGCTTTTTTAGAGGCAAAATCACTCAAGCGGAAAAAGTAGGTCGAGGTCATTTTATGAAAGTATGATCAAAGATACATCTAATATGCAAGTTTGGTACATGTAGCACTTATACTTTGCTCAATATTGGCTTTTAAAGGCAAAATCACTCAAGCGGAAAAAGTAGGTCAAGGTCATTTTTTGAAAGTTTGATCAAAGATACATCCAATATGCAAGTTTGGTACATGTAGCACTTATACACTGCTCCCCCGATTTATCGCTCCTCGTTAAATCACCAATCCGGCTACCGCCACTTTTTCCCAATGTACAGATTTCCTTACATTATAAACCCCCCTTGTATCGCCAACCCCAGCATACCGCCTATCCGCCACTGAATTCGGCATACAAATTGTCGTATTTGGTATATAAAACCCCCGGCGTACAAATTGTCGTATTTGGTATACAAAACCCCCGATTACAATGCCATTTAATTGAGTTGTTATCACTAAACAAACAACTTAGATTCATATAGGTGCACTGTCTTGTTAATTATCGTGCTTAGGTTTATTTTCGTTTACATGAATGTTTTGATAAACAATCAATATATACGTTTACCTAGATAGTGTAATTTTAACTTTAATTAATACTTATGGTGAGTCCAGTGAGGATGCAAATATTTAAAAAAGAAAACGAGGCAAATTCAAGCGTCATTGAACCGACTATAGGCGCAAAAGTAAAAGATGCGTCGCGTTGTGCACATATCTTGGCGCTACTAATGCCAATGCAAGGAATGTGGTAATCAGTGCCTACATGTTCAAAAATACGAAAAAAAACCCTGTATCATGTCTTCTATAAGGGGCGGCACCCGGATAAAAGTCGCTGGTTTGAATGTCCTCTGATCGTTTATTTGCTCTAAAATTTCTCAATCGCCGCCGCAAATAAATCGTTTTGAACACTCTGCATGTACATGCATTTTTCTTTGACCCAGCACATTCTTGAAATGCGAAAACAAGAATTTTTTAAAGCGTATAGCTGTCTATCATCCTTTAATTTACTCCCTCGATGTAACGCCACCCTCACTTTAATGCCAATTTTTTTCTCTGGACGGATGTTGGCGTTATATCAGGGGAGCACTGTACTTTGCTCAATATTGACTTTTAAAGGCAAAATCACTCAAGCGGAAAAAGTAGGTCAAGGTCATTTTATGAAAGTTTGATCAAAGTACATCCAATATGCAAGTTTGGTACATGTAGCACTTATACTTTGCTCAATATTGGCTTTTAAAAGCAAAATCACTCAAGTGGAAAATGTAGGTCAGATGCTGCATGGGTCCATCTTGGCATCCAAAGATGAATCACTTGTGCAAGTTTGGTTACTGTAGCATCAGTACTTTGTCAGATACTGAGCTACCCTAAACTTCTTAACCAAGCCACTCTGAGCTACCCCAAACTTCTTAACCAAGTCACTCAAGCGGAAAATGTAGGTCAGATGCAGCATCTGATGCATGGGTTCACTTAAGCATCCAAAGATGAATCACTTGTGCAAGTTTGGTTACTGTAGCATCAGTACTTTGCCAAATACTGAGCTACCCCAAACTTCTTAACCAGACGCGGACGAAGACACGGACGCGGATGCGCGGGGGTATAGCATAAGCTCACTCCACTTCGTCGAGGTGAGCTAAAAATCGCTACAATTACAAACTCTATCAAATTTTTCAATTTCTAAGCAGTTTCCAAGAAGGAATTTTTGAATCAATGGATCCTGTATTTGAGCTAATTCATGTTTGGCTATGCATTGTAAGAGTTTGTTCTTGTATACTAGGGCTGAACGGTTTTATCGTGGTACCGGTATATTGCGATACAAGGCTTCGCAATACGTACCATGGTATTTGTTTTCAAAACCCATTTTTGATTATATTTTTTTCTTTATGTTTTATGATGTTTCTTTGCAAATTATGAGCAAACACAATTTACTACATTTTTGTACTCAAAATACAACAAAAGGGTCATTTAAATGGCCAATGGTGGATTCTTATTTCTGTGTCATTACGATATCTCACATTTAAGATAGATCTATGACTGTTAAGTCTAACTCCTTAGTTTTTTAATGTTGCGTCCGATAACAGCAGTGATAAAATTGTGATCATTTTCACAATTTTGTGACTCCCCACTTTTGAACACGACAAAGTGTCTGCACTATGATGCTACACAGCCCCATCAATTCCAGAAAAAACTAGAACTGCCCTAAAGTGGACTAATTATGCCCCCCGCGGGATGTTTTTGATGAATGGGACCATTTATAATGCAATGTGAAAAGCCTACCATTAATAGTATAAAAGATATCTGCTTTCAAAACATCTTAACATAAAATGTTGTATAGGGTGAAGGCCAAGGTCACAAGGTCACAGGGTCAAAAGTCATGGTACCGAAATGCAGTACTCTTTTGGTGAATGTGTGAATGAAATATGAAAGGCATACCATTAATAGTATAAAATAGCAATCCAAGGAATGCTTGTGTCGCCTGCGAAGTGGCCTATTTTTAAAAAGTTGATCAATTATGTAGGTCATCGTCACTTGGTTTAATATTTGTACATGTATCTGTGGGAAAGTCTTGTCAAATGAACTCACATGCCTCTTACTTACCAATTAAAAGATAGGGTCAATCTATTACTTTCAGAAAAGGTCAATCATCTAGGTGAAGGTCATGAGGTACACATTTTTGGGAATAAAAGAAAGGACTCATCATAAGAAATACATGTTTGAAATATTGAAGCCATATCACTTATCAATCAAAAAATATAGTCAATCTTAATTTTTCTGAAATGTAGGTCAAATATCTAGGTCAAGGTCACTAGGTAAAAAAATATGGTATGTGTAGAAAGGTCTCATGACAAGGAAAACACATGTGAAATATTAAATCCTTATCACTTACCAATCAAAAGATAAAGCCAATCTTAATTTTTTGGAAAAGTAGGTCAAATATCTAGGTCAAGGTCACTAGGTCAAAATTTATGGTATGTGTAGTAAGGTTATGTCACAAGAGATAGACATGTGAAATATCAAAGCCCTATCACTTACCAATCAAAAGATATAGCCAATCTTAGTTTTTTTTTAAAGTAGGTCAAATATCTAGGTCAAGGTCGCCTAGGTAAAAATATGGCATGTATAGTAAGGTTTTATCACGAGGAAAACACATGTGAAATATCAAAGCCCTATCACTTACTAATCAAAAGATATAGTCAATCTTAGATTTTTTTTAAAGTAGGTCAAATATCTAGGTCAAAGTCACTAGGTCAAAAATCATAGCACGTGTAAGAAGGTCTGATCACAGGGAATACACATGTGAAACATCAAAGCCCTATCACTTACCAATCAAAAGATATAACCAATCTTAATTTTTTTGAAAAGTAGGTCAAATATCTAGGTCAAGGTCACTAGGTCAAAAATTATGGTATGTGTAAGAAGGTCTCATCACAAGGAATACACATGAGAAATATCAAAGCCCTATCACTTACCAATGAAAAGTTATGGGGTGTGACACCCAAAGTGTGACAGACAGACAGACAGACGGACTGACTGACAGACGGACAACGTGATCCCTAAGTGTCGTTATGCTTCGCAGGCGACACAATAAAAGAAAACTGCTTTCAAAACTTCTTAAAATGTTGTATAGGGTGAATGTCAAGGTCACAAGGTCACAGGGTCAAAAGTCATGGTACCAAAATTTAGTACTCTTTTTGGTGAATGTGTGTATGAAATATGAAAGGCCTACCATTAATAGTATAAGAGAAATCTGCTTTCAAATCTTCTTAACATAAAATGTTGTATAGAGTGAAGGTCAAGGTCACAAGGTCACAGGGTCAAAAGTCATGATACAAAAATGTAGTACTCTTTATGGTGAATGTGTGTATGAAATATGAAAGGCCTACCATTAATAGTATAAAAGAAATCTGCTTTCAAAACTTCTTAACCAGACGGACAGACAGACAGATGGACAGACAGACGGACAGACAGAAAGACAGACAGGGTGATTCCTATATACCCCCCTAAATTCCTTTGCGGGAGGTATAATAACGCTTGTTCGGCCTTTATTGTTCGTCAACACACTGTTCATGTCAAGGACTGTCTGGACAAAAGTAAATAATCAATGGTATACTTACTAAAATTCACCGACGTTTGCGTTAAATTCCTGCATTTTTAGCTCACCTGAGCGAAGTTCAAGTGTGCTATTGTCATAGCGTGCCGTCCGGCGTCCGTGCGTCGTCGTCCATCCGTCTGGCGTTAACTTTTAACATTTTCGACATCTCCTCTGTAACCGCTGCACGGAATTTCATGAAACCTTACAGGAAGCAAGAACTCAAGGTCCTCTACCACATTGTCTGCTATCATTCTTTTGTTTGCAACTGTGAGCGATATGGCCCCCTTGGACCTCTTGTTTATAAGGATACTTTATAAGAAGTTTAAGTTTCCTAGTGACATTTTGCACTGTCTGTCCAAGAGTGTCCGCCGATGTCCCAGCAGAATTATCACATTTATACTTGGATAAATTTTAATTTCTTTCAACCGGATATCCATGCATGTATGATTGATTTTGAATGTTATAGAAGGACTGTCAAATTTGTCTGCACATGAACATCATTTTATCATGATGACATTTTCAGATTTTTAAATGAAATTTTGAGAGCGAAAGTGAGGTAGGAAAATGAAAATCATGAGGAATCTCGATGCTATAAAATATTGCAATATATCGCAATATTTTTCCAAATATCGCAATATATCGCAATACAATTTTAACCCGCGATACTCAGCCCTATTGTATAAATCTCATTTTCGTCATAATATTTGAATAAAAACAACATACCTCTTAGCTGAAATGGTAGTGTGGTTCTATACTTTTTTTTTAGTAGTTTATATATGTACATGTAAAGTTGATAACATTGCACCAGAATACTTCAGACTATGATGTGAATAATCGTTCAATATTTGCCTCAATTCAATTTTTGTAATGCATTTTTTGTACTTACTTTTTCTGGATCAATTTTATCATATAGTTTCAAAACGAGCATAACTCTCCTCTGTAAGTCAGAGAATGATATTTCAGGCTTATGTCCGTACCACCTGACTGTCTTCAAGGTGTGCGGCTGAAATGAAGAGAAACAAGTTAAAAGTCATGTTTGTAAAACATTAATGCCCCCCTACCCCTTCTGTGATTAAAGTCCGTCACAACTTTATACTTGCATTGATACAACCTATGGGGGTATAAAGTAACAGTTTCATTTCAATATGTAACTCCACTCAAGAGATATAGAACAGAAACCCTGAAGTTTTGGTATTTTTCAAAGTGCACGGGGCATAACTCTGTCCAAATTTTTTTTATCGGACCTAAATATGAACTTGACCTAGATTTTCATTTGATGTGTCTGTATACAAAGGGGTAGGGCCACGAAGCCCGATATTGGCCTTACTTTTGATGAATTTTGAACATTGTACTTCATAGAATTTTTAACTGTTATTTGACATTTTGAAACGTTCTCTACTGAATCACGAATCTACTTTTTGTAAACATTGCTTTTATCAACACCTTTTTTTCAAAGTTGTGTATATATCCATAATATTATAGTTTATAAAATGTCAAATGTATGGCGAGTCCAAATCATGAAAGCTTTTGTTTTATTTCGCAGTCCTAAACTGAATAATACGTCACTCAAAACGTCTAAAAATGCTGAAATCATTGAAAATATCAATAAATGAGCGATATTTCGATTCAAAACTATGAAATCAAGTGGTAATCTAGGCCTTGCCCATACATATTTTTGTGTCAATCGATGGATTTCTGATCGACCTTTCAATTTGCATAAAAAAATTTGCGGGCGAGGCCTGGAGCATAGATGCATTTTGAAGATTTGTGAGTAAAATATGATGATTTTCCTGAGTTTTGTGTCATTCAGGGTAAATGACGTCAAAGTATGACGTCATACATCTGGCGCGTGACGTTACGAGGGCTCAAAATTATGACACAGTATTTTCTCAAACATTCAACTTTGCAAAATGTGATAATTAATCATTCGTTTATCAAAAATATTTTTCATCAAAATTATAGGGCCGATATGAGGGGTTAGCGCACCTAGTCCTTTGTGATCTACTCATAAAGACACATCACCTGTACAAGTTTTGCCTTTCCTAGCACTTCAAATAAACAAATAAAACTTCTTAACATTGATACCTAAATCTTCCTGACATGTGCACTCAAGCAGAAAATATAGATCATGACCAAAATTTGAACGTAGATTTGTGATCTACTCATAAAGACGCATCATCTGTGCAAGTTTGGCCTTCCTAGCACCTATAATAGAGAAATAAAACTTCTTAACATTGAAACCCAAATCTTCCTAACATGTGCACTCAAGCGGAAAATATAGGTCATAACCTAAATTTGATTTGTGATCTACTCATAAAGACGCATCATGTGTGAAAGTTGGGCCTTCTTAGCACTTATGATAGAGAAATATGAGCTTAAAATGCATCCAAGATGCAAACTGTTACAAGACTTGAATGGTCTCGACAGATGGGAAACATCACAGGCACGTTTCAGGTTGATACACATTCATACATAATTCAGAAACCATTTTCAATCACCTGAGTCCTATGAATTTGACCTTTGATCTTTTGATCCCAAAATAAATAGGGGTCATCCTTGATTCATGGAAAACATTTCTGACAAGTTTCATGATTATAGATGCAATACATGATCAAATATGGTCCTGAAACCATTTTCAATTATCAGAATCATATGACCTTGACCTTTTGATGACAAAATGACTAGGGGTCATCCTTGATTCATGGGAAACATTTTTGGAACATTTCATGATCATAGGTGCAATACAGGCTCAAATATTATCTGGAAACCATTTTCAATTATCAGTGATATGAGCTTGACCTATGACCTTTTGACTTCAAAATCAATAGGGGTCATCCTTGATTCATGGAAAGCATTTCTGGCAAGTTTCATGATTATAGGTAATATACAGGCTCAATTATGGTCTGGAAACCATTTTCAATCATCAGAGTTCTTAAACCTTGACCATTGATCTTTTGACCCATAAATCAATAGGGGTCATCCTTGATTCGTGAGAAATATTTCTGGAAAGCTTCATGATCATAGGTGCAATACAGGCTCTAATATGGTCCGGAAACCATTTTCAATCATCTGAGTCCAATGACCTTGACCTTTTGACCTCAAAATCAATTGGGGTCATCCTTGATTCATAGGAAACATTTCTGGCAAGTTTCGTGATCATAGGTGCAATACACCCTCTTGTATAATCCGGAAACCATTTTCAAACATCGGAGTACTATGACCTTGACCTTTTACCTTTTGACACCAAAATCAATAGGGGTCATTCTTGACTCATGGTGAGTATGTTTATGAAGTTTCATTGCACTAGCTTGTATCATACTTGACTTATAGTCCAGAAACCAATTGTTGACGCCCGCCCAGAGACCCAGCCGCCCGCCCGTCTCACATCAAATTAAGAGCTGAGTTTTGCAACTCGGCTAATAATTATCAATAATGATATTTTCAAATATTTCAATTATTTTCTTCTTATTAAATGTAGAAATGGCAAGTCATAAAATAATTATTCAGGTTTTTTATCATTTTTTGTCAAACATCACTTATCCATGACTAAACATAATGAAAGCTGATGAAACAATCATTCTTGTGATACATGCTGATGGTTTGGAAAGACAACTCTTAATGTACATGATGCATCTCTGATGAACAACAACATTGAATATTATAACCCCAATGAGCTGCCATAGATGATTGACCATGCACTCTCTTGTAACAATGATTTTGCCTCGATGCACAATCTAATATGCGCAATAGATTTGCTAAAATGAAAGTAGAGAACCTCAGCTCATCACATGTCAGTATACAGTTCAAGGAAAAATAACGAAGTTTGACGAAGAAATTACCAAATTTGTTATGAGAAAATGACATGGAAATGAGGAGGAGTTTATTTCAATTTAGCATATTTCAAAATCGCATCATTATATTGCATAAAACTTGATTTGTCAAGAAGGCATGTGATGCAAATATTTATGTCAATGGCCGATAATGCTGCGTTTTTTTATTTTTTCAGACGAATTTTATAAAAGTAATAAAACTGAACCAAAAATCTTGATTTAGAGGGATATTTTGGTCCCGCATATGCGACACCATCCCTCATTATATGATGATCTCGCAAATCAGAGGTGGTGCTCCACCTGTTCAAAACTGAGTCTATGGAGAATGTCAACGATGTCATGCTAAAATTAACATAGAAAACTCCTTATCTAAAATAATTTTCTTTCACTGTGAGCTAGCGTTGTAACGACAGTCGTCGATGTAACTGCTATCGTCGCTGAAACTTGAAAGTCGCCAACTATCCGTAATGGTTTTGAAAATCGATTGAAGGGAAAAAATTGAAAAGTAAGCCTTCATATTTTAGCAGAACTCTATGCAGGGTGCAAAGAAGATAGTTGGGAGCGATTTACCGACATCGTACAAGATACAATTAAAGAAAACATACCAGTGCGTAAATCGTTGACCCAAAAATTCAACACCCCTGGATGGACAACCCAGCATAAGAAGCTATAAGGAGAAAACGTCAGATGTGGAAAAAGTACAAATACAACCGTAACCCTAACAGTAGACACAAATATGAGGAAGCAAAGGACGATGCCAATATAACCAGAAGTCTCTGACGAGACTGAAGCTCTCCTGGTAGATTTGTACATATACATTCATACATTCAAGAGAATGTATACATGTTTATATCAACGGTTTTTTTTTTATGAGAAACAACAACCACATGCCCATGCATATCCATTAATTTCTAGTGGATTCAATTATTCTGGATTTTTTTAGCCAAATGCTTGATCAAAGGAGTAGGTTCAGTAACCATGGAATTCGGCCCTGTCGTACTTTTGAATGAAATTTTGTATGTTAAATAACTGATGTCTGCAGTTTCTAAAACTGTTTTCTTTTTTCAAATATCTTAAAAATTGATGAAAATATGTGGAATCGGTTGAGGCAGGTATAGCGTATTGAGCGACGTCAATGACGTCGTCACATGACGCCATCACGACGTTGTGTTGCCATAAGAAATTTATGAACACTAGTTGTAACGGAAACAATAAATTAAAAAAAAACAAGAAAAAAAGAAAGTATTTACATTTACGATTAAATAAGACGATTTGAAATGATATGAGCTGGTATAGCCTCAAGGTAGAGAAGATGCGTGGCGTATTTTCATCGGAAACTCGAGATCCATGTCCTGAAAACCACAGGCACCAGATTCCTAGAGACAAAATTATAACTCATCTAAAACACCCTTTCTCTTAAGCCCGGTACACACGGTAAGACTAGTCTTATAAGACTTGTATTATAAGATTTTATGTCTCATAAGACTCTACCGTACACACGGTAATACAAATCTTATAAGACTGTCAATCAAATAGTCTACTCCACGTGGTTTTCTCCCGCTAAAATATCCCATTAATTGAAGACAAGTTAATTGCATCAACATCTTTTACAAGCGTGAAAGAAATTGACTCAAAAAGGAAAAGATTAAAAGTAGATACTGGACAATACTATTCACGAAATGGAGAAAAGCATTTAGTATCCATCATGGACTAATGAAATCACCCCTAAAAGTAACAGAAAATCTAACCAGAGCCCTACCACTTGAATATTTTGGGTGAAACACTTCCCGCGAAGGATTCCATAATAATATTATTGCCTTTCCACTTCAGAAAATGTAAAATAAATCAATGTTAATTTTTCTATGTCTAATTTGGGAATTTGACCACCATGAAAGCTCATGTATTTCGGGGTTTTCCAAGTATGAATATTTTTAGTAACAAATGTTGATGAATAATGAGGACAGAGCAATTTCATTGGCCAGATATAAAAAAATTCCTATAAGACTTGTATTAAGGATAGAGCAGTGCTCTATCGCTAATACAGTCTTATATGTTTTTGAAAATCTTATAATACAGTGTATTAAGGGTGAACACACGGTAAGATTCTGTATTATAATACAAGTCTTATAAGACAAATCTTACCGTGTGTACCGGGATTAACAGAGAAAAGAAACGGGAGTTTAAGATGTGGTTTTATTTTCTAGGAATCTGGCACCTGTGCTGTAAACTGCCCGTGAACACGCAGTCAGGAGCGTATTTTTCACATATTGGATTTTTTCTGCAGAAGTTAATTTCGTTATATAACAGTTATTAGGTCAAAAGATCCTACCTTTTAAAACAAATCGCATAAAATTGTTTTACTAGTATACATGCAAAACCATGAACAGTTTTCTAATTGGTATATCCCATTCGATTTTGGTCCTGTTATTCTTCTTCTTTTTTATTTCTTATATTTTTTTTTATATACGCTTGTGCATCCAAGGTATCCATAAAAGTATATTTTGTTTAATAAATGACCATCAAATTGTGTTCAAACTTACCTTACATGTAGAAAGTGCACGTGTTATGTGGGAGCAAGGAAGGTTGGGGGGGGGGGGGGTGTTATTGTTGTGGGTGTCGACCAGTACGATTTAAGTGACATGCAAAATAAATGTTCGTGTCATCTTTCAGTCTTCTTAAATTACAACTTACTTCGATGAATCTTTTCACCAGTGTAAATGTAACTGTTGCATCATACATCTAGCTTCAATGTTCGAAACATCATTCATGTCGTTTCTAATCTTAAAATATCCCAGACACATACAGACGCCATACGGAAGCTATTTCACAATGCGCACACAGGGGCCGTAGCTAGATTTTTTTCTTATTCCCATGAAATAGCTGTATGTAGCTGATTAAATGGAAGGAGGGAAGGGGGATGGAATTTTGATATATGCAGAATAAGACAAAAATCTGGCTACGGCCCCTGTGGATGTGCACGAATGAAATGTTTCATTTTAAAATCTCTGAATAGATAACGTATTGACACCCAAAAAAAAAAACCACTTGCTTCCTGGACAGTTTCTTAATTCAACAGGGCCCGTTGTCTTTAGCTCAAAATAATCCATTTCAGTGCCTGGTAAATGTAACTTTTACATTCTACAGAACTTAGATTGTGTTTCATTTCCAGTTATTGTGTATTTTTACTAGATTTGAAAATTAACATATCATAACATTCAGATTATCGCATCGTCCATTTATGTAATCGTTTGCGAAGTATAATTGAAAAGTGCACATCCGATGCGGTGATATTTCATCTTTTATTAATGTTTGACGTCTTCAAATTCAATATCAGCATTTAGCATATACTAGAATAAATGTAGATCTGTGCGCAAATTTGAAAAAAAAGATCGATTTTTAAGGTATCTGTTGTACAATTGAGTCATTTTACATAGCGTTTTAATCATCTCCATTATATTCCTTTATATAGCCTTTACAAAAAAGGTCATGTTCGAGCATGACCCATGTCGCTAAATTATGTTCAGATTTACCCCTTGCAGAAAAAAATGCAACCTTTTCAGTAAATGTCATGCTGCATTTTTCTTGAAATATTTTTTTTTTTTTCTGAATTTAATCCATTTTACTCTTTCTGATTATCTACGAAAAAAAAAAACGATTATCAATTCCTAAATGTCTTCAACACTAGTGCTGACCCGGCCCATGATCTCTTTTAAATAGACCAATGGTTTCAGTTTGATGTTGGATTCATGAAAATATGTATCGTTTTATTTCCTTCCTCTTGATACATTATGAACTCAGATCCCAGGTACATTTTGTATCAAACATGAACACAAGCTAAGTAATAAGCTAGAGTATCGTACATCATATCTGCATAATCTAAATTGGAGTTTATAAGTCATACCAATGATAATAACATTTACCGATACTATCTCTCTCTCTCTCTCATTTTCTGAATAGAAATTTGGTTTTTCTGTTTGTCGTTTTGAATTTGAGAAGGTATGAACTGTAGTCACAGTTATTACTATTTCTGTTTAACGTTTGAAAATAATAATGTTGGATAATGAGCGAATATTTCTTCATTTTATTGAATATATATTAACCTTCCATTACACTTGCAGAATGCACATGTATGATAAATGCATTCTTCATTCAACTTTCTTTTTTTTTTTTGTAATTTACGTATACCTATATCATCCATCTTTATTTGTTGCTACCGTCCGCGCAGCACACTTCAGAAATCGGAAAATCAAGATTTTGTCATCTTTATCTTTTGAAACTTTTGATAAGATGTAGACCATTTGATAGTTTTAGTTTTAATATAAATTCAATACTGATATATACATCGTATATTTATACCCAGCAACTCGTTTAATTTAACATACACGATGTACTGAGCCTAAAAAATATCTTATAAAATCGCCCTATCAAACTTAGTTTCTGGTCCTGGTAAATATGTTATAGTAGCACTTATTATGTTAGTATTTACGAGAATTCAAGAATAATCAAACTGTATAGAAATTATTCTCAAAATCTGTAGACACTGAAAAAAAAATTCTCCGATTTTCTGATTTCTAAAGAGAGCTGTTGGTAGAAGTACAACATAGAAAACTTTAAAATAGATGCACAGCACAGTGCGTCACAGAAACGAAATTCTCTATATAGCAAGATTTGAGTATGATCTTCAATTTAATACCAATTCAATTTCTGTGACGTGTGCTATGGGTAAAGTTTCAGGATAAAGACTCTAAAACATGTTAAAAACACGGAAATCGGCATACCATCAAGGATTAACGACGTCACAGCACGTGCAGATTCCCGAACGTCGTATTTTTCTGAACTATCAAAGTTTGTCATTGCTTTCATAAGGACATAACATGAAATAAAACAAGTTTAGAATCTAGGTTTGAACAGGACCAATATCGGTAGTTTCTGAACCTACTCCTTTATAGTATTTCAATGTCAGTATATCAATTAGAGCATCAATGAATAAAAGAAATTAATAATTCATCAAATGAAAATAACATTTTTACATCAAGGTTTCTCTCCATATGTAATCGAAGGGATATAGCCAAGTTTTAAAAACTTTTTTTAAGTTTGCAATCCCCCTTCATTTCACTCAGGCAAGGTCCATTTGATATTCTGGAGGGGGGGGGGGGGGCTTGGGTTTTTTGTCAGAGCAAGATCATTTTTTTCACCCAGACCAGAGCAAAGTTGGAGTACGAAATTTTTTTTCTAACAAGTGATGTGAAATATATTAAGAATATTTTGTTTTATCGATAGAAATTCTTTATTTTTATTCAAAACTCTAAAATAATTTACTTTATTTCTATGAGAAATTTATTTAATTCCCTTCTAAACAGAAAGATAGAAGTATTTTACAATATAATCCTCCGTAAACAAAATCTATATAACAGTTACAAGTAAGAGGGTCTGAAGGGTGGGTTTTCTAGACAAATGTAAATTTGGGAAAACTAAAGTTCTCCTTCAAAGCTTGTATATAGAATTAGACTCTATATGGTGATACATGTATCTATTAATAGTAATGCATCAATATTGATAATATATTTTAGGGCTGAGCGGTTTTATCACGGTACCGGTATATTGCGATACAAGGCTTCGCAATATGTACCATGGTATTTGTTTTCAAAAACCGGATTTTGACGATACTTTTTTTATCTGTATATTTTTATGTTGATTCTTTGAAAACCATAAGCAAACGCGAATTACTACTCAAAATACAATAAAACACCGCTAAAGACGGTATGGCCGGATTGCAAAGTAAGTTTTTGTCACTAACTGGGTCAAGGTCAATAGGTCAAATAATACAGAATAAACTGAAAGGTTTTGTCAGAGGCAACCTACATGTATAAAATAAAACACCGCTAAAGAAGGTATGGCCAGATTGCAAAGTAAGTTTTTGTCACTAACTGGGTCAAGGTCAATAGGTCAAATAATACAGCATAAATTGAAAGGTTTTGTCAGAGGCAACCCACATGTATAAAATAAAGTTTCTACTGCATACAGTTCCATAGATTTTGCTTAAACCAGGAACTTCAACCAAAATCCTTAACTAGGTCAAAGTCCAAGGTCAAGGTCAAATGTTACGGCATAAATTGAAAGGTCTTGTCATGGGCAAGCTTCATGTATAATATAAAGTTTCTACTGCATATAGTTACTTAGATTTTGCCTCAACCAGAAACTTTAACCAAAATCTTTAACTAGGTCAAAGTCCAAGGTCAAGGTCACTAGGTCAAATGTTACGGCATAAATTGAAAGGTCTTGTCATGGGCAAGCTTCATGTATAATATAAAGTTTCTACTGCATATAGTTACTTAGATTTTGCCTCAACCAGAAACTTTAACCAAAATCTTTAACTAGGTCAAAGTCCAAGGTCAAGGTCACTAGGTCAAATGTTATGGCATAAATTGAAAGGTCTTGTGATGGGCAAGCTTCATGTATAATATAAAGTTTCTACTGCATATAGTTCCTTAGATTTTGCCTCAACCAGAAACTTTAACCAAAATGTTGACGGCAGACGGACAGACGGACAGACAGACATCGTCAATCTATAGGCCGGAATTGCTTTGCAATCCGGCCGAAAAAGGGTCATTTAAATTGCCAAAGGTGGATTCTTACATGTATCTTTAGGTAGTTGTTATATCTCACATCATGCTCATTCCAACTCTTATTTTTTATGTTGAGTCCGATAACACCAGTGATAAAATTATGATTATGCAGTTCTAATATTTTCTGACTTGCCACTTTTTAAAGACAACGAAGTGTCCGTACTACATGTATTCTACAGCCTAATTTAGATTCCCAGAAATAAATAACGCTTGTTCGGCCTTTATTGTAGGTCAAAACACTGTACATGTCAAGGACAAAAGTAAATAATCATTGTTTACTGAAATTAACGGACGACCTCCTTAATTTCCTGTCATTTACTTTATAAGAGCAATTTAAAAGAAGTTTCCCAGTGACTTGTGCTTCTGTCCATGAGTGTTTGACGACTTCCCAGCAGAATTATCACATTGATACTTTGGTAGATTTTGATTTCCTTCAACCAGATATCTACGCATGTATGATTGACTTTGAATATTATAGAAGGGCTGTCAAATTTGTTTGCACTTGTGCATCATTATATCATGATGACATTTTCAGACTAAATAAAATTTTGAAAGCAAAATTGAGGTAGGAAAATGAAAATCATGAGGAATCATGATGCTATAAAATATTGCAATATATTGCAATATTTTCCCAAATATCGCAATATATCGCAATACAAAGGAGCTGATAAGATAAGGGCCGTTTTTAGCCCTAAATCTCCTGCCGTATTTCTTCCATATGACGGTACATATGCAGACAAAAGATAATCATTATTGAAATATAATGTATTTGAAGACTTTTTGTATATTTTACTTTTCGATGAAATACTCCCAAGATTCTAAAATGAAGGGCCAAAGAGGTAGGGGGTACTCGGGTAATAAAATTGATAATACTGACCATGAACGTAGAAATTTTAGAATATTTTGCCTGAAATGGATAAATATTAACTAAAAGATATCAAATACATCTACATTGTGTATCAGAAATACATTTCTAAAGTTAGTATTTCCTCTAATCGGTAAATAATGAAATCCGGAACTCAAAATACGGTCTTACTTTGTATGTAATGGCTATAATAGAAGCTTTTTAGCGCGAAATACACATTAGCGGAGAAATCCACATCGCTCCTGCTTATTTCGTTCCTACTTGTTGTGCATTTCATTCGATCGTATTAAGAACACATTTTTTGATGTATTAAGGAGGAAAAATAGTCAAATTTTCCATATTTAATGATCTTAAAGAAAGATTCTTTAACAAATGCACCCCCCTTCCTTTTTTGGTTTTTCGTATCTGGGGTAGTGTTCCCCCCGGAGATACAGAACCCCACTTTTCCAGAAAATTTATATCGTGGATATACACCTCCAGTATAAGTGGCGTTCTGTATCTCCGGGGGGAACAATGTTCAAAAAAACTTTTCCGTTTTCTATTGATTTCTATGGGAAAAAGACAAGTTTTGACCGAAATATTAGCAATATTATGCATAATAGATCTAAAATAACTTCAGAGTTCGATGGGATACTGTATTTGTATTAATTTACCGAAAGATTTTTCTTAAAATTTCTATTTTCAAAAATCCACTTTTAGGGCAAATTTTACGTCTTATCTTATCAGCTCCTTTGATCCGCAATACTTAGCCCTAATATATTTAAGCCTCTAAGAAGCTTTTTTTTCAATTAACATGCATTTTTTTTTATATTTTTAAATCATTTAAAATAATGTTTTAATAGAAAACTATCGCAAGGAAAGCGATTGAAATTTGTGGCGAGTGAAGCGAGCTGGAAAAATTTCAGGAATTTTTAGAAAAAAAATTTATGGTAATCCTTCAGTTTCAGATTATTTGTAAGAGCAAGATTATTTATTTCTGACACACCATCAGCAAATTAATTTATTTCATAAAAATTCAGAGCAAAATTATTTTTCTAAAAACATGTATATATAACATACCATATGTATCAAAACTATTCAAAATCTGAAGGCGTTTCATTGAGGAACAGATGGGGTTTTTTTTCCGAAAAATGTGGGTCAAAGATCAGGGATGGGGTCAACGGTTAAAAATTTGGCACCAAAAGATGAGCATTCTCAAGATACATAGACATGCAATATATGCTAGCTCTACTATCTTATACCCTTTCATCAGAATTTAGTTGAATAGAATGATATACTGACAGTCGGATGCATAGACAAACAGATGAACAGACAGACCTACCACTATATGCCATTTGATAAAATAAGACTAAAGGCATAAATAACCTCTCATTTGAGCTGAAATAGTATTGCATAGGATACTCCATAAAGATATTTCTTTCTTTCTTATACTGATCAGTGAAAATACTTAGATAAAGTAATCAGACAGTTTCTGATTGAAATTAAATATAATAGGACATGTGGCCTACTGAGTGAAAAAAGTATCAGCCATTTTGTTCTAAAACCTAATCAAAGCTCTGAAGGAACTGATGGCGAGTTTCATTTATTCATTTTAGATGTTAAACGTCTTCAAATTCAAACATAGGTAATCACAGATTATGAAGCTCACCTTGTGGCAGCCAAATTTAATTCAATCATTTTTCTTAGGCACGGTCCATTTGATATTCTGGGGGGGGCTTGGGTTTTTTTGAAAAAAATAATTTTGCTCTCAATTTTGATGAAAAAAATAAATTTGCTTATGGTGTGACAGAAAAAAATAATCTTGCTCTTACAAATAATCTGAATTTGAAGAATTACCATAAAATTTCGCTAAAATTCTTGAAAATTTTCCGGCTCGCTTCGCTCACCGCAGTTTTTAATTTGTATCAAAATTTTTTTGGCTCGCTTCGCTCGCCATAGTTTTCTATTAAAACATTATTTACTAATGGCAATGTTCATATATTTGAAGATATCGAAAGTTATACATGTATGTGAATGAAAAAGGGCTTCCTTAAAAGCTTAAATATATTATCAATAATTATGTATAATTGCTATTAATACATGTTGCATGTATCCCTTAGAGTCTAAGTTCTTGTAAGCTTGGAAGGAGAACTTCAATTATTCACCAATTTACAATTCTACATTTAAATATTTGTCTAGGAGACCTTCCCCTCAGAACCTCTTATACATGTTATATACATGTACCTTATATAAAATATTGAGAATTGTATTGTAAATATCTTTTATCTCTCTGTTTAAAAGTGAATTGAATACTTGCATAAAAATAAACTAATATACTAATATTTAGAGTTTTGTGTAAAAATATAAATAATTTCTATTAATAAAACACAAACATTTTTCATATGCGCATCACTTTGTTAAAAAAATTTCCTTGCTCCAACTTTGCAAGAAAAAAATAATTTTGCTCCGGTCCGGGGCGAAAAAAATAATCTTGCTCCGACAAAAAACCCAAGCCCCCCCCAGAATATCAAATGGACCGTGCCTTAGTACATGTATATTGGCTTTTAAAGGCAAAAACATTCAAGTGGAAAAAGTCATTTTATGATGAAAGTTGATCAAAGATATATCCAATATGCAAGTTTGGTACATGTGGCACTTATACTTTGCTCAATACAGTGATTAGGAAGGACAAAAGGGTTGATGGGCCAATGGCCCCATAGTTTTCGATATCAATGGGACATTTTTTGTTGTAATGGGGCATTTAAACTTTTTCATGGGACATTTTAATAAAAGACAGAGATTTACAACGTAATGTATCAAAACAAAAAATCTTTAATGCGTGATGTTAACAAAACAAGTTAACTGCATGCAAACACATCCCCGCTATCGATATTATTGATCACCCAACAGCAAGGTAAAACAGAGCATTTAATTGGTTTCGATTGACCAATGATTACGCGCCTTACAAACATTCAGAGCTCTTCGGTAGCTTCGCTTTACTTAATATAGCAACGAAAGTATAGAGAGACATCCGAGGAGTTTTATTTTCACTTTCGTTTTATTTTGACACAAGGTTTGTAAACACAACGGACGAATTTTCATTGCGCCATTTGTATAGCTTAAGGCGCACTGTTTACAAAAACAAAGGGACATTTTCATCGCCGATGCACGTATGGCGCATGGCGCACGTCCTTCCCAATCACTGAATATTGGCTTTTAAAGGCAAAATCACTCAAGCGGAAAAAGTAGGTCAAGGTCATTTTGTGAAAGTTTGATCAAAGATACATCCAATATGCAAGTTTGGTACATGTAGCACTTATACTTTGCTCAATATTGGCTTTTAAAGGCAAAATCACTCAAGTGGAAAAAGTAGGTCAGATGCTGCATCCGCTGCATGGGTCCATCTCGGCATCCAAAGATGAATCACTTGTGCAAGTTTGGTTACTGTAGTATTAGTACTTTGTCAGATACTGAGCTACCGTAAACTTCTTAACCAAGCTACTCTGAGCTACCCAAAACTTCTTAACCAAGTCACTCAAGTGGAAAATGTAGGTCAGATGCAGCATCCGATGCATGGGTTCACCTCAGCATCCAAAGATGAATCACTTGTGCAAGTTTGGTTACTGTAGCATCAGTACTTTGCCAAATACTGAGCTACCCCAAACTTCTTAACCGGACGGGGACACGGACGCGGACGCATGGGGGTATAGCATAAGCTCACTCAACTTTGTCGAGGTCGAGGTGAGCTAATAAAATGATATCAAAATATTTTATGGGATTTTAAAATATTGCATTAGTGGATAGAACAAATCCATTTTCCAATGTTCGGGAATAAACATTTATGAACCTATGCAGAGTTTACGAATGAGACCAAAAATCCACTGGACATTTGTCCTGTAGTTTAATGAATTCTTAAAATCTACTGGACAAAGCTAAAAATTACCAGACAATTACAAAATCATCATGATTTATTTCAAATTTGCTGTTTGTACATATAGAAAAAATATGAGAGAGACTGAGAAGTATACAAACTTAAAAAAACATAGGTAATCACAGATTACGAAGCTCACCTCGTGGCAGCAAAATTCAATTCAAACATATTTCTTAGTACATTGGCTTTTAAAGGCAAAATTATTCGAGTGGAAAAATTAGGTCAGTCATTTTATGAAAGTTTGATCAAAGATACATCCATTATGCAAGTTTGGTACATGTAGCACTTATACTTTGATTAATATTGGCTTTTAAAGGCAAAATCACTCAAGCGGAAAAACTAGGTCAAGGTCATTTTATGAAAATTTGATCAAAGATACATCCAATATGCAAGTTTGGTACATGTAGCACTTATACTTTGCTCAATATTGGCTTTTAAAGGCAAAATCACTCAAGCGTAAAAAGTAGGTCAATGTCATTTTATGAAAGTTTGATCAAAGATACATCCAATATGCAAGTTTGGTACATGTAGCACTTATACTTTGCTCAATATTGGCTTTTAAAGGCAAAATCACTCGAGCGGAAAAACTAGGTCAAGGTCATTTTATGAAAATTTGATCAAAGATACATCCAATATGTAATATTGGTACATGTAGCACTTATACTTTGCTAAGTATTGGCTTTTAAAGGCAAAGTCACTCAAGCGAAAATAGTAGGTCAAGGTCATTTTATGAAAATTTGATCAAAGATACATCCAATATGCAAGTTTGATACATGTAGCACTTATACTTTGCTCAATATTGGCTTTTAAAAGCAAAATCACTCAAGTGGAAAAAGTAGGTCAGATGCTGCATGGGTCCATCTTGGCATCCCAAGATGAATCACTTGTGCAAGTTTGGTTACTGTATCATCAGAACTTTGTCAGATACTGAGCTACCCCAAACTTCTTAACCAAGCCACTCTGTGCTACCCCAAACTTCTTAACCAAGTCACTCAAGCGGAAAATGTAGGTCAGACGCAGCATCTGATGCATTGGTTCACCACAGCATCCAAGGACGAATCACTTGTGCAAGTTTGGTTACTGTAGCATCAGTACTTTGCCAAATACTCAGCTACCCCAAACTTCTTAACCGGATGAGGACGCGGACGTGCGGGGATATAGCATAAGCTCACTCAACTTCCTCAAGGTGAGCTAAAAATCCACCGGAGATCGCCGGCAATCCGGCACTTTTTGTAAACTCTGCTATGTCAGCATGACTGCTATAGTCAGTGGCGGATTCAAGGGGGCGTAGGACCCCCCTTAAATTTTCCAATCATGGGTAAAACGATCATTTCAAATCAAGAAAGAGTGAATATTAGTGAATATTACCTACCTGTTAGCAAATATAATTGTTAAATGCATCAAATTCCATTCTGTAATTAATTACAGTCACGAAAATGGGTCCTAAAAAGGCTGAAATTCAAGAGATTCCAGGGGGCTTCGACCCCCCCCCCCCTAACAGGGCTCTGCCCTGTTCCCGCTGGTGACCTAAGCAGTTCCCAGACCCATTGCCAATTCTTTACGTCCCCCCTAAATAATAAGCTGGATCCGCCACTGATAGTACAGACGTTTATATTTTCTTCGTGTATAGATCTGCATATCTGTTCCATTTGAAACTGTTCTAAAATCTTGTATCTTGTAAGGCCTGTGTCATTCAGATTTTTTTAATCGGTCCCGATTTTAAGTCTACTAGTTTAATACAGCGCAACGGAGAAGTCTCAAAATGCATATTTCTTGTCTGAGAATCAACGATTTCCCAGGTACTGTTGATTTTCTGACAAGAAATATGCATGAATCCTGTATCATAAAAATAAAAGAGAAAGAAACTAGAAGTCTCTGATGAGACTATTATTCAATTCAATTAAACTTTTAAATGTTTATTTTTATATTGCAATGGGTGATGAAATGTCAGTTGTATCAGGAATGTGTATACCTTCCCCCCCCCCCCCCCCCCCCCCCCCCCCCCCCCATTGCACTCCCTTTTACTTTCACCGGAAAAATTTACATTCAGTTTGTAGAAGAAAGAAAGCCTCCTCTTCTGCGCCGCCTATAGTGTTATCAGCAATATATCGTTTTATGGGATGGCCTAGAGAAGGGGGTTATACTAAAAAAAAAAAAAAAAAAAAAAAAAATCCAGAATAATACATGTATTAATATCACATATTTTTCCTTCTGAACAATGTTTACAAATGATTTTCCAATGTAATGTCTGAAGACAAAATTCATTCCTTTTCTATAAAAGAGGTGAAAGGGAGGGACAGGAAGGGGCGGGAGGAGGGAGAGAGTGGGAGCGTGAGGGCCGAGCGAGGGAAAGGTGCGGGAGGGGGTATGGGAGGGGGAGATAAGGGGTGGAGAGAGATACCCATTGTCTGTTACCCAACCCCATAAAAGGATGAAAGGGAGGGGGGGAAGGGGGAAGTGAGGGAGCCGGGAAATGTAAGGATGTGGGAGAAGGGAGGAAGGGGAAGGACGGAGGAGAGAAGTATTCTGTCAATTTCTGAGTAGAAATTCACCCCCGTTACCCCCTTCCCCCACAATTTACAATCAACCCCTCCCCCTCTTTCCTAAAAAAAAAATCTGAAGCCTTCACCCCTCCTCCTTTTTTTAAATAACCCTGGATCCGTTTATGATTTACCTCCAAGGGGAAAAATACCCATCCTTATTTTATGCTTTGAACAGAGCCCCAGTTTGTGTTTACCTATTTGCACTAAGTACAGCTGTTAATGATGACGTAAGTTGTGACGCGTTGTGTACAGTATCGAAGGCAGCAGACATTTAGAAGTTTGTTTTGGGATTTACACTGCATAGATTCTCTGTAGATTCTACATGTAGATCTTATATATGTGGAGAGAAACCACATTATTCGATCTACAGGTATCAAAATATCAGCTGCAAATCATCCTCGAAAGCAGAATGAAGTTCGTTAAGTCGCTGATCTGATCGCGCTGATATTTTTTTGTTTGTATTTTCATCCCAGCATTATGAGTTTATCCATGGATTTGTCTGAGGGAACTGTCGATGAAAGAAACTGAGAAAGTCCGCGAAACAAAGTTTAATGATGACGTCGCATGCTGACGTCACGTTGTAATTTTCAAAGAGGATATTCGGACTAAACATGATATATGTTGGAAATGATGGTGCAATGTCAGTATTACGTGAAACAAAGTACAAAACATACATTAGGACACTGGAGGAGTAAGCCAAACGGCGAATATTCAAAGGAGATTGAGAAATCATGGTCATCGATGGGTTTCATTCTGTCGTCAAATGACATTGTCAAAAAAATAAGCTTGCGCTTCACGCCGATCAAATGGGCAATGGGGAGAATGACGTCATTGACCACGGTTTTGGAACCTATAGGTATAGCATAGAATTCAATTGAAAAACACGATTTTTCCTATATATATACACGTGTTACCTTGATGAGGACTACGTCCGCGCCTGCGGCGCGGACTGCGTCCTCTATAAAGTGCATACAGTTCCATAGATTTTGCTTGGAGAATCTACATGTATAATATAATGTTTCTACTGCATACAGTTCAATAGATTTTGCTTAAACCAGGAACTTTAAACAAAATCTTTAACTAGGTCAAAGTCCAAGGTCAAGGTCACTAGGTCAAATGTTACGGCATAAATTGAAAGGTCTTGTCATGGGCAAGCTTCATGTATAATATAAAGTTTCTACTGCATATAGTTCCTTAGATTTTGCCTCAACCAGAAACTTTAACCAAAATGTTGACGGCAGACGGACGGACAGACGGACATCGTCAATCTGTAGACCGGAACTGCTTTGCAATCCGGCCAAAAATGAAGGAAATTTGACACAAAAGAAGAGAGACCAGTGAGAAAAGTGTTTATTAAAGTATGTAGACTTATTTGGAATAAATTATTGTAGAAAACACGAGACTACCCCCATCTGGGATCAAACTCGCAACCTTCTGATGTCAAGTCTGACGCTCTGCCGAGTGAGCCAAAGAGACGTCCCACTGGCCTAGTCTAGTACAAGCGCCAGTTTACTACACTACTCTCCCCTTTCAATTTTGGGCCTCCCTGCCCCTCCTCGACAACCCTCCTACCCACTGCCTCTCCGTTGGATTTACGTTAGGCGCCATTGTAGAAAACACGAGACTACCCCCATCTGGGATCGAACTCGCAACCTTCTGATGTCAAGTCTGACGCTCTACCGAGTGAGCCAAAGAGACGTCCCACTGGCCTAGTCTAGTACAAGCGCCAGTTTACTACACTATCGATGCAAAGTACTTGAATAGATATGTACCAAAGAATTGTCCATGACAGTGCTTCAAGTATTTATATTTACTTCGCAAATTTGACACGACTTGGACTGCACTTTGAGAAAAGGGGTCCAATCAGGACTCTACATATTCATATGTTAAGAGTCCTGATAATCCGGACTATCTTTCTACATGTGCCTGTGGAAGAGGTCACAGGACATGTAATAAGGTCTAACCTGTGAAAGGCATTGGCATACATTACTTCTGTTGACATATTTGGGTCTTTCTCTGATGTGGACATGTGCAATTGCGCTAATTCTACACAATAGTGTTCGAACGGACACAGACTGTCCGATGAGCAGCAGCCTTGCGTTTCTCAACAAAGCAGCCATTTTCGTAATGACCTCTATCGGTTGGTGTACAACAAAAATGGTAGTCCGAGTCCGAGGTGAGATTTTTTTTTCACACATTCTAAAGTTGAACAGGACATTGCATGCAAATCCATATATAGTGTGAGATTTTTTGTAGGAAAGAAAGAAGAGAAGCATTCACTCACACTTACACTCACAGATTTTCTCAAAATAAGAAAGATAACTCTTAATTTTCTTGTTAGAAATTGCCCCTGTGTAAATAAAATCCTGTGAAACCAGCTAATATGTTTCAAATCTGTTACATCCAATCAAGATTGTGTTTTATGAGAATAAATTTTGGTATTTTTCCCATTTTACTTCGAATTTATGGGTTAGTCCCTTTGTCTTATAAATTATTTTTCTATGTTATACTGACTCTCTATTAAATGAACAAGTTCTTGAATGCGTAGTGTTTCGCTTTTTAATTTTTTTTTCTGTAAATATAAAGTTTAAGTATTGTTAGGGGTCGAGCGTAGCTCCGTTGTCTTCTTCACGAGAAACGAACATCATAAATTTCAATACCTTGAAGAAAAGGTCTTCCTTTGAATGTTCAGCCCTTCTCAGTAGAGCAAGTGACCATATTTCGCCGCATTTTTCGTATATTTCCAAGACATTTTCCATACTTGGAGGCGATTTCAATGACTGGTATTGCTAAAATATAATTTAACTCCATTCTCGATCGAAATACTACAAAAATAATTTATTTTACCCAGTTTAATGTTTCCTTATAAAACGTCAAAATATTTCGTTTCTATGTTTTCGGGGGTGACCATATTTCGCCGTTTTTGTTCATAAGTATCCTATTTGCACACAAAACGGACAAAATTATGACTTTATTTTCTGGAAATCTTTAGTCACTACTACTTCTAAGAAATTATCCCGATGAAATGTTTTCTTTGATTTGTTTTCGTACAAATTTCGGATGTTTACGCCTAAAATTGGTATTTTCATTAATTTTTCCTCATTTTATGGTATTTTTCAACACAATTGAGTGCAGGAGATGTCACAATATATAAAAATATGACTACTACCGTCATATTTGAAAAGATATAGAAAAAATAAATTTTACAAACAATTCCGATAATTAAGGAGAAGCAATAAACTATGAAACGGCGAAATATGGTCACCGGCGAAATATGGTTCCTTGCTCTAGACTTGCAATGATCGATCTTTGGCTCTCTCTGCACCCCCTCTTTCAGCTCTAATCTGTACACGTTATCCTTCTCTCCTTGGATGTCCACGGTGATTCCCTTCCCTCGAAATGTTATGTTCTTCACCATCCATTCTTTCATTTGGGGCCTAGTAGGAGAATATTCCCGCAGCCCTTTGGAAGTCGAAGAGCTGTCTCCATCTTCATAATCCGGAGTGAAATCCTGTTCAGGGGTGAAAGGTCTCTTATTGCTCTCGGATCTGACATCTGACCATTCTTTCATCCATGCATGTCTCTCCTTTTCTGGCTTCCTGTTGCTCTCCAGCCATTTCAGGATCTCTCCTCTAGCCAGTGTCGCAGATTCTCCCCTAAATGAGCTGGCATTTACAATCCTAACATAGTCCTTTGGATACAAGGAAAAGTAGAACCCGTTCGCCTCGCTAAAGAAATCTCCAGGGAATTTGCTGATGTCGACACTCTTGTGGTTTTCCAGGGCATGCACTTTCAGGTCTGACATCCTTCTGAGGGTTTTATCTCTCCTCCCATCCTTACTTGGGCACCAAGGGCAGAGAACTCTCATCCGCTCGTGCGGCCTGGCGACCAAATGGTTCTTAAGGTCCCTGTTGGTCTTGAACTGCTCTTACATATCCAACAAGCAAATGCCACAACTGATGCTGGACCCATTCTGCAATCTGCAAAGATACTAGGCGTTGTCAGTCTCTCAATCTTGACTATCATTTTTGTTCATTTCATTTTATCAAGTCCGTCGTCATTGTCCCCTCCCCACTTTTGATGATGACTGCCAGAAATATTTTTGAGGTTAGGAAAGAACATCAGCATTTCAGTAAGTAAACAAAACAATTGTGATGTATGTAACCGTTATGGATTCTCATTTTTATTGTGTACTTGCGTATGAATACATTTGGTAATTTGATACACAAAAGTAGTTCCGAATAAACGCCATGTTGAAATGTGTATTGGACTTTGTGTCTGAATATTGAACGCCCACATACTGTGTGTATGAACAAACAACTAAACATTACATGGTGTCAGTAAGTAAAACAAATAACAATGGATCAACTCAAACCACCATCGGAGCTCAGTTTCGAAGGAAACATCGCCGAAAACTGGCGAGAATGGGAACAAGGATTTCGTTTGTATCTCACTGCGACAGGCATCGATGAGAAATCGGAGAAAATCCAGGTTGCTACGTTCTTACATGTTGCAGGCGTTGAGGCACGCAGAATTTATAATACACTTGAGATAGCTGATGATGATAAGGACAAAATTGAGCCTTTGATCACGAAGTTCAAAGAGTACTGCGAACCACGTAAAAATCTTACTTACCTAAGGCATGTATTCTTCACGAGAGCACAATCTCCACATGAGTCCATAGACACTTATATTACTGATCTTAAGAACAAAGCTCAAAAGTGCGAATTTGGTACTCTAAATGACAGTCTTATAAAAGATCGCATCGTGTGTGGTATCACTGATGAATCCTGTCGTGCACGTCTTCTTCGTGAAAATGACCTAACGTTAAATAAGGCATTGGACATTTGTCGTTCATCAGAAGCTAGTTCGTTACAAATTAAGTCGCTTCACAACCCTATGGTCGCTGCGGACGCTGTCCAGAAGAAAAAGTCTCCGTTTAACAAGCCGCAACGTAGGTTTGGTCAGAAACCAAATAAGGGCCAAAGCGTGAGTGACAAGTCTAATGATAGACCGCGCAACAATCTACAAACTATATCATGCAAAAACTGTGGTAAAAAGCATGTAATAAATAACTGTCCTGCGTTTGGTAAAATATGCTACAACTGTAAAGGGAGGAATCATTATTCCAATTTATGTCCTAAACCGAGGTCAAACCCGAATAAGCATAAAGTTGACACAGTTGATCAGAGCGATGACCTATTTCTTGGAATGCTCAGCATTGACTCGCTCTCCGATGCAGAAGAAACATGGATTGAACCGATCAAGATTCACCGCAAAACCGTGAACTTTAAGCTCGATACCGGAGCAGAGGCTAACATCATACCAGCTAAAATCTTCGATACTTTGAGATTGCGTAATGAAAAGCTCAAATCTACCAATGTAATTCTCATTACATATGATGGTACTTGCATGTCACCGAAAGGATCTGTTACCTTGCCGTGTGTTGTCCGTAAAAAGACTCACCATGTTAATTTCTTCGTGACAGAATCAGGTTCGAAACCTATACTAGGGCACGCGTCGTGTACGAAACTAGGGCTAGTACAACGCATACCTGCATCTGTAGATTCTGTTGAGATCACTAAGGACTCAATTATCAAAAACTATAAGGATGTCTTTGAGGGGTTGGGTAAACTTCCCACTGAGTATCATATTGAAGTCCACCCGAGTGTCAAACCGGTAATTCACCCGCCACGGAAAATTCCGTCAGCCCTACAAAAGCAAGTTAAAGAGGAACTCGACAGAATGGAAAATCTGGGAGTTATAACTAAGCAAGATAAACCAACCGATTGGGTTCATAGTATGGTAATTGCTCGGAAACCGGGGAAAATTCGAATTTGTATAGATCCCAAGGATCTAAATGCTGCGATAAAGCGAGAGCATTATCACTTAGTAACAGTTGAGGAAATAGCTGAACGCTTACCGAACTCTACCGTATTTTCGAAGTTTGATGCATCCAGTGGATTTTGGCACATAGAACTGGACGATGAGAGTTCAAAGTTACTTACCTTTAACACACCCTTCGGGAGGTACCGTTACCTCAGGCTTCCGTTCGGAATCACCTCAGCATCCGAAGTCTTCTCTAAACGGCTACAAGACCTTATGAAAGACTTACCAGGTGTCGAATGTCTGGTCGATGACATATTAGTTCATGGAGCTACCAACCATGAGCATGATGAAAATGTCACCCGTATGCTAGAGCGTTGTAGAGAAATTAATCTGAAACTTAAGCGTAACAAAATTGAACTTCGTGTACCGGAAGTCAGATATGTCGGGCATGTCATCAGTAAGGATGGTCTTAAGGTTGATAACGAAAAAGTCAACGCTATCATCAAAATGCCGGAACCTACTGACGCACAAGGTGTTCGTCGCTTCCTAGGCTTAGTACAGTATGTAGGAAAATTCATACCGAACTTATCAGATCTATCTGCACCATTGCGTGATCTTACGAAAAATGACGTAGCTTGGCATTGGGACAAACCCCAACAGGAGAGTTTTGACAACCTTAAAAAGGTGCTTACGTCTACTCCCGTATTGAAATTCTATGACTTAAACAAAGAGGTTACAATTTCTGTCGACGCAAGTTCAAAGGGGCTAGGAGCTGTTTTGTTGCAAGATAAACAACCCGTTGCATTCGCTTCACGTGCATTAACTGAAACTCAAACTCGTTATGCGCAGATTGAACGTGAACTGTTAGCAGTTCTGTATGGATGTGAAAAGTTTCACCACTACATATATGGTCGCACCGTTACCATAGAAACTGACCACAAACCATTATTGGCTATTCATAGCAAACCGCTATACCGTGCAACACCGAGACTTCAACGGATGTTGATGAAACTTCAGCGCTACGATGTCAAACTAGTATATGTACCGGGAAAGGAAATGTACATATCCGATGCACTTAGCCGAGCGTATCTAAGTGAAACTAAGGAAACACTCGTTGATGAGGATCTCGATATTAACTCCATAGAACAATCTCTGCCTATGAGTGCTGAAAAACTTGCACAGTTTAAATTATGCACAGCACAAGATGACCAACTACAATCGTTAGCCGAAACTGTTGTGCAAGGTTGGCCAGAAAATCGTCATGATGTACCGATGAATATAAGAGCGTATTGGCACTATAGAGATGAAATATCGTTCATCAATGGATTGCTGTACAAGGGGTCAGCTATTATCATACCAAGTGCATTACGTCGAGAAACACTGAACAAGTTACATGAATCGCATTTGGGTATTGTAAAAACCAAGCAACGCGCTCGAGAGATCATATTTTGGCCTGGAATGACCAGTAATATTGAAGATGTTATTCAGAAATGTGCGACTTGCAACAAATTTCAAAGGTCAAATTCGCACCAGCCTTTGATTCCACAGGAAATACCGGACCTACCATGGTCAAAAGTTGGAGCAGATTTATTTCATTTCAAGAACAATGAATATCTACTTTGTGTTGATTACTACTCCAAGTATCCTGAGATTATTCCGCTAAAAGACATGACATCTGCTACTACTATATCAGCATTTAAGTCCATATTTGCTCGTCATGGCATACCGTCAGAAGTATTCACCGACAACGGTCCGCAATTCAATAATGCGAACTTTCGAAAATTCTCTTATGATTGGGAATTTACGCATAATACTTCAAGTCCTTATTACCCAAGATCCAACGGACAGGCTGAACGCTGTGTGCAAACCGTCAAAAATCTACTAAAGAAAGCAGAAGATAGCGGAAATGACGTATATATTGCGTTACTGGAATACCGGAATTCACCACTTGATGATATCGGATTATCACCAGCACAACTACTCATGAACCGTCAATTGCGTACAAAACTACCGATTGCGAAGGCATTACTCCGACCGTCAGGAATCGACAATGCAAAACCGCAACTTGATAAAAGGCAAGCAAAGCAGAAGTTTTATCACGATAAAAATGTTGTCATGCTTCCGAAAGTTTCACCAGGTGAAATAGTGCGCATGCGTGATACGCAAAATGCTACTCTACTTGGCAAAAAGCCAAAATCGAGGAGAATCTGGGAAACAGATCATATATTCTGAAATCCGACAAAGGATCACTCTATAGGAGAAATCGCGAACACATCTTGAAATCGCATGAGGATTCATTCCGTGTGCAAATTCCAGTCGATCAGCAGTTCCAGGATGATTGCAATTTTACTCCGTCCGTAATTACTCCTCAACCGGAACCACCTACTGCATCCGATAAACCGCCGAATACTCCAGTTACAACAAGATCCGGGAGGGTATCTAAGAAACCAGGGTACCTATCCGATTATGTATAAATTCATCCACGTGTGCATCTTATTAGTGCTTATCCGTGTGCAAAAAGTCATTGCTAGAATGTGAAAATTTCTATATTGTGAAATTTCTATATTGTGAAATTTGATGTAAAATTTAATGTCATTTCATGTTGATCATACATATACATATATATTTCATTCATGTGCATGATTATTTTCATTTCAGGATTGACTCTGAACTATTAAATGACATTAATTTTGATTTCATAAAAAATTTACAATTGATAATTGGATAATTTTAATTTGAATTGATTGTACATCTCTCTGGGGTATTATTAAAGAAAATTCTAAAGAAGGGGGATGTGATGTATGTAACCGTTATGGATTCTCATTTTTATTGTGTACTTGCGTATGAATACATTTGGTAATTTGATACACAAAAGTAGTTCCGAATAAACGCCATGTTGAAATGTGTATTGGACTTTGTGTCTGAATATTGAACGCCCACATACTGTGTGTATGAACAAACAACTAAACATTACAACAATGAACAAATTCAACTGCAAGGGACGCCAATCTCAAGACTCTTCATTGAAATCCCTCTCTCACACTCTAGGGACAAAAAATTCTCAGTAAACACGTTGAGTAGACCCCTGGGTGATCAGGCCAGTCCGTCCTACTCCTCTTCTCAGTAAATATCGTGGTACCATAAAAAGTAATGAAGAACTTGATTCCTCAACATGAAGTCTCCCCACTGAACACTACCTCAATGGCTAACTACAAATCAAATTAATGCTGTATGTCTCCTTCCCTCCATTCCTCTATCCATTTAGGTATACTCCTTCCTCTGTATGGAATAATTCTGTCAATACGGTATGTCATCGGGGACCTCTGTCGGGACTTTCTCACTTTATATTTCGTGTCGTCAATTTTCTTCGTGATGATGTAGGGACCCTTCCAAATGGAACAAAGTTTTGGACATATGCCGACTTTTCTTGTAGGATCATGGATCAGAACAGGCATGCCAGCAGGTAAGGATCATTTCTTTGCTTTCAGATCATACCGCCTCTTCATATATTGGGCATTCTTCTTGAGGGCCTTTCTGGCACATTCATGGACTTCATTCAGTTTTCGTTGCTGGTTCTTAACAAAATCACTTGACGTACTCACTAGGTTCTCGTCTGGGATTCCAATCACAGCTTGTAAGGGTAAGGTAATTTCTTTTCCAAATGTCATCATATTTGGAGTAAATCCTGTTGAGCTATGGACTGAGGATGTATAGGCCATCATGACTTGCGGAAGATATTCGTCCCAGTGGTGTTGGTTCCTTTCACAGTACATGGTGAGCATGTTTGCAAGGGTTCTATTGAAGCGTTCTACATTCCCATTTGATTGGGGTCTCATGCTGGTGGTTCTTGTCTTATCAATCTTGAGGAACTGGCAAAGCTCTTGGAACACAGTGGACTCGAAACATTTGCCTCTATCAGTGTTTATCTGAAGGGGGACTCCAAAGAAACAGATGTAATGCTTAAGTAACGCATCAGCGACTGTGATTGCTTCCTGGTTGACGATTGAGACAGCCATGGTCCATTTGGTAAAACAGTCACATATTACAAGGATGAACTTGTTTCCTAATGTTGTCTTTGGGAGAGGTCCAAAGATGTCTATTTTGATTCTTTCGTTTGGTCCACCAGCCACATAACTTCCAAGGGGTGCCTTGGTTCTTTGGTGTGTTTCTTCGTTGTACAGAGAAGACAACTGCTGCAATATTCTTTGACTGTTTCTTTCATGAGGGGCCAATAAAATTTCTGTTTCAAGCGACTCAGGGTCTTTTCGTGTCCTAAATATCCAGATGAGGATATGTCATGGTGATATTTCAATGCGCTATCTCTTTTAGCTGTTGGAACTACAATTTGGTATCTGCTTCCTGATGTTTTCTTGTCCTGCCAGAGACGACAAAGCATACCATTTCGAATGTGTAGTCTGTCCCATTGGTTCCACATAATCTTGACTTCAGGGCCCAAACTTGAAATTTCCTCCCATCCTGGTCTAAGATCTCCAGCTTCCTTAGCAATCAAGAAAAGTTTTATGTTTTCATCCAGTAGTTGCGAATTTCGAATGTCAGTAACGGACCAGAGTTCTGTTAACGTTTCTTCTACACTTTTGTCACAGGTCGTTGCGCAAATGTGTTCATCAGTTAACTCCTCGTCTTCACCCTCCTGTTCAATGCCGTTCTTCATCTGCCGTTGGCACGATTTACATGGACTCCTGGACAAGGCGTCTGCATTTCCATTTCTCCTACCAGGTCTGTGGACTACCTCAAGGTCACACGTACCAAGTTCCTGAAGCTAACGAGCAACTTGACCAGTTGGTGCCTTTAAATTTCTCATCCAGCTGACAGCAGACAATCAAAAAAAATTTTTTTCAATTAAACATGTCTATATTTGTTTTTTAAGAAACAGCAGAGTCAAGACCTTTTTATGATGCAAATGGTAACCATAGCAACCAAATATGAAAATTTGAATTGAGGAGCATATGTGCGTATATAGGAGTACATTTTTCTTTATCCTAGAAATTTTTTGTGTCAATATGAGTTTTTAAGATCTTTCGCATCTTGTGATACCAGATATTTTGTGTTACGCACTATACTTTTGTCGCGACATACCGTCAAAGGTCCCATGGTATCGTCAAGCCTTAACCCCTATGTTACATTATATGGCCATATTAGGAAATACATATATGATCAATAGGAGCTATTTATGATGCACAAGTACTAAAATGGTACATTAAAAGATAGAATAAAGGCTTAATGTCTTTCTGAAAAGATTGTTGCCATAGCAACGACAAACTGTTTTGTTGTAATGACATATTTTTGTCGCGTCGAAGATCATTATATACCATAACGCTTAACCGCAAACAATAGAAATGTCCATGTAAGCTATAATATTTTGAATAGGTATTGGTTGCTATGGTAACCACATTGTGGTAAATTTAAGACATTTGATATACTTTGACATTTTCAGAATATTTTGATAACTCTCATCATAATGTAAACCTCTTATCTGTATGGCAAAGGTGCATCACATCCACAATGGTATCACAGACTTAACAGCATTTTTCCTACATAAATGAGCTAGTACTGGAGCAACATCAATTTTCATGACAATAAAAAAAAATTTTTTTTTTAAATTAAACATGTCTATATTTGTTTTTTAAGAAACAGCAGAGTCAAGACCTTTTTATGATATAAATGGTAACCATAGCAACCAAATATGAAAATTTGAATTGAGGAGCATATGTGCGTATATAGGAGTACATTTTACTTTATCCGAGAAATTTTTTGTGTCGATATGAGTTTTTAAGATCTTTCGCATCTTGCGATACCAGATATTTTGTGTTACGCACTATACTTTTGTCGCGACATACTGTCAAAGGTCCCATGGTACCGTCAAGCCTTAACCCCTATGTTACTTTATATGGCCATAATAGGAAATACATATATGATCAATAGGAGCTATTTATGATGCACAAGTACTAAAATGGTACATTAAAAGATAGAATAAAGGCTTAATGTCATTCTGAAAAGATTGTTGCCATAGCAACGACAAACTTTTTTTTCGTAACGACATATTTTTGTCGCGTCGAAGATCATTATATACCATAACCCTTAACCGCAAACAATAGAAATGTCCATGTAAGCTATAATATTTTGAAAAGGTATTGGTTGCTATGGTAACCACATTGTGGTAAATTTAAGACATTTGATATACTTTGACATTTTCAGAATATTTTGATAACTCTCATCATAATGTAAACTTATCTGTATGGCAAAGAAGCATCACATCCACAATGGTATCACAGACTTAACAGCATTTTTCCTGCATAAATGAGCTAGTACTGGAGCAACATCAATTTTCATGACAATCAAAAAAAAATTATTTTTCAAATAAACATGTCTATATTTGTTTTTTAAGAAACAGCAGAGTCAAGACCTTTTTATGATACAAATGGTAACCATAGCAACCAAATATGAAAATTTGAATTGAGGAGCATATGTGCGTATATAGGAGTACATTTTACTTTATCCGAGAAATTTTTTGTGTCGATATGAGTTTTTAAGATCTTTCGCATCTTGCGATACCAGATATTTTGTGTTACGCACTATACTTTTGTCGCGACATACCGTCAAAGGTCCCATGGTACCGTCAAGCCTTAACCCCTATGTTACTTTATATGGCCATAATAGGAAATACATATATGATCAATAGGAGCTATTTATGATGCACAAGTACTAAAATGGTACATTAAAAGATAGAATAAAGGCTTAATGTCATTCTGAAAAGATTGTTGCCATAGCAACGACAAACTTTTTTTTCGTAACGACATATTTTTGTCGTGTCGAAGATCATTATATACCATAACGCTTAACCGCAAACAATAGAAATGTCCATGTAAGCTATAATATTTTGAATAGGTATTGGTTGCTATGGTAACCACATTGTGGTAAATTTAAGACATTTGATATACTTTGACATTTTCAGAATATTTTGATAAGTCTCATCATAATGTAAACCTCTTATCTGTATGGCAAAGGTGCATCACATCCACAATGGTATCACAGACTTAACAGCATTTTTCCTGCATTAATGAGCTAGTACTGGAGCAACATCAATTTTCATGACTATCAAAAAAAAATTATTTTTAAATAAACATGTCTATATTTGTTTTTTAAGAAACAGCAGAGTCAAGACCTTTTTATGATATAAATGGTAACCATAGCAACCAAATATGAAAATTTGAATTGAGGAGCATATGTGCGTATATAGGAGTACATTTTACTTTATCCGAGAAATTTTTTGTGTCGATATGAGTTTTTAAGATCTTTCGCATCTTGCAATACCAGATATTTTGTGTTACGCACTATACTTTTGTCGCGACATACCGTCAAAGGTCCCATGGTACCGTCAAGCCTTAACCCCTATGTTACATTATATGGCCATAATAGGAAATACATATATGATCAATAGGAGCTATTTATGATGCACAAGTACTAAAATGGTACATTAAAAGATAGAATAAAGGCTTAATGTCATTCTGAAAAGATTGTTGCCATAGCAACGACAAACTTTTTTGTCGTAACGACATATTTTTGTCGCGTCGAAGATCATTATATACCATAACGCTTAACCGCAAACAATAGAAATGTCCATGTAAGCTATAATGTTTTCAATAGGTATTGGTTGCTATGGTAACCACATTGTAGTAAATTTAAGACATTTGATATACTTTGACATTTTCAGAATATTTTGATAACTCTCATCATAATGTAAACCTCTTATCTGTATGGCAAAGGTGCATCACATCCACAATGGTATCACAGACTTAACAGCATTTTTCCTGCATAAATGAGCTAGTACTGGAGCAACATCAATTTTCATGACAATCAAAAAAAAATTTTTTTTTTTAATTAAACATGTCTATATTTGTTTTTTAAGAAATAGCAGAGTCAAGACCTTTGTATGATATAAATGGTAACCATAGCAACCAAATATGAAAATTTGAATTGAGGAGTATGTGTGCGTATATAGGAGTACATTTTTCTTTATCCGAGAAATTTTTTGTGTCGATATGAGTTTTTAAGATCTTTCGCATCTTGCGATACCAGATATTTTGTGTTACGCACTATACTTTTGTCGCGACATACCGTCAAAGGTCCCATGGTACCGTCAAGCCTTAACCCCTATGTTACTTTATATGGCCATAATAGGAAATACATATATGATCAATAGGAGCTATTTATGATGCACAAGTACTAAAATGGTACATTAAAAGATAGAATAAAGGCTTAATGTCATTCTGAAAAGATTGTTGCCATAGCAACGACAAACTTTTTTGTCGTAACGACATATTTTTGTCGCTTCGAAGATCATTATATACCATAACGCTTAACAGCAAAGAATAGAAATGTCCATGTAAGCTATAATATTTTGAATAGGTATTGGTTGCTATGGTAACCACATTGTGGTAAATTTAAGACATTTGATATACTTTGACATTTTCAGAATATTTTGATAACTCTCATCATAATGTAAACCTCTTATCTGTATGGCAAAGGTGCATCACATCCACAATGGTATCACAGACTTAACAGCATTTTTCCTGCATAAATGAGCTAGTACTGGAGCAACATCAATTTTCATGACAATCAAAAAAAAATTATTTTTAATTAAACATGTCTATATTTGTTTTTTAAGAAACAGCAGAGTCAAGACCTTTTTATGATACAAATGGTAACCATAGCAACCAAATATGAAAATTTGAATTGAGGAGCATATGTGCGTATATAGGAGTACATTTTTCTTTATCCGAGAATTTTTTTGTGTCGACATGAGTTTTTAAGATCTTTCGCATCTTGCAATACCAGATATTTTGTGTTACGCACTATACTTTTGTCGCGACATACCGTCAAAGGTCCCATGGTACCATCAAGCCTTAATCCCTATGTTACATTATATGGCCTTAATAGGAAATACATATATGATCAATAGGAACTATTTATGATGCACAAGTACTAAAATGTTACATTAAAAGATAGAATAAAGGCTTAATGTCATTCTGAAAAGATTGTTGCCATAGCAACGACAAACTTTTTTGTCGTAACGACATATTTTTGTCGCGTCGAAGATCATTATATACCATAACGCTTAACCGCAAACAATAGAAATGTCCATGTAAGCTATAATATTTTGAATAGGTATTGGTTGCTATGGTAACCACATTGTGGTAAATTTAAGACATTTGATATACTTTGACATTTTCAGAATATTTTGATAACTCTCATCATAATGTAAACCTCTTATCTGTATGGCAAAGGTGCATCACATCCACAATGGTATCACAGACTTAACAGCATTTTTCCTGCATAAATGAGCTAGTACTGGAGCAACATCAATTTTCATGACAATCAAAAAAAATTATTTTTTAATTAAACATGTCTATATTTGTTTTTTAAGAAACAGCAGAGTCAAGACCTTTTTATGATACAAATGGTAACCATAGCAACCAAATATGAAAATTTGAATTGAGGAGCATATGTGCGTATATAGGAGTACATTTTTCTTTATCCGAGAAATTTTTTGTGTCGATATGAGTTTTTAAGATCTTTCGCATCTTGCAATACCAGATATTTTGTGTTACGCACTATACTTTTGTCGCGACATACCATCAAAGGTCCCATGGTACCGTCAAGCCTTAACCCCTATGTTACTTTATATGGCCATAATAGGAAATACATATATGATCAATAGGAGCTATTTATGATGCACAAGTACTAAAATGGTACATTAAAAGATAGAATAAAGGCTTAATGTCATTCTGAAAAGATTGTTGCCATAGCAACGACAAATTTTTTTGTCGTAACGACATATTTTTGTCGCGTCGAAGATCATTATATACCATAACGCTTAACCGCAAACAATAGAAATGTCCATGTAAGCTATAATATTTTGAATAGTTATTGGTTGCTATGGTAACCACATTGTAGTAAATTTAAGACATTTGATATACTTTGACATTTTCAGAATATTTTGATAACTCTCATCATAATGTAAACCTCTTATCTGTATGGCAAAGGTGCATCACATCCACAATGGTATCACAGACTTAACAGCATTTTTCCTGCATAAATGAGCTAGTACTGGAGCAACATCAATTTTCATGACAATCAAAAAAAAATTTTTTTTTTTTAATTAAACATGTCTATATTTGTTTTTTAAGAAATAGCAGAGTCAAGACCTTTGTATGATATAAATGGTAACCATAGCAACCAAATATGAAAATTTGAATTGAGGAGTATGTGTGCGTATATAGGAGTACATTTTTCTTTATCCGAGAAATTTTTTGTGTCGATATGAGTTTTTAAGATCTTTCGCATCTTGCGATACCAGATATTTTGTGTTACGCACTATACTTTTGTCGCGACATACCGTCAAAGGTCCCATGGTACCGTCAAGCCTTAACCCCTATGTTACTTTATATGGCCATAATAGGAAATACATATATGATCAATAGGAGCTATTTATGATGCACAAGTACTAAATGGTACATTAAAAGATAGAATAAAGGCTTAATGTCATTCTGAAAAGATTGTTGCCATAGCAACGACAAACTTTTTTGTCGTAACGACATATTTTTGTCGCTTCGAAGATCATTATATACCATAACGCTTAACCGCAAACAATAGAAATGTCCATGTAAGCTATAATATTTTGAATAGGTATTGGTTGCTATGGTAACCACATTGTGGTAAATTTAAGACATTTGATATACTTTGACATTTTCAGAATATTTTGATAACTCTCATCATAATGTAAACCTCTTATCTGTATGGCAAAGGTGCATCACATCCACAATGGTATCACAGACTTAACAGCATTTTTCCTGCATAAATGAGCTAGTACTGGAGCAACATCAATTTTCATGACAATCAAAAAAAAATTATTTTTAATTAAACATGTCTATATTTGTTTTTTAAGAAACAGCAGAGTCAAGACCTTTTTATGATACAAATGGTAACCATAGCAACCAAATATGAAAATTTGAATTGAGGAGCATATGTGCGTATATAGGAGTACATTTTTCTTTATCCGAGAAATTTTTTGTGTCGATATGAGTTTTTAAGATCTTTCGCATCTTGCAATACCAGATATTTTGTGTTACGCACTATACTTTTGTCGCGACATACCGTCAAAGGTCCCATGGTACCATCAAGCCTTAATCCCTATGTTACATTATATGGCCTAATAGGAAATACATATATGATCAATAGGAGCTATTTATGATGCACAAGTACTAAATGGTACATTAAAAGATAGAATAAAGGCTTAATGTCATTCTGAAAAGATTGTTGCCATAGCAACGACAAACTTTTTTGTCGTAACGACATATTTTTGTCGCGTCGAAGATCATTATATACCATAACGCTTAACCGCAAACAATAGAAATGTCCATGTAAGCTATAATATTTTGAATAGGTATTGGTTGCTATGGTAACCACATTGTGGTAAATTTAAGACATTTGATATACTTTGACATTTTCAGAATATTTTGATAACTCTCATCATAATGTAAACCTCTTATCTGTATGGCAAAGGTGCATCACATCCACAATGGTATCACAGACTTAACAGCATTTTTCCTGCATAAATGAGCCAGTACTGGAGCAACATCAATTTTCATGACAATCAAAAAAAATTATTTTTAATTAAACATGTCTATATTCGTTTTTTAAGAAACAGCAGAGTCAAGACCTTTTTATGATACAAATGGTAACCATAGCAACCAAATATGAAAATTTGAATTGAGGAGCATATGTGCGTATATAGGAGTACATTTTTCTTTATCCGAGAAATTTTTTGTGTCGATATGAGTTTTTAAGATCTTTCGCATCTTGCAATACCAGATATTTTGTGTTACGCACTATACTTTTGTCGCGACATACCATCAAAGGTCCCATGGTACCGTCAAGCCTTAACCCCTATGTTACTTATATGGCCATAATAGGAAATACATATATGATCAATAGGAGCTATTTATGATGCACAAGTACTAAAATGGTACATTAAAAGATAGAATAAAGGCTTAATGTCATTCTGAAAAGATTGTTGCCATAGCAACGACAAATTTTTTGTCGTAACGACATATTTTTGTCGCGTCGAAGATCATTATATACCATAACGCTTAACCGCAAACAATAGAAATGTCCATGTAAGCTATAATATTTTGAATAGGTATTGGTTGCTATGGTAACCACATTGTAGTAAATTTAAGACATTTGATATACTTTGACATTTTCAGAATATTTTGATAACTCTCATCATAATGTAAACCTCTTATCTGTATGGCAAAGGTGCATCACATCCACAATGGTATCACAGACTTAACAGCATTTTTCCTGCATAAATGAGCTAGTACTGGAGCAACATCAATTTTCATGACAATCAAAAAAAATTATTTTTTAATTAAAGATGTCTATATTTGATTTTTAAGAAACAACAGAGTCAATGCCTTTTTATGATATAAATGGTAACCATAGCAACCAAATATGAAAATTTGAATTGAGGAGCATATGTGCGTATATAGGAGTACATTTTTCTTTATGCGAGAAATTTTTTTTGTCGATATGTGTTTTTAAGGTCTTTCGCATCTTGCGATACCAGATATTTTGTGTTACGCACTATACTTTTGTCGCGACACACCGTCAAAGGTCCCATGATACCGTCAGGCCTTAACCCCAATGTTACATTACATGGCCATAATAAGAAATACATATATGATCAATAGGAGCTATTTATGATGCTTAAGTACTATAATGGTACATTAAAAGATAGAAAAAGGCTAAATGACATTCTTAAAAGAATGTTGCAATGGAAACGACAAACTTTTTTGTCGTAACGACATATTTTTGTCGCGTCGAAGCTAATTATATACCATTACGCTTTACCGCGAACAACAGAAATGCCCATGTAAGCTATAATATTTTGAACAGATTTTGGTTGCTATGGTAACCACATTGTGGTAAATTTAAGTCATTTGAGATACTTTAACATTTTCAGAATATTTTGATACCTCTCATCATAATGTAAACCTCTTATCTATATGGCAAAGGTGCATCACATCCACAATGGTGTCACAGACTTAACGGCATTTTTCCTGCATAAATGAGCTAATACTGGAGCAACATCAATTTTCATGACAATCAAAAAAAATTTATTTTTGAATTAAACATGTCTATATTTGATTTTTAAGAAACAACAGAGTCAATGCCTTTTTATGATATAAATGGTAACCATAGCAACCAAATATGAAAATTTGAATTGAGGAGCATATGTGCGTATAAGGTTGCACTCCATAGTATTGGTCATTGAAAATTGAGCGTTTTGAATGAAAGGCATGCAATAGTTGACGTTATATTAATAATTTCATATTGCTTCATACAATATAAAGCTACATATCAATAAAAAGTACTCTTATTACTGATTACTTCTATTATTCTTGATTTCATCTGAACAAATCCTGTCAGTCAGACATGCTGCTCAAAGTTATAGCAGTACATTAGAAGATGACATGGAAATGGGGCATGACCCCTCAAAGTGATTCAAATTTGACATCCTTCTCAAATGATTTTCTGAATAAACTGTATGTCTATTTGTTGTGTATTTCTTATTCTATAATATGTGCAATTTATTTGAATTTTCACCTGATGCAATTCGAGAAATATGACGTCAAAGTTTTTTTAACCTAAATACAGCATTCTTTTCTTTGCCCATGGCTAGTCACATGACCTCTTACTTTCACATCCGGTCATACTATACATATGAGGTATACAATGGAAATAATGTGCTTTTCTCAAGACAACAAGCTAGTTCTTTCTTCCAAATATCAAAAATCATAGTTATTTCAATAATAAAGCTCACATAATGAAGCTGGACCCCATCTGTCCCCTATTTAAAAAATCATCCCTAGCCAAATTCCAAATGCTACACTGCGGATACTATGTAGTGTAACCTATAGGAGTACATTTTTCTTTATCCGAGAAATTTTTTGTGTCGATATGAGTTTTTAAGATCTTTCGCATCTTGCGATACCAGATATTTTGTGTTACGCACTATACTTTTGTCGCGACATACCGTCAAAGGTCCCATGGTACCGTCAAGCCTTAACCCCTATGTTACTTTATATGGCCATAATAGGAAATACATATATGATCAATAGGAGCTATTTATGATGCACAAGTACTAAAATGGTACATTAAAAGATAGAATAAAGGCTTAATGTCATTCTGAAAAGATTGTTGCCATAGCAACGACAAACTTTTTTGTCATAACGACATATTTTTGTCGCATCGAAGATCATTATATACCATAACGCTTAACCGCAAACAATAGAAATGTCCATGTAAGCTATAATATTTTGAATAGGTATTGGTTGCTATGGTAACCACATTGTGGTAAATTTAAGACATTTGATATACTTTGACATTTTCAGAATATTTTGATACCTCTCATCATAATGTAAACCTCTTATCTATATGGCAAAGGTGCATCACATCCACAATGGTGTCACAGACTTAACGGCATTTTTCCTGCATAAATGAGCTAATACTGGAGCAACATCAATTTTCATGACAATCAAGAAAAAATTATTTTTGAATTAAACATGTCGGTATTTGATTTTTAAGAAACAACAGAGTCAATGCCTTTTTATGATATAAATGGTAACCATAGCAACCAAATATGAAAATTTGAATTGAGGAGCATATGTGCGTATATAGGAGTACATTTTTCTTTATGCGAGAAATTTTTTTTGTCGATATGTGTTTTTAAGGTCTTTCGCATCTTGCGATACCAGATATTTTGTGTTACGCACTATACTTTTGTCGCGACACACCGTCAAAGGTCCCATGATACCGTCAGGCCTTAACCCCAATGTTACATTACATGGCCATAATAAGAAATACATATATGATCAATAGGAGCTATTTATGATGCTTAAGTACTATAATGGTACATTAAAAGATAGAAAAAGGCTAAATGACATTCTTAAAAGAATGTTGCAATGGAAACGACAAACTTTTTTGTCGTAACGACATATTTTTGTCGCGTCGAAGCTAATTATATACCATTACGCTTTACCGCGAACAACAGAAATGCCCATGTAAGCTATAATATTTTGAACAGATTTTGGTTGCTATGGTAACCACATTGTGGTAAATTTAAGTCATTTGAGATACTTTAACATTTTCAGAATATTTTGATACCTCTCATCATAATGTAAACCTCTTATCTATATGGCAAAGGTGCATCACATCCACAATGGTGTCACAGACTTAACGGCATTTTTCCTGCATAAATGAGCTAATACTGGAGCAACATCAATTTTCATGACAATCAAAAAAAATTTATTTTTGAATTAAACATGTCTATATTTGATTTTTAAGAAACAACAGAGTCAATGCCTTTTTATGATATAAATGGTAACCATAGCAACCAAATATGAAAATTTGAATTGAGGAGCATATGTGCGTATAAGGTTGCACTCCATAGTATTGGTCATTGAAAATTGAGCGTTTTGAATGAAAGGCATGCAATAGTTGACGTCATATTAATAATTTTATATTGCTCATACAATATAAAGCTACATATCAATAAAAAGTACTCTTATTACTGATTACTTCTATATTCTTGATTTCATCTGAACAAATCCTGTCAGTCAGACATGCTGCTCAAAGTTATAGCACTGTACATTAGAAGATGACATGGAAATGGGGCATGACCCCTCAAAGTGACTCAAATTTGACATCCTTCTCAAATGATTTTCTTAATAAACTGTATGTCTATTTGTTGTGTATTTCTTATTCTATAATATGTGCAATTTATTTGAATTTTCACCTGATGCAATTCGAGAAATATGACGTCAAAGTTTTCTTACCTAAATACAGCACTTCATTTCTTTGTCCAAGGCTAGTCACATGACCTCTTACTTTCACATCCGGTCATACTATACATATGAGGTATACAATGGAAATAATGTGCTTTTCTCAAGACAACAAGCTAGTTCTTTCTTCCAAATATCAAAATCATAGTTATTTCAATAATAAAGCTCACATAATGAAGCTGGACCCCATCTGTCCCCTATTTAAAAAATCATCCCTAGCCAAATTCCAAATGCGACACTGCGGATACTATGTAGTGTAACCTATAGGAGTACATTTTTCTTTATGCGAGAAATTTTTTTTGTCGATATGTGTTTTTAAGGTCTTTCGCATCTTGCGATACCAGATATTTTGTGTTACGCACTATACTTTTGTCGCGACACACCGTCAAAGGTCCCATGATACCGTCAGGCCTTAACCCCAATGTTACATTACATGGCCATAATAAGAAATACATATATGATCAATAGGAGCTATTTATGATGCTTAAGTACTATAATGGTACATTAAAAGATAGAAAAAAGGCTAAATGACATTCTTAAAAGAATGTTGCAATGGAAACGACAAACTTTTTTGTCGTAACGACATATTTTTGTCGCGTCGAAGCTAATTATATACCATTACGCTTTACCGCGAACAACAGAAATGCCCATGTAAGCTATAATATTTTGAACAGATTTTGGTTGCTATGGTAACCACATTGTGGTAAATTTAAGTCATTTGAGATACTTTAACATTTTCAGAATATTTTGATACCTCTCATCATAATGTAAACCTCTTATCTATATGGCAAAGGTGCATCACATCCACAATGGTGTCACAGACTTAACGGCATTTTTCCTGCATAAATGAGCTAATACTGGAGCAACATCAATTTTCATGACAATCAAAAAAAATTATTTTTGAATTAAACATGTCTATATTTGATTTTTAAGAAACAACAGAGTCAATGCCTTTTTATGATATAAATGGTAACCATAGCAACCAAATATGAAAATTTGAATTGAGGAGCATATGTGCGTATATAGGAGTACATTTTTCTTTATGCGAGAAATTTTTTTTGTCGATATGTGTTTTTAAGGTCTTTCGCATCTTGCGATACCAGATATTTTGTGTTACGCACTATACTTTTGTCGCGACACACCGTCAAAGGTCCCATGATACCGTCAAGGCCTTAACCCCAATGTTACATTACATGGCCATAATAAGAAATACATATATGATCAATAGGAGCTATTTATGATGCTTAAGTACTATAATGGTACATTAAAAGATAGAAAAAGGCTAATGACATTCTTAAAAGAATGTTGCAATGGAAACGACAAACTTTTTTGTCGTAACGACATATTTTTGTCGCGTCGAAGCTAATTATATACCATTACGCTTTACCGCGAACAACAGAAATGCCCATGTAAGCTATAATATTTTGAACAGATTTTGGTTGCTATGGTAACCACATTGTGGTAAATTTAAGTCATTTGAGATACTTTAACATTTTCAGAATATTTTGATACCTCTCATCATAATGTAAACCTCTTATCTATATGGCAAAGGTGCATCACATCCACAATGGTGTCACAGACTTAACGGCATTTTTCCTGCATAAATGAGCTAGTACTGGAGCAACATCAATTTTCATGACAATCAAAAAAAATTATTTTTTTAATTAAACATGTCTATATTTGATTTTTAAGAAACAGCAGAGTCAATGACCTTTTTATGATACAAATGGTAACCATAGCAACCAAATATGAAAATTTGAATTGAGGAGCATATGTGCGTATATAGGAGTACATTTTTCTTTATCCGAGAAATTTTTTGTGTCGATATGAGTTTTTAAGATCTTTCGCATCTTGCGATACCAGATATTTTGTGTTACGCACTATACTTTTGTCGCGACACTACCGTCAAATGTCCCATGGTACCGTCAAGCCTTAACCCCTATGTTACTTATATGGCCATAATAGGAAATACATATATGATCAATAGGAGCTATTTATGATGCACAAGTACTAAAATGGTACATTAAAAGATAGAATAAAGGCTTAATGTCATTCTGAAAAGATTGTTGCCATAGCAACGACAAACTTTTTTGTCGTAACGACATATTTTTGTTGCGTCGAAGATCATTATATACCATAACGCTTAACCGCAAACAATAGAAATGTCCATGTAAGCTATAATATTTTGAATAGGTATTGGTTGCTATGGTAACCACATTGTGGTAAATTTAAGACATTTGATATACTTTGACATTTTCAGAATATTTTGATAACTCTCATCATAATGTAAACCTCTTATCTGTATGGCAAAGGTGCATCACATCCACAATGGTATCACAGACTTAACAGCATTTTTCCTGCATAAATGAGCTAGTACTGGAGCAACATCAATTTTCATGACAATAGAAAAAATATTATTTTTTAATTAAACATGTCAATATTTGTTTTTTAAGAAACAGCAGAGTCAAGACCTTTTTATGATACAAATGGTAACCATAGCAACCAAATATGAAAATTTGAATTGAGGAGCATATGTGCGTATATAGGAGTACATTTTTCTTTATCCGAGAAATTTTTTGTGTCGATATGAGTTTTTAAGATCTTTCGCATCTTGCAATACCAGATATTTTGTGTTACGCACTATACTTTTGTCGCGACATACCGTCAAAGGTCCCATGGTACTGTCAAGCCTTAACCCCTATGTTACATTATATGGCCATAATAGGAAATACATTTATGATCAATAGGAGCTATTTATGATGCACAAGTACTAAAATGGTACATTAAAAGATAGAATAAAGGCTTAATGTCATTCTGAAAAGATTGTTGCCATAGCAACGACAAACTTTTTTGTCGTAACGACATATTTTTGTCGCTTCGAAGATCATTATATACCATAACGCTTAACAGCAAAGAATAGAAATGTCCATGTAAGCTATAATATTTTGAATAGGTATTGGTTGCTATGGTAACCACATTGTGGTAAATTTAAGACATTTGATATACTTTGACATTTTCAGAATATTTTGATAACTCTCATCATAATGTAAACCTCTTATCTTTACGGCAAAGGTGCATCACATCCACAATGGTATCACAGACTTAACAGCATTTTTCCTGCATAAATGAGCTAGTACTGGAGCAACATCAATTTTCATGACAATCAAAAAAAATTATTTTTAATTAAACATGTCTATATTTGTTTTTTAAGAAACAGCAGAGTCAAGACCTTTTTATGATACAAATGGTAACCATAGCAACCAAATATGAAAATTTGAATTGAGGAGCATATGTGCGTATATAGGAGTACATTTTTCTTTATCCGAGAATTTTTTTGTGTCGACATGAGTTTTTAAGATCTTTCGCATCTTGCAATACCAGATATTTTGTGTTACGCACTATACTTTTGTCGCGACATACCGTCAAAGGTCCCATGGTACCGTCAAGCCTTAATCCCTATGTTACATTATATGGCCTTAATAGGAAATACATATATGATCAATAGGAACTATTTATGATGCACAAGTACTAAATGGTACATTAAAAGATAGAATAAAGGCTTAATGTCATTCTGAAAAGATTGTTGCCATAGCAACGACAAACTTTTTTGTCGTAACGACATATTTTTGTCGCGTCGAAGCTAATTATATACCATTACGCTTTAACCGCGAACAACAGAAATGCCCATGTAAGCTATAATATTTTGAACAGATTTTGGTTGCTATGGTAACCACATTGTGGTAAATTTAAGTCATTTGAGATACTTTAACATTTTCAGAATATTTTGATAACTCTCATCATAATGTAAACCTCTTATCTATATGGCAAAGGTGCATCACATCCACAATGGTGTCACAGACTTAACAGGCATTTTTCCTGCATAAATGAGCTAATACTGGAGCAACATCAATTTCATGACAATCAAAAAAAATTATTTTTGAATTAAACATGTCTATATTTGATTTTTAAGAAACAACAGAGTCAATGCCTTTTTATGATATAAATGGTAACCATAGCAACCAAATATGAAAATTTGAATTGAGGAGCATATGTGCGTATATAGGAGTACATTTTTCTTTATGCCGAGAAATTTTTTGTGTCGATATGAGTTTTTAAGATCTTTCGCATCTTGCGATACCAGATATTTTGTGTTACGCACTATACTTTTGTCGCGACACACCGTCAAAGGTCCCATGATACCGTCAGGCCTTAACCCCATGTTACATTACATGGCCATAATAAGAAATACATATATGATCAATAGGAGCTATTTATGATGCTTAAGTACTATAATGGTACATTAAAAGATAGAAAAAGGCTAATGACATTCTTAAAAGAATGTTGCAATGGAAACGACAAACTTTTTTGTCGTAACGACATATTTTTGTCGCGTCGAAGCTAATTATATACCATTACGCTTTAACCGCGAACAACAGAAATGCCCATGTAAGCTATAATATTTTGAACTAGATTTTGGTTGCTATGGTAACCACATTGTGGTAAATTTAAGTCATTTGAGATACTTTAACATTTTCAGAATATTTTGATACCTCTCATCATAATGTAAACCTCTTATCTATATGGCAAAGGTGCATCACATCCACAATGGTGTCACAGACTTAACAGGCATTTTTCCTGCATAAATGAGCTAGTACTGGAGCAACATCAATTTTCATGACAATCAAAAAAAATTATTTTTTAATTAAACATGTCTATATTTGTTTTTTAAGAAACAGCAGAGTCAAGACCTTTTTATGATATAAATGGTAACCATAGCAACCAAATATGAAAATTTGAATTGAGGAGCATATGTGCGTATAAGGTTGCACTACACAGTATTGGTCTTTGAAAATATAGCGTTTTCAATGAAAGGCATGCAATAGTTGACGTCATATTAATAATTTTATATTGTTCATACAATATAAAGCTACATATCAATAAAAAGTACTCTTATTGCTGATTACTTCTATAATTCTTGATTTCATCTGGACAAATCCTGCCAGTCAGACATGCTGCTCAAAGTTATAGCAACTGTACATTAGAAGATGACAAGGAAATGGGGCATGACCCCTCAAAGTGACTCAAATTTGACATCCTTCTCAAATGATTTTCTTAATAAACTGTATGTCTATTTGTTGTGTATTTCTTATTCTATAATATGTGCAATTTATTTGAATTTTCACCTGATGCAATTCGAGAAATATGACGTCAAAGGTTTCTAACCTATATACAGCACTCTTTTCTTTGTCCATGGCTAGTCACATGACCTCTTACTTTCACATCCGGTCATACTATACATATGAGGTATACAATGGAAATAATGAGCTTTTCTCAAGACAACAAGCAAATTACTTCCTCCAAATATCAAAATCATAGTTATTTCAATTATAAAGCTCACATAATAAAGCTGGACCCCATCTGTCCCCTATTTAAAAAATCAATTCTCTATAAGGACCAAAATATTTTGGAAACAGCATGTCATGGATTTTCATGATTTTCTCTATAAATGGTATGTATAATGCCCTGAATACAAAATAACAATTATTTGAAAATATTGACAAATCCTGCCAGTCAGACATGCTGCTCAAAGTTATAGCAGTACATTAGAAGATGACATGGAAATGGGGCATGACCCCTCAAAGTGACTCAAATTTGACATCCTTCTCAAATGATTTTCTTAATAAACTGTATGTCTATTTGTTGTGTATTTCTTATTCTATAATATGTGCAATTTATTTGAATTTTCACCTGATGCAATTCGAGAAATATGACGTCAAAGTTTTCTAACCTATATACAGCACTCTTTTCTTTGTCCATGGCTAGTCACATGACCTCTTACTTTCACATCCGGTCATACTGTACATATGAGGTATACAATGGAAATAATGAGCTTTTCTCAAGACAACAAGCAAATTACTTCCTCCAAATATCAAAATAATAGTTATTTCAATTATAAAGCTCACATAATAAAGCTTGACCCCATCTGTCCCCTATTTAAAAAATCAATTCTCTGTAAGGACCAAAATATTTTGGAAACAGCATGTCATGGATTTTCATGATTTTCTCTATAAATGGTATGTATAATGCCCTGAATACAAAATAACAATTATTTGAAAATATTGACAAATCCTGCCAGTCAGACATGCTGCTCAAAGTTATAGCAGTACATTAGAAGATGACATGAAAATGGGGCATGACCCCTCAAAGTGACTCAAATTTGACATCCTTCTCAAATGATTTTCTTAATAAACTGTATGTCTATTTGTTGTGTATTTCTTATTCTATAATATGTGCAATTTATTTGAATTTTCACCTGATGCAATTCGAGAAATATGACGTCAAAGTTTTCTAACCTATATACAGCACTCTTTTCTTTGTCCATGGCTAGTCACATGACCTCTTACTTTCACATCCGGTCATACTATACATATGAGGTATACAATGGAAATAATGAGCTTTTCTCAAGACAACAAGCAAATTACTTCCTCCAAATATCAAAATCATAGTTATTTCAATTATAAAGCTCACATAATAAAGCTGGACCCCATCTGTCCCCTATTTAAAAAATCATCCCTAGCCAAATTCCAAATGCGACACTGCGGATACTATGTAGTGTAACCTATAGGAGTACATTTTTCTTTATCCGAGAAATTTTTTGTGTCGATATGAGTTTTTAAGATCTTTCGCATCTTGCAATACCAGATATTTTGTGTTACGCACTATACTTTTGTCGCGACATACCGTCAAAGGTCCCATGGTACCGTCAAGCCTTAACCCCTATGTTACTTTATATGGCCATAATAGGAAATACATATATGATCAATAGGAGCTATTTATGATGCACAAGTACTAAAATGTTACATTAAAAGATAGAATAAAGGCTTAATGTCATTCTGAAAAGATTGTTGCCATAGCAACGACAAACTTTTTTGTCGTAACGACATATTTTTGTTGCGTCGAAGATCATTATATACCATAACGCTTAACCGCAAACAATAGAAATGTCCATGTAAGCTATAATATTTTGAATAGGTATTGGTTGCTATGGTAACCACATTGTGGTAAATTTAAGACATTTGATATACTTTGACATTTTCAGAATATTTTGATAACTCTCATCATAATGTAAACCTCTTATCTGTATGGCAAAGGTGCATCACATCCACAATGGTATCACAGACTTAACAGCATTTTTCCTGCATAAATGAGCTAGTACTGGAGCAATATCAATTTTCATGACAATCAAAAAAATATTTTTTTTTAATTAAACATGTCTATATTTGTTTTTTAAGAAACAGCAGAGTCAAGACCTTTTTATGATACAAATGGTAACCATAGCAACCAAATATGAAAATTTGAATTGAGGAGCATATGTGCGTATATAGGAGTACATTTTTCTTTATCCGAGAAATTTTTTGTGTCGATATGAGTTTTTAAGATCTTTCACATCTTGCGATACCAGATATTTTGTGTTACGCACTATACTTTTGTCACGACATACCGTCAAATGTCCCATGGTACCGTCAAGCCTTAACCCCTATGTTACTTTATATGGCCATAATAGGAAATACATATATGATCAATAGGAGCTATTTATGATGCACAAGTACTAAAATGGTACATTAAAAGATAAATAAAGGCTTAATGTCATTCTGAAAAGATTGTTGCCATAGCAACGACAAACTTTTTTGTCGTAACGACATATTTTTGTCGCGTCGAAGATCATTACATGTATATACCATAACGCTTAACCGCAAACAATAGAAATGTCCATGTAAGCTATAATATTTTGAATAGGTATTGGTTGCTATGGTAACCACATTGTGGTAAATTTAAGACATTTGATATACTTTGACATTTTCAGAATATTTTGATAACTCTCATCATAATGTAAACCTCTTATCTGTATGGCAAAGGTGCATCACATCCACAATGGTATCACAGACTTAACAGCATTTTTCCTGCATAAATGAGCTAGTACTGGAGCAACATCAATTTTCATGACCCAGTGAAAAAAAATTATTTTTTAATTAAACATGTCTATATTTGTTTTTTAAGAAACAGCAGAGTCAAGACCTTTTTATGATATAAATGGTATCGGATTTGCTGATAAAAAATCATTTGGTCCGATAAAAACTCATGTTCTATCTATTATTTGGACAGATAAAAATTCCCAAATGTCTGACCACAGGAACCTGTCGTTTTATGAGAGAAATTGTTTTATTATTTACAACCTTAAGCCCCTGTGTTCATCTTTAGAAATGTTATACATACAAGATGTCGAACGCAGTGGCTTAAGGTTGTGAATAATAATTTATTTTCTCTTTTAAAACAACAGCTTCCTGTGGTCCAACATTTCATTGAAAGATTTCAAGAACTCTGAACTGAATTATTTGTTTTCAAGAATTTCAGATATATCAAATGTCCTATACATTCTCAAAATCCTCAGGAAGAGATTACTCATTTGTTTTCAAGAATTTCAGATATATCAAATGTCCTTTACATTCTCAAAATCCTCGGGAAGAGATTACTCATTTAAGATGTTTCTTCAAGAAATCAGTCCGTATACAATTCATCTAAGAGAGTCTAAGACAAAGGAAATTCGAGCTAAGTTTATAAATGATGACAAATATGGAAGTGTTCCAAGTACATGAATAATAACAAGTATGAAAGTGTTCCCAGTATATGCATATTAAAAAAAATCTATTAAATACCAGTACTATTTTGTTTACACGATAGATCATCTATTATCTCCTGAAATGTATCACGTGTACAGTACTAAGGCACGGTCCATTTGATATTCTGGGGGGGGGGGGGCTTGGGTTTTTTTCGAAAAAAATAATATTGCTCTGAATTTTGATGAAAAAAATTAATTTGCTTATGGTGTGACGGAAAAAAATAATCTTGCTCTTACAAGTAATCTGAATTCAAAGATAAAACCATAAAATTCGCTCAAAATTCCTGAAAATTTTTCGGCTCGCTTCGCTCGCCGCAGTTTTTACTTCCTAGAAACAATTCAAATGCTTAAATACATTATCAATAGATCTATAACTTATTGCTATTACTAGATACATGTATCACCAAAGTGTCTAATTTTATATACAAGCTTGGAAGGAGAAGTTAAATAAGTTTTTAACTAGTTTTCATTTCTACATGTAAATACTTGCACCAGGCCCTCTTACATGTTACATGACCTTATATACATTTTGTTTACTAAAAATTACATATCGCATATTGTAAAAATCTTTCATCTCTTAGAAGTGAATACAAGTTTTACATGAAAATTATGTATGGAGTCAATTTTAAGTAAAAATAAAGAATTTCTGCTCAAAAAACACAAACATTCTCAAATATTCAAATATTCACATCAATTGTTATAAAAAAAAATTCCTTGCTCCAGCTTTGCAAGAAAAAAATAATATTGCCTCGTTCCGGGGCGAAAAAAATAATCTTGCTCCGACAAAAAACCCAAGCCCCCCCCCCCCCCCCCCAAATATCAAATGGACCGTGCCTAACACGGTGGGTAATCTCGCAACGCAGAACAATTTATTTTTCTATATTTTTGCGCAAAATAGATAATTCATTACAAAAAGGGAAATGTGATGCAGTGTAATAACGCCCTAACTATGAGTTGTATCCAAAATATTAACTTTTTATAACGCACAAACACGATCGGCGTTCTACTTTCACTTTCATCTACACCAATCATGCCGATAGTTTTTCGGCTTTATAAAAGGATATTACCTCTCTTACTTTCGATAAAACTCGTATCTAAGGCATCCTTACACTGCTATCACATTCCCCTTTTTGTGAAAAATAATTTGTAATACACGAAATTTTAGATAAACTTAGTGACATCTGCGTTGCGAGATTACCCACCGTGACTATTAAATGGGCGTGGAGGAATTGAACCAATCAAATCTGTAACACAAGATATATGGCGACTTTGTTTACCATAGATACAAAAATAAAGCAGAGAAAATAATTATTAAATAGGGAAATTGTTATGAAATATGCATGTATGGAAAAAGTCAACATCTCAAAAATAAATTCAGAGTATATATTTGATTGCATGTGTGGCTGAGTTTATTTCGACGTACGAAAATAAGTACACACAGCCAAACTAGCTTGTCTCTTTAAAAAATCATGAAAAATCTAAAAGTTGATATTTTGACAGAATTCTTTCACAGTTTCATTTCTAACGATAAATATAAAAAAAGGAGAAAAAAACCTGCAAAAGTGGGGTCCTGCCGGGGTTTGAACCACTACTCTTGGGTTCATTGGGCATGGAAAACCTACATTGTACCTATGAATGTTTTTCCGTAAAAATCCAAAAGTGTATATCTTGACAAAATTCTTTCACTTGTAGGGAACAATGAGTACCTCATACCTACCAAGTTTCATGCCAATCTGAGAAAAAAGTAAGTTAGATATGATAAATATGCAGTAAATGAGTGTGTAAAATCATACACTTATTGAGTTATTTAAAGAAATAGTGCAAAAAATTGCATTTCTGACTAAGTCCGAAGAGACGTCAAAAAAGCGTCAAAAATTTGACTTCGAAGTGGAACCAAAAATAACAACACTTCTTAAGACATCTCTCTAGATCATCCTGATGCTTTCGGTTTGTCGATACGTGCTTCCGTTCTGAAGAAGAAGTTTGTCAAAGGAGGGTACCCCCCGTGACCTACTTTTGCCTGTGGTGGCGCCACCTGTTGAGGGTTTCGGACGAAAAACAACAACACTTGTAGGGGACCATTAGTACTTTATACCTACAAAGTTTCATCAAAATCCCTTTAGCCATTCTTGAGAAGAAATCGAAAATGTGAAAAGTTTACGACAGACAGACGACAGACGACAGACGACAGACGCCGGACGGATCGCTATGACAATAGCTCACTAGAGCCTTTGGCTCAGGTGAGCTAATAAGGGAAGAAAAATTTTTGTTGGGGTTCCGCCGGGGTTTGGAGCCACTCCCCATGGGTCCATTGGGCATGGAAAACATACATTATACCTATGTACAATCTTAAAAAAATATTCCTTAAAAATCCAAAAGTGGATATCTTGACAAAATTCTTTCACCTGAAGGGTACCATGCATGAGTACCTCATACCTACAAAATGAAGAGACGTCAAAAAAGCGTCAAAAATTTGACTTCGGAGTGGAACCAAAAATAACAACACTTCTTAAGACATCTCTCTAGATCATCCTGATGCTTTCGGTTTGTCGATACGTGCTTCCGTTCTTAAGAAGAAGTTTGTCAAAGGAGGGTACCCCCGTGACCTACTTTTGCCTGTGGTGGCGCCACCTGTTGAGGGTTTCGGACGAAAAACAACAACACTTGTAGGGGACCATTAGTACTTTATACCTACTAAGTTTCATCAAAATCCCTTTAGCCATTCTTGAGAAGAAGTCGAAAATGTGAAAAGTTTATGACAGACAGACGACACACGACACACGACGGACGACGGACGCCGGACGGATCGCTATGACAATAGCTCACTAGAGCCTTTGGCTCAGGTGAGCTAAAAATAAGCGGGAGGGGGTAACAAAATCACTGTAACTGAAAAACTGACGGTCAAATTTCAATAGGAACTTATCGGTGTTTTACTTGACATATGAAGAAGATAATATCAAGTTTTTACGGAAAATAAATGATAGGGTTTCAGATAAACGGACTTTATTATTGAAAATTAACACCTCAAAGATGTTCTGAAAACAGACATAAACTTATCTCCTTTCGACAATTTCTTTTAAAAGTCTTCGTGATCATTTATAATTCTATACATATCCGATTGCCTACATCATATCTAAATGAAAAATACAGAACTTGTTAATATTCTGCCTCTACATAAGATTTGTAACTGTTTTTCATTACCTAAAGTGTGTCAAATTTAACGTCACATCAACAGCCCATTTTGGGGCTTTCAGTGGGTATATATGTACGTTCGTAGCTCCAAAACTAACGTTAAAAAAATGATGAAACTTTGCATGTAGAAAAAGTATGTTTCAATGATTAACATATATAATTTTTAGGAAAATAAAATGATAGGATCTGTGTTTGAGTCTGGTTGTCCTGGAACTCCTTAAGGAGGGTTTCAACACCAAGATGGCGGCGGCATTATTTGTTTTCTCACTTCCAAGGAAAAGTACAATTTTAACTTTCTTAAAACATTTGATACGCTGATTGAAAAAAAAACTATACACATATGAGTATCCTGATGAAGTTTGAATAATTTCCGACGTCATTTGAAGAAATTATAGCGATTTTCAAATTTGTGGATTTTGGGAGTTTTATCAACGAGCAAACCACGATGTCATTTCGACGTAATCGGGGAAATGGCGTCACAGACATTCGCTATCAAAACACAATAACAAGAGCCCCAGGGGGCACAACGCTCACCTAATACCCATGCACGCTCTAATTGACATACTGACATTGAATACTGATAGTGCCAGTACCAGGATTTTAGCCCACAACCTTTCTAAAAAGATTTTTGCCGGATGTAGAGAAGTGTTTTTTTTCAGACAGCCTTTAAAAGTACAAAAAAGAAAAAAATAGTCACATTTCAAAACAATAACTTTTTTACTGATTTGAAAAAAACGGATAAAGTGGTCCAACGTCATATGCCCAGCTAGTATAGTTCAATTATGCAACATCAAAAATAAAATCATATTGTAAAATTCCACATTAATGTGCAGCAGAAAAAGAAAAAACAATGAAATGATTTCACAAATTAAGTTTATTTAAAATTGAACACAAAACCTTTCATTATTGATAGCTAGCATGCCAGAAATTATAAAGCCTCAGCCCTGTGTTTGTGAAACGAGAATGCCCCCGGCGGCATCTTTGTTAGTATAAACGCCATTTTCTGTTAAGTATGTGAGAGGTCAGGGTCAGCGTAATATTGGTATCAATGGAAAGATCTTGTCACAAGGAATACACATGTACAATATGAAAGCCCTATCACTATAACCATTCAAAAGTAATGCCCAATGTTAAAGTTTTTGAGAAGTATGTGAAAGGTCAAGGTTATGGTCATGAGGTCAAAAATTTTGGTAAATACACATGTGAAATATGAAACCTCTATCACCAGCTTCCATTCAAAAGTTATGCCCAATGTTAAAGTTTTACGGAAAACAGACAGACAAACAGACAGACGGACAGGCCAAAAACTTTATGCTCCCGAATCTTTTATTCCAGGGGCATAAAAAACAAAGATTTTTCGGTTTTGCCTTTATTCACTGAAATCTATGAATTATGCTTTTGAATAGTATTGAATCTATTGATTTCATTTCAAATACATGAAACGTACAGTTAAAATCGTTTTGATCCAATATTCATCAATTCAAGTGAGTTGTGCAGGAATTGTGCCAGTTTGTTTTCCAAAAAAGCAGTGTATGTTGTATCAAACCTCATGACCCAGTGAAGCCACTTGAACAAATAATTTTCAGTAAATATGCTGAAATGCGACGCTTCTTGCCTATGCATATTTCAACAGGCGAGAAGGAGCGTCGCATTTCAGCATACGCTGTTCAACAACTCAAGTGGTTTCTCTAAGGTTTCGCAGTTTGAAACAAATTAAAAGGCCCATGAAATTGTTAAGCTTGTCCAACTAGCAGACCTACGACATCGTTATTTACTGTTAACTAATTGTTTTACCTCATCATAGGTCTGTTACACGGACAAGTTGTTAGCGGAGAGAGTTCGTGAAATGTATCGGTTGCATTGGATTTGCCGACAAGAAGTTATTTGGTCCGATAAAAACTCATCATGTATCTATTATTTGAACAGATAAAAATTCCCAAATGTCTTAACACAGGATCCTGTCGTTTTATGAGAGAAAATGTTTTATTATTCACAACCTTAGGCCTCTATGTTCCTCTTAGAAATATTATACATACAAGATGACGAACACAGTGGCTTAAGGTTGTGAATAATAATTTATTTTCTCTATTAAAACAACAGCTTCTGTGGTCCAACATTTCATTGGAAGATTTCAGGAACTCTGAACGGAATTATTTATTTTCAAGAATTTCAGATATTAAATGTCCTATGCATTCTCAAAATCCAGAGGAAGAGATTACTTATTAGACGTTTCTTCAAGAAATCAGTCCGTAAATTACTTCATCTAAGAGAGTCTAAGACAGAGGAAATTCGAGCAAACTTTATACATGATAACAAGTATATGCAAGTGTTCCAAGTACATGAATGATAACCATTATGGAAGTGTTCAAAGTACAAAAATCACACAAATCCGTTTGCACTGTATCTCCTGAAATATATCGCAGTACTACTTTGCGGTTTGTATTGCAATGAAGCGCCTAGCGGAATACGATGCGCCTTGGGGACGAAGATGAATTAATGCATATCTAGGTCATTGTCCATTGTGTCAAATAGTTCCGATTATTTTCTTATTATTTTCAACAATTGATGGAAAATACACACAATGTTTATCTTGAATTGTCTTCCCGTGATTGTTTACTAGATAGATGAAATAAAATTTTGAATATAGTTTTAAAGTGTGTGAGACATCTACATGTGTGGAAGAATATGTGTGAAAATGGGTCCTCAGATCATAAAATTCGCATAATTCCTGTCCGGAACCAGGTGCATGGCTTTGAAAAAATATAAAAAAAAAAGTTGTGTACTTTTAATCTTTACGGCATTTTTTTTTTGTGATTCAAATAAAATTTCTTCATTCAAAAGTAGTATCAATGTGTATAACCCGGTGCGATTTGAGAATTTTTCTCCTATTTTTGGTAAGAAAACATACATTATACCTATGTACAATCTTAAAAAATATTCCTTAAAAATCCAAAAGTGGATATCTTGACAAAATTCTTTCACTTGTAGGGTACCATGCATGAGTACCTCATACCTACAAATTGTCATGACAATCTGAAGAGTGGTTATAGAAAAGAAGCAGAAAATGTATGAAAATCACCCCCCCCCTTCCTTTTTACATAAGAAAAAAATTCATAAAAAATCAAAAAAATAAAATTTAAGCATAAAATACATATCAAAGCATTAAGTAAGTTAAATATGATAAATCTGTAGTAAATGAGTGTATAAAATCATACACTTATTGAGTTATTTAAAGAAAAAGTGCAAAAATGTGGATTTCTGACTAAGTCCGAAAAGACGTCAAAAACGCGTCAAAAATTTGACTTCGAAGTGGAACCAAAAATAACAACACTTTTTCAGGCATCTCTCTAGATCATCCTGATGCTTTCGGTTTGTCGATACATGCTTCGGTCCTGAAGAAGAAGTTTGTCAAAGGAGGATACCCCCCGTGACCTACTTTTGGCTGTGGTGGCGCCACCTGTTGACAGATCCGGACGAAAAACAACAACACTTGTAGGGGACCATGAGTACTTCATACCTACCAAGTTTCATCAAAATCCCTTCAGCCGTTCTGGAGAAGAAGTCGAAAATGTGAAAAGTTTACGACGACGACGGACGACGACGACGGACGACAGACGCAACACTATGACAATAGCTCACTTGAGCCTATGGCTCAGGTGAGCTAAAAAGGGAAAAAAATTTTGCTGGGGTTCCGCCGGGGTTTGAAGCCACTCCCCATGGGTCCATTGGGCATGGAAAACATACATTATACCTATGTACAATCTTAAAAAATATTCCTTAAAAATCCAAAAGTGGATATCTTGACAAAATTCTTTCACTTGTAGGGTACCATGCATGAGTACCTCATACCTACAAATTGTCATGACAATCTGAAGAGTGGTTATAGAAAAGAAGCAGAAAATGTATGAAAATCACCCCCCCCCCTTCCTTTTTACATAAGAAAAAAATTCATAAAAAATCAAAAAAATAAAATTTAAGCATAAAATACATAAGTGCGTAAAACAATCAATAAATGTAAATGGTACGGACATCGGAACTTACACGTTTAAGTTTCTCTCTCTCTCTCTCTCTCTCTCTCTTTCTCTCTCTCTCTCTCT